>JAAIXI010000242.1:2290861-2798352 GCA_013403645.1 Heliconius nattereri | reverse complement strand
AAAAAAAACCCGCCTGCCTTTATAGCAAAGAAGATTTAGATGCGTTTGCACGTATTGGATAATTGGAGTTGAATGTATTATTTCAGCGCGATATATTTGGTTTCATATTTTTTGTAGTAGTTATTAGTAGGTAGGTTTTTGTTTATAATTTCTTCCGTTTAAAAATAGTCATTTAACTATCTAAAAATTAACTATTTAAATATATTTTAATAAGTACTTGAAAAGATTAGTAGCACAGATTTAAAATTACGGTACCTACTAAAAAATCCTTGCTGTGTTAAACAATTGGAAAATCGTTATTGAAACTACGAAAATCCGGGTTGCATTAGGGTTTAATTAATTTTCACATTATCTTAAGTGCTTTGCAACATACATTATATGAATAATCCAGTAGTAATAGCGGAAGAGGGTTGCTAGTATTATATATATAAGAGTAATAAAATGTTTCACTACTGGTTGTCTTGGTTTTCAACAAACAAGATTAAAAAACTACTTACCCTTACTATTGCCACATAGTTTTTCATACAATACAATAAACATGCTTTAGAAGCCTCTGTATGGTTTGATTTTTCTGCCATCAATATTAATAATAAGGAATCATGAAATACATCCAATATATTTCCATTACCAAATACTGTAAGACTGTCCCAGATATTATTCCATTCATAGAGAGTGGTGCAATATATTATCTGTTATAAAATTTTTGAAATTACATAAAAAATTTTCAACATAAGTAGTAAATTGAGGAATTATTATAATTTTCTCAATATGGTAATAAGATAAAGCGAGGCTTTGAATTCTGGCACTTAACAAGCAAGTTTAGAAAATTGGGCGGAAAATGACGAAAGGGTTGTCTTAACTTAACTTTAGAAAATTTATTAAAAAAATATATTGTGAGCTTTAAACCTGGGCCGCTTGAAAATCCTCTAAGTGCTCTCATCTAAGCATGTGGAAATTTTTATACAATTGTTACAATCTATTATTTGTAGTACTGCTGTAGGGAGAGTTTCAGTAAAAATATTTGCTAAGGTGAATGTTTTACCTGGGAAAGCCATGATGTTAAATGTTCCATGTCCATATCTTTGTGTATATGTATCCCGCTTATGACTTCTACAAATGTATTGCCAGGGGGGTTCCATAGGCGTCTAAAATAATACATATTAAGAGGGTTGATATTCCTTAATTTACTTTTCAGCCATATGCTCTCTTTCTCTGCAATCATAATTTTAATGACAGATTTGACTAACAAATAACTTGTTAATTTACGAGAGTTCTATAACATTAATTCTATCATTATCAGAGCAAATCCAAATATCAAGTAATCTCACCTGGAATATCGGATTTATAGGTATTTAAAAGTGCTATTTGTAATTTCAAGCCAATTTCTAATATAAAGGGTGCTAGCACAATAAATGTATTGATCTTCCATCTTGCAGTATCTAATATTTGTGCTAACATGGCTAGAATTGGAGCCCTATATTCTATTAATTCAGACAGAGCAAAAGCTTCCTGTAAAAGTTTGCATTGAACATAAATATTTTTAATATTTCTATTTGATAGGGCGTTGTGCAAACTTGGCATAGTTACTAACAAAAGTAATTTATGTCCAGGAATTATATTTTCTGTTTTTACTAACTTCAAAAACCTTACAAAATTATTTTGTTTCTCATCAGTCTCCAGAGAGTTATTAATTATTTCCTTAGTTACCAATATCACATATGGATCCGTTTCTTCATTATAATAATGGTTGGAATATTTTTCCAATAACTTCATTATTTTGAGCATAATGTCAGTTTGATGCATATTTTCACTTGCCAGTAAAAATATTTTACTATAAACTTTTCTAGGGCTCTGAAGAAATATTGTTAATACATCACATAAATCCATGCCTGGGGATATTATAAGCTTATTGAAGATCTCTGTTATTATATTATTAAATTCTGAGGTGTGTAAACTGTCATTAAAATAATCATTGCTAAAATGTTCTGCGACAATTTCTTGTTTTGAACTATTACTACAGAATTGAAAAACTTTGAACATTAACGTCAATATATATTCATTTGGTTCTGATAAATTTCTATGAAAATTATAAATTACTTTGAATAATTTGTAACATTCATCTACATTCAGAATGTGTAAATGATTAGTGATTTGCTCCAGTACAACTAAATCTTCACAAATCTTATCTCTGTGTATTAATGCTTTGATCCACTGGGAAGAATCATTATCATTCTTATGAATATTTTCTATAATCACATTAGTACTGGTTTTATTTATAATTTCTATTAAGTCTAAAGGTTTGCAGGATATTTGTTGTAACATACTAACAACAGGATGATCTGAAACACTAGCAATTGAACACAAAATTGAATGCACTTTGTAACACAATTCACCAATAGACTGCTGCATGCTTTTATCATTTTCTTCAAATTCACTCCAGGCACAAAATATTTCAACACTTACACCCATTACTAAAATTTTACACTTATCTAATAAAAGTATATGACAGTTATTTATACAATCAAGTAAAGAGTTGTTATTACAATCGGCTATCATAATTGAGGATTCTTGGTTAACAACAGATTCTTCTTTATAAGTTAATTCATATATGTCTTGGAAATCTAATGGTTTTAATTTGTGTACTGATGTAAAAACATTAAAGCATTCCAACAGCAGTGACAACATGGAATATAGACAATTTCCAATAAATTGATATTTATCATCTTTGCTTAAAATATCTAACTTGGCTTCATTGGGTGGCTCAGTATAGAACCCTAGACAACTTTGCAAATTGTTAACCGCATGTGTTAACTCATTCCTTTCTAATTCAAAAAAGAGAAATCTACAAATCAGTCTATATGAAGCTGATGTCAATAGTTTTACCTTCTCTAAGCATTCAGTTGGTTTAAAATATTTAAAATTGGATAAAAATGCATCGGTTACTTCTAAAGCCAACCGTGGATGGGTAAACACTAATATTTCATATATAAATTGATCCAAATGAATGCTCCATAAAATTTCACACATAAGACATTTTGAAATTGTAGGTATAGTCCATATAACAAAGTCTATTCCATCTAAGTCCACCATTTCTTCTAAAATTGTTAAATCTGAATTTATTACCAAATAGAAAGCTAATTTTCGCAAAGTTTGTATGGCATCTTCTGCAACTCTATTTTCTACAAGAAAATTTTCTTTTTGCAAAAAGTTTCGAATGCATTGAACGACATATTCAATTTTATCTTCGTTTCCTAAAAAAATACTAGAAAGTAAGCATAACTAAATAAAAAAAAGCATAACTAATTTAAAAAATATATGTTAAATTAGAAAAAAAAACAAAAAATATATAATAACCCTATAATATTTGTTTACCTCCTTTAGATGTCAATTTAGAAAAAGAGTGCACACTATCAGCAGATATAATTACTCCTTGAAATGCGGACAAACTTGGTGTAAATTCCATTATAGCTAAAAAATGTATTTAGATACTAAAAATGTCTTAAGAAAAGTATAAATAATGCGCTAATATTCATTTATAAACAACCGTCCTTTTTATTGTACCAAAACTTGTCAAGTTGTCATGTCTGTTAAGTCAATGTCAAATTGTCAAACAATCTTACCTTTTTTTTTTTTACCGTACAATCTCCTTTGTGTGTTCTCCATACAACGTAACATTGGCGAAGTGATTAGTGCTCAACTGGCACGCTCGAAGCGCCATAAATAAAGAACCGAATCGAACCTTACCAATTCTTACACAGACTAAGACTACCTATGCTTGGCAGGCACTCCAAACAAAAATTTGTCCAAAATGCAAAATTAAAGAAAATGAAAATATATGTAGGATATACCATCCAACATATATTTTCATTTTCTTATAAAAAAAACAATATAAATAAAGTAATGTTGACATTACAACTTCCACAGAAAATAATATTTAATGGAGTTTTTGCTTAAGCAGAGCTATAGAATACATCTCAATAGATGTATTTCATAGCTGTGCTAAAATATGCAAATCCCGATAAAGTAAAGAAAAATAGTGTTAAAAAAGCTGCTCGATAAAAGAAATTATATTTTTTAAAGCAGCTATCTATCCTCATGTATTTTTTTAAATTATCCTCCGTTAGTAAAATCATTTTCCACCGAATTCTGGACACATTGAGTGTTGAGTGCCGGCACTTTGCGGCGGCTTTAATTTTTTTATATTCTAATTAGATTTTTTTTAAACTCCATTATACTTTCTTTATATATACTATTAACAAAATAGCACTGGTGGAAACGACTAGCAGTAGTAAAAATGTAATGTTCACAACGTAAAAGTTAAACAAAAGATTAAAGAAACTGGAAATGTAAGAAAAATACAAAAGTTGTTTGATAGTATTTATTTCGATTTTTTCTTTGTTTTTTCCAAATTTTGAAGATTTCTAATTGCGCTATGAAAACTTGGATCTATTTTTAAAGCCATTTTATACATTTGTTCTGCAAGATCATATTTCTTCCAACGATGATATAATACCCCTAGACAGAAAACAAAATGATGAAGATTCAAGTCCTGTGTAGAATTGAAATATTTTTTTATGTCTGAATTTTTCATTGATCTCTAATAATATACTTTCTGACTTAAGTTTTTTCGGGCTATAGTTAGTTATCAGCCGCACAAATGCAAAGTTCAGCTTAAGCCTCGCGAACTCGTATACTAAGTATAAAACTTCAATGAAATGTATCACATATTAAGGATAGATTTAAATTAAAAGTGTCAAATACTAACCAAGGTTTGCGAAATGAATGGGCTGGACATGGTTTTTAAATAATTTTATAGATTTAAGAAAATGTTTTTCAGCCTCGCGGTATCGGTCAATTTTTCCAAAAATATTTGCAATTGCAAAGTTAATTGATGGAATATCCGGTAACTCTGCGAGTGCATTTGGTATAATTTGCAAAGCCCTCTCTGTTTGACCTAAACATGAATTAAATATTAGTGCATTTTAAGTATTTTACTACTAAAATATAAATTATAAGTAATAATAATATGTTATACCTATGAGGTTTTGAGACATTAAAACGAAATAAGTGACTGTTCATAGGTTTTCGCTTATTGAAATATATTTATAGGATAATAAATCGAATTTAATATTGCATCTTATGAATTTTATTGGCCTTCATTATCCCTTTTCATTAGGTTCATCAACTTCAAATTTGCAAATATAATATATTCAGTTGTAAGCAAATATATTATTTGCAAATTAAGTCATTAGCGGAAACACCGATTCCTCCTGTTATATTTTTGATAATTCTCTGTTCTACAGCTCTCATCTTTAAAAACATTATTATACATTATAACATTGTTAAAAAGAAACGTCTTACCTGTGTTATCTAACAAGGCTAGCAAATTTGTCCACGCCGACACATGTTTTGGGTTAATATTTATAGCATGATGCCAGTTCTTCACCGCATCTTGAGTTCTATTCCTTTCCAGATACTGAGTATGAGAAAAATATCTTATAATGTTACAAGAATTCACCAGATAACATTAAACTAAAGGCTATTATACGTGGTATAGATTTTATAACACTGTATCTGTAAAAAAATTCTTAAAGTGATGTGATTGTTCGGTGCCAACCGCCAATTAGCGCCAGCTAATCTCAGAAACTAAATCGTGTCTGAAGTAAAATATCTTTTTGTGTTCGATATAGTCCATTTATCAAGGAAGACTATAGGCTACATACATTACGTTATGAAAGTCCGCTGTACACATGGTCAGAGTTACCTCGAGTACTTAGTCATACATAAGGCATAAATTATGTCACATAATTCATGTGTTTACACTACTCTGCTATTTCTTTTTGGAGGCGGAGACAAGACTGCGGGTAAAAGCCAGGTAAATTTTAATTTTGATAATTTATTTCAAAGACTGAATGATCTTTCTTTCTTCCCTTCCAACATTATTCTTGATAATTAATTAAAAATAATCACCAAGTTTCCCAAGTTATAATAGCAGTCTGGATAGTTTCTCTTATACAACAAAGCTGTTTCATAAGCCATCTGAGATTCTTTATACTGTCCAGTACTTGCTAACACAATACCCAGATTCATCCATGCAGCAGGAAATTCTTTTCTGGAACAATTCTTTTCTTAGATTAAAGGAGACTTATCAAAATGTGTACAATCTGTCTGTCTGTCTGTAAAAATAATGCAATAATGTCTTAGTAATAGGGTACAATTTTACCCTTTAGGTACGGAACCCTAAATAATACGCCACACCTTCAATAAACGATCTGATGAAAATATCTTAATAATAAAAAATAAGTTAAAATTAACTTACTTATAGTGGATTGCATTTCTTAGATGCAATTCGGCATCTTTATATTGCTTTTCGTTTTTTAATAAATTCGCTAAATTATTCATTGCTTGGTAATATTCTGGATATAATCTGAAACCAAAAAAAACAGAAATTAACATACAAATTTAATTTAAAATCACATATTAATTTTAATTAAACCTACCTAATTGCTTCCCTATATTCCTCTAAAGCCCAGTCTTTGTTTTGTTGGGCATCAGCTGCCTTAGCTACGTTATAATGTACCTTAGCATTTAATGGACATACTGATAAAGCACTAGTGAATAATTGATATTCGTTTTGCCAATCAAATGATCTATGCCAACTTCTTAGAGTGTACACAAATATTATTATTAGTAAAACATAGAAAACTCGCTAGAAGAAATTTACTGATATTAATAAAAAAATTCTAATATTGTGATATATATTAAATATAATGGATGTGAATATACGTAAAGACAACGATTGATAGTTGTCTTTACGTATATTCACTCGTTCATTCATTCGATTCTCGTTTCTCACTGAAACTGAAAATAATTAATATATTAATTTCCTCGCTCTGGTATCGAGGGAAAACGCGACGTTGAGTTTCGTCAGTCAACTGGCAATGACTCGAGAATGGGAAAAGGAGTGTGCTAACACTAGGTTCTTGGGATCTGTGCGGGATACAGTGTAAACCTAAATTGGGTATATATCGCAGAATGGATAGATTCTTTTTTATTTATTCACATGTTTAGTAATTTAATTTTTAATTTAAATTTTTCGGGGCTTATGACAATCTTCATGCGGGATATTTTACTATCAAACCAGCTTGTAACAACATGTATAAAGGGGAAATTAAAAAAAAAAAAAATCTTCTTAGACAAGCTTAATTAAATTATTATACACAGTTTAATACATATAAGTTAAATAATTTGTAAACATACAATTAATTGTTAAGATTACTTAAATAATTACTTATTTAATTCTGATTATACTCAGTAGTTCTCACCACTTTTGCAATCCCTCTATATTTTGCAATCTTATTTAATCCTACAGATACAAGTAGACAGTATCCTATGGAAGGAATGTACAAAATTCTCTCAGCCACAACAAATCCCACAGGATATACAATATTTGCAGCTGGCAGAAACGGAATAACCAATAAAGATAAGGCCATTATCATGATCCTAAAAACAAGATAAAAATTACATACAACATTATTTAAATACCAAATCATAAATATTAGCTAACAAATTAAAATTAATACCTTCTAGTTGAATTTTTGTTTGAATTATGCATAATTGTCTTTATAAATAAAATGATGTAGAAATATAAAACAATAATAAATATTATTCTAAAGTCATATACATTTTTTATTAATGGTACACATCCCATTGACCAATCATAGCTTAGCCATTGGGGCCATATCAACAGCAGCATATTAAGAAAATATATGTAATTATATGTAGCTACCTGAAATTAGTTAGATCATAAGATTTTGTATTTAAATAACATTTTATTACAATAAATATTATTGGTAAATTGCAAACCTTAACAAAGAGATCATCACTGAAAGCAGTTGGATTATCTGTGGGCTTAAATTCAGGTTTTGTAGCTCCCATAATCATCCATCTTCCATATAAAAGTAATATAGCAGATAAAATAACACAAATTATTCTATAAATACATTTGATATCTAAATAACAGTTATTAAAGATGTAAAATATATAATTTCTTTTCAGTCTTTCTTTTGATTTTGTTTTTAAATGTAATATGAAGTCATACACACAGCAAACACCCTGAAAATTGTAAATAAGAATAAGATATATATTTCTCTTACACAACAAATGATCCTGACATTTTAATTTATGTACTTACCAGAACAGTTATACCATTTTCTTTGAATAGCATGGAGGTACCAGCAAGTATAATACTAGTAAATAAATAAATGTTTGATACTTTGTCATATTTTATTGCCTTGTTATATATAAGGAATGATAGTAGGAATGTATTTGCTGCTAATAAATCTGCTCTACCTACAATGCCACATACAGCTTCCACATGTATAGGATGTACACTAAACAGAATGGATACCATCAATGGCATTTCAATATTACTACTTAAATTATTTTCCATTTTGACACTGTTCCATATACACTTATAGGTCCTCCATACTAGTACACAACAAATAATGTGGCAAATTAAATTTGTAGCTTTAAATTGAGCAGCTGACAGGTTTTTATTATTTAAATAATAGTTCAACCTGAAAGTAAACGACAAATAATTAGAATTTTTTAAGGAACCTGTATATTTGTGGCTAACTGAAAGCTTATTTACTATAGTTATTATATTTCACTCACTTGAATGTTAAAATCGTCAAAGGCCGGTATGATTTATGACTTGAGTTACTCTTTATATTTGTTCCCCAAAAGTCACTCCCAAATGGATCCAGCCAAGATTCAGATTGAACATCTTTATTTTTGAGTATTGCTTCTGAATCGTCGAAAACAAAATCTCCATTTATACTAAATAGAAACGGTAAGCTGGACAAAAAAACCAATAACAGTATTTTCATAAATATTTTTGCCATATTTTACTAGAATGGAACTTTGGGACATTTGTAGCCGATTTTAATTGTTTCACTTTAGTTCTTATTTCATAATTAACATTTTTTAATGGAATTAATTCAAGCTCAGTTGTGTTGTTGAACATCAACATTCATTTTTTAATGACATTGACGTCTGACTCTGACAGTTGTGTTTAGTTAACCACACCGAAATCATAAGTAAAATCATATCGTTGACTCAGATAGAGCTTAAATCAACTAACAGCCTATAGCATTATATTAAGCAAATTATCAGGAGAGTTAAAATAAAAGAAAAATTAAGAGTAACCGTATATTATTAGAAGGTAATATTTACAATTTCGAAAATTGATTTATATATGAAATAAAATAATCCTTTTTTTTATTTATATACATACACTGTAGATAAAAAGGAAAATATAAGAGTACATAACGATAAAAAACTAGCCGACCATAATATATTATTATCAGAATAATCATGTTAAATCAAACAAATTTTCCAGATATAAGATTTTAAAATATCACGAATGTTTAGTTGAAGCAGAAACATTATCTTCTAAAATATATTATAAAATTAAAAAAAAAATACTTCATTTAAAGAACACATCGATTTAGTGAATAAACCAAGATAACGTTTAATAACATACTTAATATTATTAGAAAAACAATATTAGCTTCATAAGGTAAACAAAAACCATTATATTTTAATATTTAATTTAATGCGACATAGATGTAACCGTAAAGTTCGTAGCAAGGGGTTGCAGAGTATGTTTTATATCGAGGGCTGTCCGAGGATCTCTCAAAGCGGCTGCTGCGTGTGCAAGTTGTAACGCACATTCTGGCGGCGCAGACGCAGGAAGTGCTGCACACTCTCGCTCCAAAGCACTACCGACGCATGTCAACAGTTCTGAGAACCCTAATGATATCGCTGCTCGGCGTAATCGATTCAGTTCCTGAAAAATATTTATAGAGTATGCAATATTTCTATGATTAAAATTAGAAATTTAGAACAATAAGAATTGTTAAAAATAATTAAGGCGATTACAGTGCAGTATAACAAATAATACTTTTTTAATACTGTAAACCACATTTTGTTGTTGTTGTATCTTAATGTGTTCAGACATTCCGTTTTCTGATTACCCCATGTTATAGATAAATTGCGTAGTGTAGTAGCGAATCTCAAATGTGTTTTTATTTATGAGCTCAGAAGAGATAATAAAAAAGTAATTTTTCATAATGGGGATCGAACTCAAAACCAGTCAGAGCTGTCCCACTCCATCCCTTTGCCGTGATCGTGATTAGGACCCTACGTTGTTTTAAATATAGAATTAAGTTAAACTAAGTTACTGTTAGAATTTATTTATCATTGAAATAATTAATTATATATGGAGAGAGAGAGAGACTACTTTATTACTATTTTTTTTAGTGTTACCCTATATCTCCCATATACCATTGAATTTAGTGTTAAAACATTTTCTTCCATACTTTTCGCCCAATTGCCGCCCTTTGTCTTATTATCAGAGTAAACTAAAATAACGAATTCCCTCGAAGCAATCAAGCCCACAGTCGTCGCTGTACCCACCAGTAGTACTAACCTTATACAGGTGCTGCGTCTTGTCGGGTAGCTTGCGCGCGTGGCGCAGCACCTTCTGCACGTCCGCGAGCAGGGCGTGCGGGCGCGCCCACGCGCAGCCCGCGCCGCCGCCGCTGTACGAGCGCCACGAGCGCACCGGGAACGTTTCCGCCGGGGCTGCGTGTTCACATACTTATGTTTAGTGCATTGTGATAACTGACCTACACCGCTTGTGCTGATAGGAGCGTCACATATTTAATATATCTCAATATTTTATTTTTGTATTCGACTCGTTTTGTATAACGATTTATTGAACGTGGAAGACAAAAAAACATTATTACAATACAAGAATGCGAAACTGTATGTAACCACACAGTAAAAATTAAAAACTGTTATTTATATGAGAATTCGAAAATCGCGATAAGACATATTTTTATACGGCCCTTATCACCCCTTATTTTTATATTAAATAAAAATTAAGAGCTGCTCTTTTAACAGGCATAATTTTTTCCGTGGGCAGAACAATATTATTACTATAATTTAAAAAAATCAACGTCGAATAATCAAGAACAAAACTTTCTAAATGCTTTTTTAGAGGAGAATAGGTTCTTTAGTAAATCCAGGCTAAATCTATGTATATAAGAGCAAAAATGTTGAACTCTAGTAATAAAATTAAAGCTACATGGGATGCTATTCCTACTGTAACTGGGAGATCTAGAGCTGTCAGTGAACCTATTAAATTAAAAATTAATAATGTAGTCTTAAATT
Source organism: Heliconius nattereri (assembly GCA_013403645.1). Classification (NCBI taxonomy): domain Eukaryota; kingdom Metazoa; phylum Arthropoda; class Insecta; order Lepidoptera; family Nymphalidae; genus Heliconius; species Heliconius nattereri. The sequence goes on along the minus strand of JAAIXI010000242.1, from coordinate 2,787,111 downwards.
CAGATTTAGAAGTGGCAAATACTTTTCCAATTTTTTTTTCTGATATATCTATTGAATTAAGACGTTCACTGCCATCATCTCCTTCGGAATCAGAATTAATACTAAAGACCCATGGAAATAGTTGTAGACAAAATTTTGTGTTTAAGAATGTGTCACCAAATGAAATTGTCAAAGCTTTTAAAAGCCTCAATTTAAAGAAAACTGGTGACTTATGGGGCATGTCTGTTCTTAATTCAATTATACCTAATATTGCTCTTTACCTTGCTTTAATTTTTAACAATTGTGTAGAATCCGGTTCTTTTCCTGACTTAATGAAATATAGCAAAATAGTGCCGCAAGAGTGGAAATAGATCTGAGCCTGGAAATTACAGACCGATCTCTGTTTTACCATCCTTAAGTAAAATATTTGAAAAAATAATGTTCAATCAGCTCACAAATTTCTTAAATATTAACAATTGTTTCCATAGTGAGCAATATGGTTTCACCAAAGGCAAGTCCACTACGGATGCGGGTGCTGCACTCCTAAAGCACATTTATGACGCATGGGAGAAGTCACAAAATGCTATTGGAGTATTTTGTGATTTATCCAAAGCCTTTGATTGTGTAGACCATGAAACTCTGTTATTAAAACTATATCATTATGGTATACAGGGTACCGCCCTTGATCTTATTGCCTCATATCTAAACCGAAGAATCCAGAAGGTTAGTATAAATAATGTAAAATCATCTGGATCTCCTATAAAGATGGGCGTTCCACAAGGATCTATTCTCGGTCCTCTTTTATTTCTTATTTATATTAACGATCTGCCTTTTTATGTGAAGAACCTATGTGATATTGTTCTTTTCGCGGATGACACCTCTTTAATATTTAAGGTTGACCGAAATAAAATAAACTATGACGAAGTGAATAGTGCATTGTCGCATATTCTTCGTTGGTTTGATGTTAATAATCTAATGTTAAATGCTAAAAAAACTAAATGTATTGAGTTTACTTTACAAAATGTTAAAAAACATAACTTTAGTCTACTAATTAAAGGAGAAGCTCTTAATTTGTCGGAATCAGCTATTTTCCTAGGTGTAACTATAGATTCCAAACTCCAGTGGAACGCTCATCTGGAAGCACTTGCAGATAAACTCAGCTCTGCCGCGTTCGCAATTAAAAAAGTAAGACAAATGACGGACGTTGAAACTGCCCGACTAGTCTACTATAGCTATTTTCATAGTATTTTATCTTATGGAATGCTGCTATGGGGCAGTGCTGCAGATATCAATTCAATATTTGTTCTCCAAAAAAGAGCCGTGAGATATATTTATAATCTAAGAGCTCGAGATTCTCTGCGAGATGTTTTCAAAGATGCAGGTATTATTACAGTTGCTTCCCAATTTCTATATTATAACATTCTCTTTGTCCGACAAAATATACATTGTCATAGCAAAAATAGCGACAGTCATACGATAGGAACGAGAAATAAAGATAAGCTTGTTACACCAAGTTTCCGCCTCCAAAAAATTAGTAAATCCTTTATGGGTCTGAGTATACGTGTATATAATAAAATTCCGCAGTGTATTCTTAGTTGGCCACTACCAAAATTTAAAATATCTGTAAAAAAAATTCTAACAAGTAAAGCGTATTACACTGTTCAAAAATATTTAGAGGATAAGTATGTATGGAATTAATGTCTATTGAATGTAATGCAGGATAGCTGCCAGCTAATGTTTATAGGTTGTACCATTGTTTTGAAAAGAGCAACTGTTGAGTTTCTTGCCGGCTCTTCTCAGCAGAACTGCCTTCCGAACCGGTGGTAGCTTTTTGTTCATATGTTCATTCGACGATTCAAAAGTGCTTATAATAATTGCCTATTTGAATAAAGAATATTTTGAATTTGAAATAATATATAGTCGTAACTACCAATAAATTACCTGAAGTAGTATTATCGTCAGCAGGGCCCAATTGGTCGAGGGGACCCAGCCACGGCGCCGCGGAGGCGCCCGGCCGCAGCACGCTAAGCAGCAAGCAGGAGCGGCGCGCGCGTGACACCTCGCACCAAGCGGACAATGTCCCCCACCAGTCGGAACCCAGTTGCACTATGGCCGCCATACCTTCCACCTGTATGTAACGGTCATAAAAAAACATAGTTTTTGCTATACTTGTCAATACTTATAGATTTAATCAATTATATTTTTGTTATCTATCCTTTTTAATTTTTAAAATTATAATTGATATATTTTAACCAGTATTTAACATTTATAAAGTAAAGTGCGATCGACGCGTCGTGGCCGCTCTAAAGTTAGGCTTTCCGCTGATTTCGAGACATTGAGGGTGACTGGTGGCACTCACTGTACATTTTCGTCTTCGAGCAAAGAAATGAAAATAATTGAAGCCCCTGAAAGGCAATCGAACCCACAATCGTCGTGGTCTACAAATGTAATGATTTTACAATAGTACAAGTGTATATAGACCTTCCATAGTAGACTCTGTGGAAAACTTAACATGTAATATAAATACAAACCTTAAGCGCACCATGAAGTAGAACACAAAAGTTTGGTACTTTGCTAGGATCAGACATATCTTCTTCAGTTGAAGTACTTTCAGTACTACTTCCTTCCTAGTAATAAAAAAAATACTTAATTTTATTTTGTAGGTATTTTAAAATTTGTTATGAAATTGGTAAAGTGATTTGTTTTTCTGAACTGTTATAATCCATAAAGAACTGAACAGCAGTATGCAAAATATAATTGTAAATTAATTCAATATTTGAGGTGTATGAATAATATATAATTTAAAATATTACTTTTGTTGGTGTTTTAGATCCAAAGTTTTCCCGACTTGCAGAATTACTTCCGACTTGTGCTTGAGGTATCACTAGATGTTTACTTAAAGCGATTGGTGTGCCTGTTAAGTACAAATATAGATAGATATATGTATATACAACAAGAAAGCCATCGAAAGACCGTCATGACGCAAGTGGAACCCAGCATGAAACTGTAATATGCAACAGTTGTAGGTCCGATTTCGCGGGAAAATTAATTATTTAATACATACACACACACATAATAACGAAACAAAAAGCGGCATTGAGTTCAGCAACTCAACTATTCGTAATTTGTGTATCCGGTTATATGGGAGATAGAGCATGAAGCTAAACAACAAGAAAAAGGAGTTGACAATTTGGCGTTGTTAAATTTTACTGGTTGTAGGAAAAAACCGAATATGGATTTCGCCTTCCACCTTAGAATGTCGTTAAAATCTAAATGTAGAGATCAGTTATAACTTAAAATTAAATTAACATTTTTACATTATTAGGAAGAAAAAAATAAATAATCCAGAAAAACCATTTGAATGGTATATTATTATAATAGTATATTTATGACTAAACCACGAAAAATAATCAGTAAATAAAATTTTACTTAGTAAATCATACCCAAATCTTGTTGTTGTAAAAATCCGATAACGTGTAGTTGATTGGACAATGTATAACTCGCAGATAGTCCTTCATGGGATGCGGGCTGTGGTGCCGGAAATAATTGTACTCTTGTTTCAAGTTGACCACATTTTAGTGTACACCAGAATTCTTGATAATGTTGTTCACAAAGACGTGTCATTGCATTTACAACCTAATAAAATAATAAAAATTAAATGAAAAATGTCCATGCAAACACCACAAGTGTATGTTGCCCAAACATTAAGTATGATCAACTAAACTGACAAGTAACTGAGCTCGAAAATATGATTTTATGTTTTACACTAACAAAATCATAGCCTACATTTCATTGTATATACAATATTTATATATACAATATTGATTATATTTTTTTTCCAAACATAAAATAAAATAGAAAAATGATTCTCATTTTACACATGAGAATGGTTTATTATATTTAATATTCAAACATGGAAAATGCATAGAAATAATATTCTGTATAAAAAATATACATTTTAAATTTTAATAAATACAAAAATAGATGTACACAATAAACATACACCAGGTATTGAAAGTTGGTCTGGACAGTAGATTGCACCTCTAGTAATATTGCCATTAGAGTTGTTAGCAGTGTTACTGGCTAGGTCCACTATCTTCTGGTACAGAGGCATGGCTGTAAAGAATTTTAATGTATTTCTTTATATTTAATAACATTATAAAGTTATCAAAAATATTATTTATTATATTAGTAATTTCTGATTGATAAAATATTAGAAACTTATATTTTCACTAAATAAATTTCCCTTCTTTCTTTAAATAATATACCTCTGTAAATGTATAGCAAGAGGATATTTTTAAGGAATTTATCAGCACAGTACAATTTCCCTAATCCAGCATTTCAATAGATTAAAGCATTCAATAATTCTAGCACCCTTCAAATATAATTCCTAGAAACATGTGACACAATGTTTAAAAACATAGATTAAAAGTGGCATAATAATATACTGGAAAGATTATTTTTAAATTATTGAATTAGTCAATAGTGAAATATTATGTTACAGTTATATCAGTTAAAACATGTAGTTTTTTTTTATGAAAAAGACAAGGCTAACAAGCATACCACCCGGTAAGTGGTCACTGCCGTCCCACAACCCATATGTCTGGGGAATCAAACCCATGACCATTGTGTTTACAGTCACATGATTGTGCTCCTGCACCTAACATCCTCACATGACAATTACAATACCAACCTATAATCCAAATAACATTTACTATTTACAGTAATTACCATTTTGTAAGCAAGGATCATGAGGAGATACTACAGGTAAAACATGTATTTTTCCAGGATATGTAGGCGGTAATGGCAGAGCCTGAATGATGCGGTTTCTCCCTATTGTTCCTACACCACAACTGCCATCTGTAATCTGTTAATAATAATATTTAAACTCATAAGTATTAATAGATATAATAAAGCAAAATTTTGTAATATAGTACCAAGATTATTTGCACGGGTGTTTGATAGCCCCACTCTGTAAGTATCAATTGGTTAACACCGTGAAGAGCAGTTTCTATACATGTTTTATCTCCATCATCTAGCTGTGGTAATTTTACCCGTATGTTATCATATTCGCGAGTGAAAGGAACCGCAACTGTAAATAAAATTAGATTAAATCTACAGTTTTTTTTTAAATCAAAGAATCTTGCTGTACTGTAAAACTCAAGTGAATGAAGGTTATTTACCTTCATAAACTGACGAAAAAGTGGCAAGTGCTACATATTCCAGCTTAGCATGGATGCAGAGATAATCCAGGAATGTGTTTATAGCCGCTGAAGCTATTGTAAATCGTGTATGACTTTCTGCTGTATCAGTGGTCGGCACAGGCCGGGACATTGATAAAGAAACATCTAACAATATCAAAGTAGGCATGATGGTGAGTTGTACTCATATGTTTTTATTTAATACAACATTCATAATATGGTTGCAGTAAATTCTTTATTAATTTTATTTTCACTTATTCATCAAACAGTAAGTAAGCACAAATATTAAAGGTTTAAAAATTGTTGTGACATTTGCTTTCATGTAAATGACAACTGACAGCTGATAATAAAACACAGGTTCATTAATTAGGAATTTAAGGCAACAACTTTCTTTTTTTGTGCAACTTAAATTAAATAATTCAATTTTGGTCATTGTTTAGAATTGGATTTAAAAATATATTTGTAATTGTGGTTTTTTCTATTAACAGGACCGTAGACCTGAATATTTGATATTCATTTCAGTTTGAATATCTCTTAATTTGAAAAAAAAGGTTGTTGATCTGAGTGGACTTACGGACAGATAGAGGAAAAAAAAAGGCATCGACAAGAAATTAAAAATAATATACTGAAAGTGTCTGCGCTCCTTTTACGGAAGCAGCATATAGGGAAAAATATTTCAAACATATACCTACCCAAAAAAATAATTAAGATACGTCAACATTTTAGACGTAGGAAAAATACATTCACAGGAAATAATAGTGTTCTTAATTTCATATTTCGTATTTTGATTTATAAATAAAATAGTATTGATTGAAACTAATTGGCTAACTGAACTTTTATGACTTTAATAATCAAATGCTCGAAAGGAACACAAAAAATTATAGTATAATATAATATCTAAATTATATATATAACATAGCAATATAATTTTGAATACTATAAGTATTGTCGGTAAAAATGTGAAAAAAAAATACTATTCAGACAAAAAACTTTTTTTCTATTTATAGGGGCACCGGGCAGCTGCCCCACCTACCCTCCCTTAAGTCAAGCTCTGTGTATTTGCTTAAGAAAAATAATAACAAATTGTATATGGAATTGTAGCTTTGTAAGTACTTAAAGCATAATATAAACCTACTTGATTTCAATAATTGGCCATTTATATTGTATCAATTTGTCAAATATATAGATAGATACAGTAAAATGGAACATGAGCCAGAAAGTAATAAGGTAATCGAAGAATCCGATATCGAGGAGTACGCGTTTACTTTTAATTTCATAAATCAACCGTGGGACGACCGCTCCAACAATAGTAAAATAGGAATAATTTCATTTCTCGTTACTATATTTGTGGCAACGATGGCCCTAGTTTTTATTAATTTGATTCTTCATTATAGAGAATTTGATATTGGTTCAATTTATACCAACGTTGAAATTGAATGTAATTTGGTTAAGGTGGATGAATATCCGTTTGCTGCTAGGATTCACTCGGTATCAACAAATGAACTTATTTGTGTAGGGGCTGTTGTGTCTACTTCATCTGTATTGGCAAACGAATTATGCTTGAAGTCAGGGCCTGTCCGTTTAAGAGTAGGGAATCCTTCCAAGTAAGTGCTTAAGTAGTAATTAACAATTTAAATAATATAATCTAACGCTTGTAATAAAGTTATATATGTATAAACTAATGTATGTATGAGCTCGAATAACTATCAAATCTTACTTTCAGCCCTCGATGTAAGAAAGGTTTTTCAATAGGCGTTGTGGATCTCATTCCCTATGAAGACGCAGTAACAAGCAGTTTAGTACTTTTATCTAGCTTAGAATATATTGGTGATTGTATACAAACAATAAAAATCGGATTCCATTTAGATGTTGAGAAGGAATTATACATAATTGGCAGGCCTCATCGCGGTGGGAGAACGCTGTCATTACAACTTGCTGAATACAATACAAACAATACTAGCCCTGATATATTACGTTCTTCAAATAAAAATAAAACGATATGCGTTCAAACCTTTGGAAAGTGTCCTGTGCGCGTTGGAGACCTCTTAGTGCAAAGAGGTAGATTATTTGGTTTAGCGTCAACCAGTGCACATAAAAAGGAGAAAACAAATACTATTTGTTTTGCTAATTTAAGTGCTATTTACAAGGAGTTGAAAGATTTAGATGTTGACACAGACGATAAATATTAAACAATAATGTAAAAATAAGGTGAAATTTATTAACTACAAGATTAGCTTGACATTAGATACGCCTTTCGACGATAGCGACCACGAGGCCTGAGTCTTACGGACCCAATATCAACTTCTTCAGGTGCTGTGAAACCCTTCCAGTCTTTAGTCATAAAGTATATTCCTAGAACCACAAGGAAAGTAAGCAACGTGTAGATGATGAGGTTATTATTGTCTGGAGTGAGATGGCGCAAACTTTTCGTATCTAAAGTTATTTTGATTGTCGACTTGGCACCCTGTTGTTTAAAGGACATTATCTGTAAATTATAATTCGTATAGTTTTTTATTGCAAAATTCAGCTTCCCACTGTATCCCGCACACAGTAGGGTAGGCAGAGGGAATACAGTGTTCAGAAACTCCGTTCCCCACTTTCTGCCGAAATCTGGAGGCATTTCGTGTTGAGTGGCAGAACTCAACGCCGCGCTTAAGTAGATTAGTTATTGCATAATTAAGTAAATTAAAATTATTTATTAAAAACACAACCTGTACAATAACCTATAATAGGTCATATTTATATCCCATATTTTTTTTCTACTAATATAAAATACCATTTACAATATAAATAGAATTTTCTTTTGAGACCATGGTAGCGTAGTGGGAAAGCCCCTGTAAACGTGATGGTTGTGAGTTCCATTATTATATAAAAAATATATTCATTAATTTCAATAGGTGAAAACTGGGAAACCCGAACGGAGTGTTATTACTATCCAGGTATGCGGAGAGAAGCGTGGAAATGCTTTTTTGAAATTATACACATGAAATTCTTTATTATGAGAACGTGGCAAGGCATAAGCATGCACGTTTTGGTTATCACGTTTGCGCGTTCTATTAAAGCTATAGAAAGAGAAACCTATAGACGTTCACATACTACTATAGTGCAAACTATTGTTGTTAGTTCATCTGCGATATAGCTTTATACTATTTTGTTAGACTAAAATACAAAAATTATAAGTGTTTTCTAATGAATTAAAAAAAACCTATTATTTAACATTTGATTTGCTGAAAACAGATATAGTTCGACGACAACTGAAATAGTCTTAGATGGTGAAACATTATAAGACATTGGCCAAATGAATTCATAAGCATCTTGTATAAAAATAGAGGTGTATAAAAAGACAAACTACCTGAAGGCCGCTTCAAACATATCTAAATGATTTCTTTTTAAAAATTAATAACCTAATTAATTACCTATTGAGTATTTCATAGTATACCGGAGAAAATATCCAAACAAGCGGCGCGAACCAGACATTAATTTTGACTCGCTGCGGTAGTGTTCACATGTTGAGCGAAGCGAGAAATGAATTTTTGAATTTTTAGATTTCTTTTCGCCTAAAACCATCTACGTGTTCATATCTATATGTATGCAAATTTTCATCTCAATCGGTCAAACTGCTTGGGAGTCTATTGGTGACAAAGAGTGTAAAAAGTCTCCACTAGAGCGCTCCTCTCGCTTCTCTCAATAATGACGAGATTTCTAATGCGTTTGTTATACATAAATTAGTTATGAAATAATTAGGTATATATTAGATTATGGGTGGATGTGATAATTTTTTTAAGTAGGTTCAAAAAGGTATGTAGTACCCTACTCGTATATATAGTAAGGCAAATCACATTGGGTTCCGCCACTCAACACGCAATACTAGGTTCCCTAGTCCTAGAACTTAAGGCCCTGCTATAAGTAGGATACAGGATGAAGCTGAAAAATAAAAGAAAAACGTACCCTCATGCATAATTGCATGCATAATTAACCCGAAACCGGCGCGTAGTTAGAAATATAACATTTTATTAAGTGCTTGTCATACACGCTATTGGATGTCACACGGTACATTGTATAGTAATCACCAATGTGTCATGGTTGGTCAGATGAAAGTTAAGGGCCAAGCGATGTGGACATATAATTAAAATGTTAATTTAGCGCAGCCTCGCACCATGGCAGCTCTATGACGCGGTTATTATTAACAATAAATTTAGATAGGTATCAAACGTTTTAATGATACTAAGATAAGTACATAATGTTAATAAAATGAGAAATTCAAGTCCAACAGCCAAAATTCTCTATGTTCTGGGAGAAAATTGGACGCGGCGTGCTTCTTACTATACTTCCTTAGATACATCGAATTTAAGCCTGTGTTTCCGCAAAACAATACCAAAATCGACAACAATAATTCACATGTAATAATTATGTAAAAATAAAATAAGGCATTATATTTAGATAAATGCTAAACATTTCAGAGATGAGAAGTGAAGAGAGACACTTACCTATAGATATATACACATATTATTGTAATACAATTTATATTTTGTTACATATTATGGAAGTAATAAATCCTTTCATTATTATAGCCCATTAAGTCATTATTATTCATTTATGATTTTTAGTACACAATAATTTTTCCAGGTAAAATTTTAAAACTATTTCAGTAAAAGTGACAGTATATTGACATATATCAAATAAATTAGCAACGTTTAAAATATTATTATTGTAAATACAAGTGAAAAACCGACTTATATTTTTACTTAAACATTATATAGCAAAAATAGAAAAATAAACTACCCAACTGTTAAAATGAGAATGAATATATATATATATATATATATATATATATATATATATATATATTATAATCTATATTGTAGGAGTGTAACGATAAAGCTCTTATTCAAAGCCTGAAGTAAATTTTAAAAAAATGATGTTTTAGTCTATTATACTTATAATCAAATACTTAGTTCAAATAGAAAAATAAATATTTAGTTATAAAAATTTTATCTACTAATATTTTAATAATCAAAGAAACTTTTCCGTTCCATGATTTTCAGTAAACGATAAGTAAATAGGGATGACATAAAAATGGAAACTCAATTCTATGGAGCATTTAATATTAATGATCTGACAGTAGTCAATAAAATTATTTACTGTCGCCTTATTAATCGCTAGCCTCGTAAAAAGTAAGGAGACGTGAAAATCTTAGGGGCCGTCGTGGCGCAGCGGCACAAGGCGTGCCTGTAACGCGACGGCTGTGGGTTCGATCTCCACTCGAGGAAGTGAAATATTTATTTACGTTTATATTTCCATTTCTTGGTTCTGGTGTCGAGGCAAAGCGCAGCGCTGAGTTCTGCTACTCAACACGCAATGCCTCCAGAATTCGGTAGAAAGTGGGGAACGGAGTGTTTTAACACTAGGTTCCCTCTGCCTACCCTGTTGTGTGCAGGATACAGCGTGGCTGATTTATAGGGCACATATTTTTTAATTTCTATTGATATTGTTTATATGATTATAAATTGAACATAACGTTAGTTTTAAATGAAGTATGCGTATTTTTTTTAATAATATTGTAAAAATGAAAAAAGTAAAAATATAAAGAAAAAGCCATCAGGGGAGGCGATACAAATTGAGCTCGTAATGGCGTTGATTAGAGGGATGTGCCAACTGCCGTGTTTAAAATAAAAATGTACCATATTTAAATGTAGATAATTCTTAATTTAAGAGCTTGATTGAAAATTAGATTTTTAATTTGAAATGTAAGAAAAGTTATTGTTCTTTATTTTTTTAATTCACCCTTTAAAATTGTCCCTAATGTTAAGCGATTTTGTGATATATGCAAATAAGCTCGCTTCCAAATTAACATCACTATTTCTTTGAACAGATGAGACAATGTTTTCAGTCCACCTGTAAGAATAAAATATGCCGATTAATTTTGTGGCGTATACTGTCGACAAATGAATTTACAATAAATTTCCCTTGGCTACAGTTGCTTGAGTTTCTTGTCGTCATTAAGTTCTTTAGCCTCTTTAAAATATAAAGTGTCCTTTTTCCGAATGGCTGTATCAAATAATTTTTGTTTGGGTTGTTTGGATTTGGTATTATAAAAATATTGTTTTTATATCAATTGCCTTAGATAGTGATGTGGTATCGATGATGAAGTTGTTTTTAAGTAAGCAACTTTTATCATAAGTTATTATTTGCCAAAATAAGTATTTTTATTTAGGAAGCTGCACTCTTATCCTTTTCATTATGATAAGTCACTGAATAAGTTCGTATGTTGTTATTTTTTTTATTTCAAATATTCGCGAATAAAGTTCATTCACCGACGACGGCTGACATTTTGTTTAATAGTAAACTTTCGTATGGCGCGATCAATTCACTGCATTGTTACACGTTCTCACCAATACACATCCCTATATGTATATACATACAGACAAATTACGTGCTTGAGACCTTGACGGTTCAATGTCGATATCAGTAATCGATATTTTGCCTAGAAATTACTTGCTTGCTACTTAAAACTCTAAAACAGATTGTATAAGGGGCCGGGGTGTGACTATAATGCGACGGTTCTGGGTTCAATGTCAACTCGAGGAAATGAATATTTATTTACGTTTATTTTTCCATTTCTTTCGCTCTGGTGTCGAGGCAAAGCGCGGCATTGAGTTCAGCCACTCAACACGCAATGCCTCCAGAATTCGGCAGAAAGTGGGAAACGGAGTGTCTTAACACTTCCCAGGTTCTCTCTGTAATGTGCGGGATACAAACAAAAAATATTATTTTCCAATATAAATCATCATTATTACTTAATTTTATATTCAAAGCCATAGTGAAAACGTCGGTATATTCACATAACAGCAGCGGTCGCATTGTTATTAAGTATCTCGTCGCGTTACAGCAACTACGAACTGTTGTTCGTTTGCTTATAAAATCTTTAATCTAATCTAATTTTAATCAGCTTCACGCTGTATCCTAGTGAACCTGACACTTACCATCAAATTCTGGAGGCATTACGTGTTGAGTGGCGGAACTTAACACTGCGCTTAGCCTCGTTTCCAGATTGAGAAAATGTAAATATTAAATATTTCATTTGCTCGAATGGGATATTATTTTTATCTTATTATCGTTGCTTTCGTTTTGTTTCTATTTTTCTCCTAATCATACGAATTGATCCTATGACTTACGCCATGAAGAACGAATGTAGGATTTATGATCACTATTCACTGGTGTAAGGAAATAATATTAAAAATATCAGTATTTCATTATATTCATTAAAAAGATAACGGGATAGGCTTCCGGCTCATGGGAGATAAAAGTTAAAATTACATTTCACCAAACAATAAGTACATATATATATATATATATATATATACTCGTATTCATGTTTAACAAACCTAATAAATAATAAATAAAATAAAAAACTCGACAGTTTTTCTCGAGTTTTTGTGTTTTATTTATATGTAAAGATATTTATATAACCGTTAATTGCGTTATATAAAATAAAAATTTAAAATAAAGTAGCTTACGTTCAGTTTCTGAAAGCTTGCAAATAGTTTTGCATATATATTCGCATGTTTTTATTCATTTTACAATTTTAACACATATTTTTTTTTAATACTTGGAAATGGTTTGACTACGTTTAGGATGGGCGAGATTAGATATACTATTAGATACTTGTATAAAGGTTTCAAAATTAGTATTTGAAATGAAAAGAAAGAAAAATCAAAATCAATATCCTGAAACAATCAATTGTCATTTTTTGTCAACTCTACACATGTGTCAGTCACTACTACGACGAAAATCTCATTGGGCGGCGTTGCAAACACTTAAGTGTGTACTATGTATTTATCTATTGTTCTATTCTTATATTTTCAAGACTCCCCTATACACTTATCTACAAAACTAAATCTGAAACAAATAATAAATTAACAGAGATCTACCTAATAAGAAAACATCAGTGTCATAAAGAGCGAAACGCTTAATTAGGTAAATAAATCTCATGTCATTGTTTTGTTTAAGTTTATGAACGTTTCATTTTCTCGAGTGGAGTTTGAGAGCTGGCTGTAAACTGTAAAGATTTTACTGTTTTCAGTGCGATGCTTACCTTAGAGAGCTTTATCATGTGGATGCGAGAGATAGAGCAATTGTTTGTATAACCCTGGTGTTACAATGCGCTGTGAATTGATGATATTTTAAGTTAAAATATTAGTTTTAAGCGCAATTTCTTTATAACGCCTTTTATAACCACACACCTTTTTAGGAAATTGAGCAAACATGCTATATGCGAGATACAGCATAAACCTGAAAAAAATAAATACGCCGTAGGAATACTGGACCACTGATTAATTTATATCGTAAGAATGATTTACAATGTAATAAAAAAGGGCAAAAGTAAAAACGTAACTGACCTAAGTCCTCCATTAGCTATAAGAAACTTATAACGATCGATAGGTTTAAGTTGAGCGGAGATTTAGGTTCGTAAATCTGAAAGTTATCGGCCGATAAATCGCTAAAATAACTACTTATACTTTTATGTAAGCTTTAGCGCCAAAAAAATAATGGTCATGGTAATTATTTTTTTGGCTCAAAACGGGAAATCGATTTTATAATTTTCAATTTTAATTAACTATTAGAAACTAATTTTTTATGTCTTTCGTTTTTTAAGATGTGTTTCTTTAGAAGTCTGTTTACGGTATAGAGATTACCGAAGGTATAATTGACTGCAAATTTTAGTGCTTACGTTTTGTTGTGAAAATAATCCAAAATCAGTTAATGGAATATGCATTCAGTTATTTCTTGGCAATGATATACGAAAAATACGTAATTCGTCCGACAAAATTTACGTGTCATTTCAAAAAAACGGAACACAAGTGAGAAACGGAACGATTCCGTTCAAAACGTTTTCGTCACGGTCGGTCGGTCACGATTTGCATATCTATACTTCAAATAATACACGTATTTGATCGTACCAATACTGATTGGTACCCTCTAGTCGTACGTACAAGTAATTTTAAAGTTATATTATGAAAAATTAAAAAAAATCTTGTCGAATGTTTTTTTTAAAGTGCCCAGTTTTGTGCTTATTTTAAAAAATATAATTTTAAAAATTATTTTTAAAATAACATACATCAAAATAAAAATTTAATAAAAACTGAAATATTTTTTTAAACTGTAATTTAATTAATTGATTTCAAAATTATTTGAAAATAAAATTACACACAATAAAATAAAAACAATATAAACTGAAATGTTAAAAAACAAAACTGTCAATTAATTTATTCGAAATTAACAAAACGTCAAAAGCGATGATCGAGGGGGCGGTCATTGAGAGCGTGTCATGAATGGTGGCGGCGCATGCGTGCGGAGTCAGCCTCCTTGGATATAAGCACGCCGCCCGTACCGTTTCCCTCACAACTTTGGCGCGCCCAAACGAACAGAAGGAGGACCGCTGAACTCCCATTTCGAACCCTCACTACTTTTTCAGTGACTTGTGACTTAGTTGTCGTGCAGTTTTACGTACTGGTTAACTTGCGCTACTTCCCACATCCGGTTGATAGAGGTAAGATAATATAGAAAATATTTGTACGATAAGTTATTTGAAAGTTTTTATGCCGGTTGCAAAATATATGCAAGATATCTTGTAGGTAATTTTTGTTATTTATGTACTAAAACTAACTGAATATATACAACAGACTACAAAAAATAATAGATAACTTTTTTAAAGCGATCTAAAAATATAACGAAATAAAATCTACAAGGTTACAATTAAAATACAATATAATTTAAATTTCTATGTCAAAATAATACATATATTAAAGAATTGTATTAAAAAATATTATAACGTAAAAGAGTTTTTCTCTTTTAATTGTTTTGTTGTTTAATAAAGTTGTAACATTTTTTTATTGTACTGGATATGTATTAGGATAAAATAAAATCATCTTAAAAATACTATGCAGTAGTCAGAGCCAGTGCTCTACTACAATATGAAACTATGGACGTTTTCAAGTCGAAAAGGAAGAGTTCCTTTTTTACACACACACATACATTTCCGGTTATCTTTTTGTTTTAAAAGGGCAAAAATAAATTATTTATTAAAAATAATATATTATTATTATATTACATAATTATTATATATTTTCGTTAATATAACAGCTGTAGAAATATTGTTCTCAATGCAATTCTTACTATGTAATAGGTATATATAATGTCCAATTCAGTATATGTAAGTCTATTGATATAGATTTTTGTTATCTTACAAGAATTTCCATTGCTGAAAATCCACAATCATTAACCTATGTATGAACATACGATAAAACCTAACAATTCTATCTTTATTTTTGCGTTGTTCGTTGGCATGTTGGAAACAATAGTAAGATTGTGGTGAGGATTTTACTGTATGAGTTATTTCAATGAATACGTTGCTGTTTTTAAATCTCGGATACCTACCTGCATATTCTTTTAAAAACAGGAAAGATATTACTCCGCCCAAATAACTTTCAATGTTGGATTCAGTTTAATCTTACGCCTTGTCCAGATCAATAAGAAATGTACATATTATAAATATTTATGAGCAATTAAAAGTTAATTTGAGGCCAGTGACTGCGTGGCGTGACTGCGTGGCGTGTGACTGTAAGCGCGACAGGTTGTGAGTTCGATTCCCACTCGAGGTTATTAAATATTTTTGTTTCATCGCTTCGGCGTCTAAGTAAAACGCAACGTTAAGTTCCGCCACTTAACTCGCAATGTAGGGTACAGAAGTATTTTAATTGGAAGTGAGTGTCTTAGCATTACGTTCCCATCAGGTCTGCTTACCCTATATGCGGAACATATAAAATTATTATTTAAGAGATTATCTCTAGGATTGTTTTTGTATCAGCAGAGCATAATAATTCTTAAACAATAAAATATAATTTGCTTCGGTTATAATTTTAAACTAATCTCTTAATAGATGCACTACAGCTTTTACCGTAATAGAAGTAAAATATTGCAGCTCGATAATGACGTTCCGGGCATATCCTGTTGGTAAATCAAAGTTGAGCACCCAGCCACTTAACTGTTTAAAACTAGATGGAGATGGATTCTTAGCATTCATTTTTTTTACTGTAGAGAAAGGAGTTATTTGAAAGAAAACGCAAAGTTAAATTATCAGTTGAATACTGACACGAGAGTCCAACGTGACATTTCTCAGAGTTCACTTTAGTGGTGGGTGGAGGGAACCTAGTCCGTTGATGATGATTTTATGTAATATGGTATGAGGAAAAAACAGGTTTTCACTGTATACCGCGCATAGCAGATTAGATAGAAAGAGCCTAATGTTAAAACATTCTCTTCTCCCTTTTCGCCCAGTTTTCGAGTTGGACCTTGAGTGGCGGAACTCAACGCTGTGCTTTATTTGCGTGTTTTTTGCACCAGAGCGAGGAAAAGAAAACTACTCTTCTTTGGGAGCCGAACCCACAAATATTGCCTCAACGACTTCAGACAGAAAACAAATTAGGACCAATTAATAAAGTTACTATTGATAAAACGAATCAATATTCTCTTAATTTTGTAAGTAAATAGTGAGCTTTTAGAGGTGTTTTTAAAAAGACTACTTTTATTCACTTAAGTATTTTACGCGACGGAATTGGATACTGGACAAGTAATGAGTTTGAACTTGGATAATATAATGTTCCACATTTTCCATTTAAAATGCTTTGTCAATATTCAAAGAATCTCTTAGCTCTTGTGAGGTCTTACGAAATTACTTATTACTAAGGTAAAAAGGGAGTACTGAACTACTTAAAATATTTCTCAAAATATTTTCTTTATATAATTATACTAACGCTGAGTATTTTTATACAAAGCAATTTTGATGCGTAGATCGAAATTTATTGAAGTTCAAGTTTAAGCTTCTAAATCGATTCCATCATTCGTATGGATCATTTCATTTAAAATACGTACTACATCTGTTTAATTTTACATAAGCAAGTAGGTACTATACGTACGTAAAACTATTAATGAATATTTGGCTAGGCGAACATACGCTCATATCTGAGTACGGATCTACGCCCGTAGCGCTTCGCCCGCTGAGTATGTAGCAGTAACATAACATAACAGCACAGTGGTACAATATTTATTTAGTCAAATAGATTTCTATGAGTGTAGAATACTTTTAAATTAACTTCTAAATAAAAAGAGAACTTTATCCTTCTATATAATAACAATAACGTAACTGTTGGTTGCTATGAATCTATAAATATATAAAAGTTGTGACCGCTTTCTTTCTTTATATATAAAAGATATAAGTGAAAATATAATATTATGGGCAATTATCAATCTAACAGCTTAAAACAATGATTTTTTTTGTTCATTAGTCTATGCGCTAATGTCACAAGTGACTTAACCAATCTGAATGCAGTTTTTACTATTGTATTTTAGCAAACGTAGTGGTTGTTTAATTTAAGTCAGATCAGAAATAAAAAGTATTTTGATCGACAAAATTGCTATATAATAATTGATTTTTTTTTCAATATATGGAAATTGTCTTTAAATTAGTTATTTTATTAGAATACAAAAGTATTTTAGGTTTACAGGCAAATAATTGTCTAGTTGAAACGGGCGAACCCGCGAGCAGATGACTGGTACTTAATAAAAATAGTGGTAGATATGTTTCTCTTACATTTTAATACATTAATAACTTTAATGTTGTCTGCCTTGGAAGAGAATGTACATATAGGTTCCAATTATACAAAAAATATATACATAAAAGCAATGGACAAAAAATTCAAAAGGTTCATTGCTTCGGTCAATTTGATATATAATTTGATGAAGGTCTCAAATTACATACTGTAGTGATCAAAGAATATATAAAAGAAATATTGTAACATCGATGTCACATTTTTGGTTCACCCATAAGGTTTTGTTTTAGCGGAAGTTGAAAAGCGTAATCGCTTCAAATGTCAAATATATTTAACTTGAAATGAGTTTCATGTGTTATACTAAAACTATAACAAGAGCCCGCTTAAGTTGTAGATGGTTTAACAAATGAGTAAATGGGAGTTTGTTGAACAATGGCAGGATTTCTGACATCGTATGAATAACTAATGTGGTATAGAGGTACACTCACATACGCACTTGTCACCATGTAAACATACTATTAGAGAAATGGTGAGGAAAATTTTTATGTATGTATATAAAATTAAAAGCCGAAAAGAAGGCTACCGAGGCTCCGCACTTGTTTCAAAGTTGTGGGTAACCGGAAATACAACTTATAAAACTATACCAACTTAAGCTTCCCGGCATATGCACTTATTTTGTATGAAATTAACTTCAAATATAAGTTTGTACCTAATATTTTTTTTCTATGAAACACCTGTAAACTTTCAATTTTCGGAAGATTTATTTTATTTGTGTATTAAATAGTCATTTCGTGCCAAATTTCATAACTGTAAGTACGGAAAGAACCGTTTAGGTGTTGATTCCAAATTGACATGGCTCTAAAAAGCTTATTCTAAGAATATATCCAAATTAATAAACCTAAATATAAACTAAAATTCTATTCAACTGTAATAAAAAGCACCTACTATTCCCAAATCTTAAACAATATAGAATTCCTCAGCGAAACAATAATTACTTGTATTATATGAATATTTAAGTCTCCCATCTTATCGTAGGTCCCTACACTGTCCAGGGACAATCCCTTGAGAATGCGGAGCAAATTCGAAGGGTTAACCAACAAATGTACCTTCTAAATTATGAGGCGAAATATATCAGGTATAAATAGAAATTGATTTTACAAACATCTTACGCATTCGATAAAAAATCTAATGTGGAAATTTTGCAGAAACATAAAAGAAAAATATTTAATAAGAAAATCGTTACTTGAGTTGCTGTTTATATAAAATTAATAAGAAATAAATTCATATCAAAAGAATTTGTGGCCAGTAGTGGCACAAGGGTGTGTCTGTCAACGTGACAGAAGGGGTTCGATTCCCAATCTAGGAAATTAAATATTTAATATTTCAATTTCTTTGCTGTGGTGTCGGGGCGGTGAGTTCTGCATGCTTAGTTCGTAAACAATGCCCTCACAATTCAGCGGTAATAGAGAAACAGAGTGTCTTAACACCAGGCACTCTCTGCCTATCCTGCTGTTTGTGAGATACAGCGTGGAGCTAAAAAAGAATAGTTTAAAAATATATTATTTATAGCGAAATATTGTTTATTTTTATTTAAACGATTTTAATCAACATATATAACGTGTGTTTTTATAAGTTAAAATAAAGGCAGTAGTTTAGTTTTATCACGGTAGGTTAGAGCGCCTTTGAAAGCTATTTAATATTGTCGTGATAAAGTTGAAACTTTGTGGAAATCGTTATTATCTTGCACTTTGAAGATTCATTTTAATCTCGACATTTTGAGCTTTAAAAGGACATTCATACTTGGATGTGTATAAAATTATACTTACACATATTAAAATTCACATTTTATATGTAAATACAAATATACGTATAAATAAGTAGTGATAGTTAGTATTAGTAGTAGTATAGTGGCAGTTCGGGGCGCAGTGCCACAAGCGTGTGACTGTAAACGCGATTGGTAGTGAGTTCGATACCCACAAGAGCAAATGAAATAATTATTAATCTTCATTATAGAGGGAAAGTGCGACGTAGAGAGTACACAACCCGCAAAATCTCCAGCAATCCGTGGAAAGTGGGAAACAAAGTGTCTTAACACTAGGTTCCCTCTGCTTACCCTCCTATGTAGAGGATGCTATATCCTGCAGCTGATTTTTATTTTTTATATATAAAGTATTATATACTCACATTAAAATTCATATTGTACATATATCCCAACTCCTATTATAATCAACAAATAATATATAATTATGTTTGTAGAATTAAGTTAAAAGTGTTTGAGAAAATAAAATGTGAAAGGTTTTTTTATCAGATATAAATACTTTTGTCTATTTTAATTAAAACGCTCAAAGTTTTGTGGTTTATAAAGCAAATAAATATTAAATATGCTATATACAAAATATTTATTACCTATATACATTGTGGTTTATAAGAAAATATTTTTTTATATCCTGGTACAGTACGTAGTATGAAGATGAAGTTCAGATATGCGAATCTTGTTTCCATATATGGACATTTATATAGGTGATATCGCCATTTATTTCGTCTCTGGGCAAGCAAATATCGAGAAGAAAGCGGAGAACTAGGTATTACGTAGCTCTATTCATCTCGCCCTAGTTGTTACGAGACTGTAGGACTCCAAAAATAGAATTACTTTGTCAAGATTTCATTATGTATTAACTAAAGTTATAAGATAAACATTTAATTTGAAATTAACCAGGGGCAATCTTTTAATTTGTACAATTAACGCCTCTTTTTTGGCAGTGGCAGTGTAGACAGAGACAACCCGGGAACCTAGTGATAACACACTCTATTCCCAATAAAACACTTGCGTTTCTCTTTTAATTACATTTTTGTTTATTACTGGTAAATTTTATACAATAAATATAAATTAAATTTATATTTGTGGGTTCAATTCGCATTCGAGGAAATGAAAAAATAGCTATGATCGTTTCCTCGCTCTGGTGTCAAGGCAAAGCGACTCTAGAATTCGGCGGAAAGTGGGGAGCGAAGTGTCTTAGCACTAGGCTTCCACTGTTTCCACCTGCCTCTGAGAAAAAATAATACATAGCAAATCAATGCATATACAAAGACAAATTATTTCGGCATTTAGTTAGGTCGAATGAATGGTAAACAAAGCATTCAACAATATGTATGGAAGGAATGAGGGTTTGATGGGCTATTGGGTCCTTGCGTAAATAGAAAAAACAATTGGGCCTTTATTTTTCTAAATCGTTCTCTCGAAAAGATGAAGTAGCTATTGATATCTACAGATATACGAATATTTGAGATAGAAATGTGTATGAGGAGCTAAGGTAGAACGAAGTAATGGAACTTATTTTAAGAACGGAGAAGTTCAGTCTTCAAAAGTCTAGAACGCGATTGTGAAACTCAATTTCGTACTAACAACGTGAGACTTGTCTTTACGATAATATTGAATTGCAAGATAATAAAAATAAATGTTATAACATAAATATGAGTGTAAGTTTGTTTGTTACGCTTTTACGCCAAAACTATTTAGCCGATAATCATGAAACTTTGATACTTTTTTAAAAAATATCCTTCGGTTATAATATAAAAAAAAGTTTCGACTTTTTTAAAAAAATATTTTTGTACATTTTTATACGCCAATAATTTTACATTTATTTAACAAAAAACAAAATATTAAAGTTCAAGGTAACAATCAACTGCAACGAACACTTAGTACAAAGTTTGAAGTTCGAAGTGGCTCGAAATGAGAAAATCGTCCAAGTTTATAATCGGTGCACTTACCCGTGCCTAGGAGTCGTAACACTTCATCAGCTAGCTGTTTCTGGATAACTTTTTGCAGTAATTACCACAACGGCCATTACTTGCTTTTATATTAAATATGAAACGTGACAGTTTGTAAAATAAATTATTGTATTAATAAAATTTTACTTTTAAACTTTTTGAGAAACGCGGCGTTCACAATAAAAATGTCGCTAGTTACTTGCTTGTCACAATTTACATGATATATTTATATAAAGTTAATTTAATATTTTCACGATATATAAATATTACACATAAATTTATTTGATAATATTTACAGTAACTTCTTATTGTATTTTGAACTTACCTTATACTGCAATCAACGGAATATTTTTTGACCATTGCTAATATTTTACCAAATTTTCCAAAGCAAATGAAGACTATATTTCAGTATTCAAAAAACAAATTCAATCTATTTGTCATAATTCCTAACATACAAAAATGTTATTTATTATGTGTTTATAAGCAAAATTATGTTATTATTTTATTATTAATTTTGATAATATAGTTAATCTAATTGGTGTATTTATTATTTATATTTGAAACAGAAGGAAGACATTGTTCCATTGGGACAGCTTTGTAATTAAGATAAGGGCTAATCTCGTGTCGGGAACATGTTTCGAATCTATTATCTCTTGGGTTGAGCTCGTCTTAATAGCATAAATGACAAGTTAACAACTTAACTTTCGTATATAAATAAACTTTAAATTTTAGAGAGGAGAGGCCAGTCCTGGCGCAGAGACATAATTGGATCCCCACTCAATATTTATTTAAATTCGGTGTCGAGGCAAAGCATGTCCAGAATTCGGTGGAAAGTGGAGAACGAAGTGTATTAACACTAGGTTCCCTCTGGGTATCCTGTTGTGTGGGGGATATATAGAGTAAAGCTGATTAGATTTATTGTAAAATTTATTTTCTTATACTTTATCCTTAAATACGGACAATAAGAAGAGATTAATCAGACAAAGCTTTTACGTTGTTCTCTTCTAAAGACCGTCGTACAAAATTTATTATCGTTTAAAATGGGTGTATTACTTTTATATTATCACGATTTATAGTAAATAGTAAATAAACATTTAAAGTGTTATTTTTACAATTTGGAAAGAAAAGCGAATTCTTAGAAAACTTATAAAACTTTTAATGTAGCGGGATTCGAATCCATGATGACACTTTGATGGATGATGACACTTTGGTTACTATGGACCATGGTTTGGATGGTTTGGATTGGATTGGTTTAGTAGTCAGACCAGCATTTAAACGGATTTTTTATATGTTTTCAAATCCCGCACATAGCATGCTAGTTACAAGTTGTTACTAAAAAAATGGTAGTATACGTACCTTTTTATATATATTACTAACACAAGTTGTTAGAACAAACACAAATTGAAATTTTAATATTAAAACATTAGTTTTCGGTTATACCATTATTATTTAACCTCCATGATTAAAGTATACAAAAAGAATTTTTAATTGGTTTCTGAACAAATGTCCAACTCGTAGTGCACTCGTCACGGCGCAGCTGTCGCGCGCGATACGGCGCGTAAATCTGTCATAGCAGCTTATTGCCTATAGTATCGTACTACGTACACTGGAATTTTATTTGTTGACATTTTAAAATTTTCATATTAGAACGATTTATTTAATTATTTACTAAAAATCACAAGCACTTCTCTTGGTAACTTCTTCTTCTTCCCGGCATTAATCCCGGCTATTGTCAGGATCTGCCTTCCTACTCAACCTACTCTCACTTTGCACGGTCTTTTGCGTCCTCGGTGGTTAGACCATTGGCTGCGAATAAATATGTTAAATAGTAATTTATTTGTAGAGGTAGTTCTTATTTATATTTTATGATAATTTTTTATCAGCGTCTCGCTGTATCCCGCACTCAGCAGGGTAGGCAGAGGGAACATAGTGTAAAGACTCCGTTCCCCACTTTCCAAAGTATACCGAGCCACCCAGCTATATGCGAGATACAGCATAGAACTGAAAAAGAAAAGAAATAAACATACTAATTAATAATTACTGTGAACCGCTTATCGGTATAATTTGGATGTGGTTTATGAAAATACAGCAAGATTCCATTTAATTTTGTTTACTCGGGTAGGCACGATGTCCGGCGAAGACGCCCGCAGGTTGGGCCTAGATGGAATTATATCAACGAGGTTAAGGGATCCTCGACAATTACCTCGGAAATAGTAATTTTGGACAACTCGATTATTCCATGCGTCATTTTGAGGATATTTACGTGGTGAAAACATTGAACGTCACCAAACGTTATTAGAAAATTAATTCTTAAAATTTGTCCTTTTATTATTAACTTATACTCTGAACTTATATACTGAAATGCAGAAATGCAGAAAGATATATACTTTCGAAAATATATATTGAATTACATAATTAATATTCGCCCGTATTTTACTATGTTAACTATAATTAGAAAGGAAAAATAAAATTTTATGAAATTATAAAGTTCTTCCTTTTAAGTAGGTATTTCTGCTTAATCTTTCTTTTGAAATCCCGACTGATTCAAACGTTTGTTTATCCAAATATGACAGCTCTTAAAGTCTTACGCCTAAGATAGGCATTTCTGGCTGAGATTAAAAACGTTTTTAACTTCCATTCCACAAGTTGCACGATTTTCAAGCTGAAAAAACATAAGTTTCTCAAGGCCGTAGACTTAGGGTAACAAGGAGGAAGGGCTTAAATGAGATCATTATATGCTAAAACTACGGATAAATATTTGTAATAGATATGTGTATGTATAAATTTTATCTTTATTTTTCGCTGGAAAGTGATGTGCGGAGTGTCTCAACACTAGGTTTCTTCTACCAACCCTGAAAACAAAAAAACCAGCAAGTAGGTGATTTACCAACTTGTTTTTAATTAATCACGCATTAATGTTACTCAATATAAAATACCATTGAAACGTAGATGGTACGGTTCCTCGCCGTGATTTATAGCTGTTTGCTGGCTATAATAAATCAATTTTATTGACTTAATCTACTTCTGGTTCAAGTTTTCTAGACCCCTCTTAGATGACGAGAAAAATGTGGAGCTTTAAGCCCTATGCTATGCAAGCGTTGTTCTGATACTTCAAGTGTAAAAGTATATTTTTAAATGGACTGGAATTTATAGAATATTGAAGATGCATATTTATTTATAGAACAAATGGAATAGACAAATATGTTTCTTAACATCTGTAATAAAATTAAATCATTCTGCGTATAATATAAAATGTTAGATAGACCGAAGGGAAATTTTTCATGCACACATTTATTTTCATATCATATCATTTTATTATACAATTTTGTATTTTTATTCCTTTTTTAAGCCTACTGAGGCTTCGGCAGAGATAATCTAGAGCTAAGACACTCCGTTCTTGACTATTCCTTAAATTTCAGGACGTTGCGTAGTGATTTGTGAAACTGCCCTATATCTACCAGAGCTGAAAAATAAAAATAATTTAAACGTCATCCTCCCAAAAAGTTATAGAAAAGAAACAATTTTACAACTATGTGTATTGTATTTATATTAATAAATGCGAAGTTAGAAATATTCGAGTTCAGGTACAAAAGCGAGATGGAATCCGTAAACTAATCTAAAGTTAGATTTGGAATGCGTGAGAAACAGAACTGTCGAAATATCCATTACGTAATATATATATTTGTTACTTTGTATTATATATAAAACTTTTACAACGTCAATCCTTTTATTATCTTTGTAGTAAAGTGACAAATATTTATTATTTAAATATATATTAATTGATATTATATTATAAATATAAATATAATCGCTGTTCGAATCATTAAGGACCGAATAAGCTGTGAAAGTCTTTGGCTCTGCGTAGAGACGTCTCCTCGCTGTGCGTTCTCTATCGCATTTATCATGGTGAGTGTTCTGAAGAACTGTTTGACCTGTTTGTTACCTGCTGCCGAATTTTCTAACCGCACTGCACGTCACAAACTTAAATATCATCCACACCACCTTCCACGCGCCACCGAACTGTGGAACGGTCTACCCGCGGCAGTGTTTCCAGGTCGGTACTATATGGGTACCTTCAAAAAGCGCGTCGATCTCCACCTCAAAGACCGGCAGCGCACCTGTAGCACCTCTGGTGTAGCACGGGGTCGTGAGCGGCGGTGATCAACATCAGGTGACCCGAACGCTCGTTTGCCTTGTCATTTTTTCATAAAAAAATAAATAAATTAGAATACTGATTATTTAATTGTTAATTTTGATAACCTTATAATTGATAAAGTAATTAATTAATTGATAATGCCAGCGAAAAAATGAAAATATTAAATATTTTATTTCTTCGAGTGATAATCGACAGACACAACACAACCAGTCAACCTGCCCCTGCGCTGCGAGTGACCTACATATATGAATCTAGTAGGTCTATAGCTGCTACCAATGCATCACTGTTTTTCACAATTAATTTTGCTTCGCCTTTTTACAAATACGACTCAAGTTAAAAGTGCTCTTTACGATGAAATATATAAATATTTCATTTCGTTTCATATATTTTTCATGCAATTTAACTTTTCAATGAAAATGTATATTTGTAGAGTTAAGAAGTAATTACCTGTGTGTCTTATCGAATGGTTGTTTAAACATGTAAGCCGTTATATATCCTAAACTGCTATTTTAAATGAAAAATCATATAAAGAACCTAACAATCATTTTTGTATACTTATTGTACGATACTTGACGTATATGGATATTTCTCCTCTCGCAAAAGTTAAGATGATTCATCAATATTGGTCAAGGCGCTTAGTCTCTACAAGGGAACACACATATACGTACATAATAATACTGGTAAACACATTACCCTCCTTTGCGTCGCATAGTCGGGTAATAATAGCGAAGGGTTACTAACGTAATAATAATAGCGAAAATTTGACAAATACAAATTAGATTTACAAAATATAATTGATTTTACTAAAAATATACCCTTTTTAATTTTTAATTTGTATCTGGTCAACTAAGTAAAGAACCCAACAAATTCCAATTTTATTGGAATTTTACCTTTGTGGGTGGCCAAAGTCACATTTAAAGTCATTCTTATTTTATTTGGCTCACCCCTATCTTTCGGATTGTTTGCCGTTGGTAACGGTGCTTTTATGCAACTTGGCACAACCGCGGCCGTTTACTGTATCAGTTTACGTCGTTATTTACTTAGGATTAGGCCAAGGAAACTTTATTAACTCAATAATACATTAATCAACAATCTCGTTAACCTCTTACTACAATATGGGAAAGTTGAATTTGAAAATGTCCGTGGTTAGGTCCTATATCATAATTGTCTTTTAACCACTTTTAACAAGATGTCTTGACGTTAACTTGAATATGTTAACGAAAAACAATTCACATATTTTTTAGCTTAGGAGGGTAGGTAGAGTGAATTTAATGTTAACACATTCCTTTTCCCATTCACTTGATCTTCAAGACATTGCGCATAAGCCGCGGTACTTAACGCAGCACTTACTGGGGCGGGGAAATGAAAATATGATTTTTAACATTTTGTCGTCTTTCTACTACTATTATCGCACACATTCATGTGGTTCATTCAAGGTAACTTTAACATGAATTTATAAGAATAAATATTTGTATTTGAAATATTAAGTTTCATAGCTTTATTGGTTGATTAATTATAAAATTTACAATTTAATTATTCCATTCGGATGTCCATCAACCTCATTAAGTTTGTTCATAATTGCACCTCGAGCATTTTATCTTAACGAGTTTCAAATAGATTTCTCTGCGAAAGAAAGAAATTAATGAAGTTCCATAAGAAAACTTCTTACAACGATAACCTTTGCTTACACAAATAAAGATATCTATTGATGCTCATTGAACACATTCTGAAAAAAAGATACCCAATCTTGTTATTACTAAAAATGTATCTTTTTTATTTGCTCCAAGTTTGCTCCATATATTTTAGTTACGTTTATAATTTTAAATAAATAGTATTTTTTTCGGCTTCACTCTCAGAGCCAAATAAGGCAGAGGAAACCTATTCTGCGTTCCCCACCTTCCATCGAATTTTATAGGCATTGCGTGATGGTACCATAAAAGACGTAAATAGATGAATATTTTTAAAATGGTCTTCTGTACAATTGCTTCAGTGAAAATAAACAAAGATAAAGCTGTAAAATACAAATGTTTCTCAGTACAGAAATATTTTCAGTTTATATGTTTTCCAATAGGATAATGCTCTAGGATACATTCATTTATGTACTCGAATTGTCGCTACTGAATGTATTGTCTTTGAGAATTACATGCAACATACAGAACATAAACGTTATAATTTCATTTTAAATTTAAAATAGCAAGTAAAAGTTGCTTAATACTTTACTTTAGGGTTCCGTACGTCGAAAGGAAAAAACGGAACCCTTATAAGATTAATTTGTTGTCCGTCCGTCTGTCTGTCAAGATCCTTTTTCTCACCCGTGGAGGTATCAAGCTGATATTTATATCCAATACTCAGCTCTACTGCCCCTTTGAATTGTGAAAAAAAATCAAGCAAACTTCTAAGCCAACACAATCAAAAATACAGCCGCTTATTAGCGAGAATTTACAATACAAACAAAGGAAATATTCCGAAAAGTGAAAATTTATGGGTATTTCATAGGAAAATCTCGTTACAAACTTATAATTATAGTTCATTTTATATAAAATTAGTGCATAAGCCCGCAAACTTAAGTTTGTCAATTTCAAATTGTACTACCCACGTTGACATACAATCCATAAATTGATACGAAAGCTTCCGAGAATGAATCTGACTCGCACTTAACTAGTTTTTTTATTGTAATATTATTATTAAGATTTTTCATACAAATCGATTTTTCATCAAATACATGTTTAATATATGAATTGTTATTAAGCTTCAAATTACCTATTTTCATACTTGCACAAGATTAAGCATAGCTATTTTCCGTAATGGCCTATAATAATTATGTCGACGCGCTAAGCGTGTTATAGGGAAAGAAAACAATTTATTTGTTGCGACGTCTATTTTACGAACAGCGGGAATACCATAAGTAACGTTTGTTAAAAACAACATCTGCTTTTTAAATGGAACATGGATTTTTTTGTACCCTATTCACATTTTCTCATGTGAGAATTAACTGAATTCTTCTAAAATATATGTTATACTACATACCTTTGCTCACTATTTTATTTCTTAAAATATAATATAAATATATAACTTATATTAAATATAAGTGGTTATAGTATTTGTAAAATTTTTAATGCGCTATTCCACACTTAGAAAAGAAAAATACTTATTAACTATTAAGAAAACGTATAAAACTTTAAACGGAAACTGGAAATGAAATGGAAACCATGCAAGCAGACCTACTAAGGGCTAGAATTTTCTGAGAAATTTTAACTTTAATTTACTCTTTAATAAAATAACTAAATATATTGTTCTAAATTTTGTCAACTAAATCTAACTTTAAAATACATAGAATTGGCATTTCTCGCGAATCTAGAGAGAAAATAAAAGTACTAAATCTATTATTATCTATATATATAAAAGGACTTGTCCTCACTGACTGAGGTAAGCCGCACTCACAGCCGTAACCGCTGTGCGTAGAAACATGAAATTTGGACAGATGTTTACTTTCGTAATCTGGACATCCACTAAAAAGGAATTTTGAAAATTTTTCACCCAAAAGTGGTGAAATAAGGGTTGAAAGTTTGTATGGAAAAAAATTGAAATCGGCACCGATTTTTATAAAATTTGAAATATACTTTTATAAAACTATTAAATTGAACACGTGTTTCATCGTTTTCTAGAATTCTCCCTCTAACAGTGCAAATAAGGGGCTGAAAGTTTGTATAGATTTTTTTTAAGTCGGCACCAATTTTTATAAAATTTCAAATTCAGACTCTTAAAAGTATTTAATTGAACACATGTTTCTTGATTTTCTAGAATTCCTCCCCTGGGGGTGTAAATGAGGGGTTGAAAGTTTGAATGAAAAAATCTTTAAATCACCTTTGACGTATTTCATGGTTTATTAGAATTCACCCCTGAAGGTGCAAATAAGCAGGCGAAGCTGCGCGCTTCCGCTAGTTACATTATATAACAAATAAAGAATTAGTTCAACAAGTACTTTCTCCATTACGAACCACTCATTCTGAGTTGAAACGACAGTATTATTCAAATGCGTGCGTTAGAATGATATTACACACATTGTTAGTGTCGCCGCTCTCTATAATCTGCACTTTTACCCTCTTTTCATAGTATTTGCAATAAAATTATCATACGTATGATTTTATGTTAAGAATAAGGTATAATAAAATTATTTGGTGCATGACTAGATATGTAGAATGTAAAAGGTTTTCGTTTCTCTTAAAATGTTCTATATGTATAATAAAACTGTAACTCATTGGTCTTATTAGTCAGTTTGTCTGTTTGTATGTGCTTGTGCACGCTAATCTCAGGAAGGGTTTAACCGAATTCTGGAGGCTTTGCGTGTTGAATGGCGGAAATCAACGCCGCGCTTTGCCTTTGCCTTAATTAAGATTTTATTTATAGTATATTTTTTTTAATAAGAAACACTTATCTAGTTATTTTTACATTGACGTAAAATATAGAGGCCAGTTGTGGCGTAGGAGTACAAAGTGCACTGCAAAATCGACTGGTTTTGGGTTCAATTCCCACCCGAGGAAAGGAAATATTTATTAAAATTTATAATTTCATTTCTTCGCTCACGCGTTGAGGGCTGAGGCAAAGCACGGCGTTGAGTTCTGCCACTCAACACGCAATGCCTACAGAATACGGCGGAAAGTGGGGAACGAAGTGTCTTAACATGAAATTCCCTCTGCATACCCTGATGCGGGATACAGCGTGAAGCGAACGTAAAATATAAACATGTTAATCAGTGTAAAAACGAATGAGCTCGTAAATCGTAAATATTCTCTAAAACAATTCTTTTAAAAACAAAATACGAGTACAATGTATTTTTCACAACGATGAGGTGTTTAATCTCGGCGGTGCGCAGTCATTACTATTTAATCAATCCTAGCCAGTACTTGATTGATAGCGGAATAGCTTGAATAGTTTACCAGTTCCACCATTATGAGTAAGTTACCAGATTTTCGGAAAAATAATCTTAACAAATATAATGGTAATGGTGTTTACCGAAATCATGTTTAAATTTTCTATTGTGGCTACTCGTAGCGCAGGGGCAGAAGTGTGTGTCTGGTTGTAGGTTCAATCCCCACTCGAAAACAAAATAATTATTTAAATTTATATTTTCACTAGTGGACCCGAACGCGGCTACGCCCGCTTGAACTATATGAATAATTATTAAATATATTTGTGAAATTATTTTCAGTTTTCAATAGAGAGATGCGTTAAGCAAGCTCGTTTTGGGTGACGTTGTCTAACAACAAACTTTGCAAATCGTTGCTTAGCGACGACGGTTTTTTAATAACATGGCGGAAAAAATTGCATGTCAAATTAATAAGTATTTTAATATATTGGTATATATCGAAAATATTACAAATATGAGAAAAAAATATATCCTATGTTCATCCCGAGACCCTCAAGTATCTCTATATGAGTATTTTATAACAATTAAATTAGCGGTTTGGCCCTGATTGCGTAAAAGATAGACAGACAGAAAGACAGACAGACAGACAGACAGACAGACAGATAGACAGACAAAGTTACTTTCGAATTTATAATATAGGTATGGATTTCATCGCTTTTTGCGGCAAAGAGCGACGTTCAAGCGTGTTGAGACGCAATGCCTCTAGAATTGGCGAAAATTGGGAAACGAAATTCCTTAACACTAGGTTCAGGGACAGAGTATCCTCTTCCCTACCCAACCGGTGTCGCTGTAAAAGCCAATAGGGCTAACAGCATTATCCACATGTTAAAAAAAAAGAATAGGTTCCCAGGTCCCGTCTTTTACCCCTTGTGTGAGGATAAAGCGTGAAGATCAATCATGTTTAAATTAAATAATTTGTATAAAGTTTCTTAATCTTCTAAACATTAAAATATGACTAGTTTGACATGATTAGGATAATAGACTTTGCTTGTAACTTTGTTAATTTCGCCTTTCACTTACAATATTTCATTTAATCTTCGTTAATAGCGCTCTGTAGTAACGTTCCTGAATTACTTAATTATTTGCACAAGTGGTTTTATCATATATATATATATATATATATATAATAATTATTATATGCGAAATTTCAGTCTTCTACGCCGCCTAGTTCCAGGTATCGGTTGATAAGATCTGGATTTTAATTTTAATTAAAAAAATATAGTTCTTCTTAATTCTTACAATTTATTTAATAACACAATTTTATCAGCGTTTATTTCTGTAGCAGTAAATTATGTCCAATAGTGTTTTCTTAATGGCGGGCAGCTTAATAAGTTCATTATCACATTTTAAAGTTGATCGAACAGAAGTCGTTAGAGGTTATTGCATAAATTAAAGAATGAGTAATTGAGTATTAATTACTGTATCGATTAGTATATGAATTTCATTTAACTCGTTAAGTTCAGAGTTCTTCAGAATAAACCGTCTTAATCTATAAAATATGTAAGAAAAATATTAAAATAAAAAACTAACAAATTATATCACCTCACGCTGTATTCCGCACACAGTAGGAAAGGCAGAGGGAGCCTAGTATTAAGACTCTCCGTTCTCCACGTTCCACCGAATTAAAGTTTTATGATAAACAAACATAGTATTTGACTTTATGTGATTATACAAATATCCAATGAGGAATATAAAAAAAAATGATTTTTTTTTATATACCTAAGTATTTTACATTATGTAACTGATAATTGTATAATATTTTCCTCAGCTGTGACATTGAAAATAGTTTTTCTAAATATTATTTTATAACATAAAAAGATTTTTCTCGTGTCATTTCCAGAGCCACTTAACTGTCGTGTTCAACAGGCTAAATAAAAACTCGTTGTTCCGCGAAAACCAAGACAATAAACAGCGACATAAAAGACAGCGGACGGGGTTAAAATAAAAAAAAAATATTTTCTTTGTTTTTTCTATGATAAGGTTATTATAATTTGAACGTCGGTACCATTCTTTCCAGTTTTATAGTAAAAATCATTCAAGTAATTTAAGAATTGAACTGAGGTCGTCGTAGTACAGCGGCACAAGGGTGTTTCTGTAACGCGACGTTTGTGGGTTCGATCCCCACTCGAGGAAGTGAAATATTTATTTACGTTTATATTTCCATTTCTTCGCTCTGGTGTCGAGGCAAAGCTCGGCGCTGAGTTCTGCCGCTCAACACACAATACCACCAGATTTCGGCAGGAAGTGTGGAACGGAGTGTTTTAATACTAGGTTCCCTCTGCCTATCCTGCTGTTTGCGGGATACAGCGTGAAGCTGATAAAAAAAAGAAACACCAATAAACATCCATAGACGCACTCTAGTCGACTAGATTCTAAAACGCAATCGGTATTAAATTAAAATTATAACACAAATTGAAGTAACAAATTATTTGTATTTCAAATAATAAAAATATCTTCTTTATTTCATTTAATTATAATTACTAAATATATAATTTATTTTCCTCTATACTACAGAATATTATCGTAAGCAAAGATTAACAAGTTTTATTATTTGACATATTTATTATTATACATAAATACCTACTAAGCAAATTTTCTAAAACTATATCATTAATTTAAATTACTTTGCTTCCAAAATTTCAAGTAGGTAATATTTAGATCGTTCACAAGAGAACTCTTTGATGGGTCGCTTATTAAAAGCAAAGTGCTTACCAAAATGATATAAGATTACACTTACAAATACAATGATCCTTTTTAATGTTATAATATAAGAAACAAAATTTATTATCTCTATATTAGTCCTCAGACATTGTTATTGAAAATTTGATCTTTAATCTAACTACTTTTACAATCTCAGAAGTCAATAAAAATCTATCTAGAATTTTTAAGAGGAATTAAAATTAGTAAAATATTTGCTTAGCTTGAAAAAAACTAAGAAAGAAGCAAAATAAAGGAACCTTTTCGTCGTAGCTTTACTTGTTAAAGTAAGATTATAAAACATATCAAAGAATCTAAGATAGAGAGAGTCCAGTTATTATAGAGTCTATATTTTTTTAAATAAATGCTACAGATTGTGGATTCGATTCTTATTCAAGGAACTTCCCTGTAAATATTTCATAAATTTTCATTTGTTTGCTTTGATGTCGAGGCAAAAGCGCAATGAAAAGTAAATCAAAACGCAAAGCCTCCAGAATTCGGTGGAAAATGGGGAACGGAGTGTCTTAACACTAGCTTCCCTCTGCCTACCCTACTGAGCGTGGGATATAGTACAGCCTGACTGACTGAGAGTTTCCAAAACCTTCCGAGCTCTAATTAGTGACGTCACACATGTGTTGTCATGTGTATTAAATGATGTATCAGTCTCCCTTGAGTTTGTTAGTTAATTATATATACCTACTGAGTTCATGACATTTGAAACCTGCATTATAATGATAATTATATGGATACCTAATTGCTCTACCTACTATGCGAGCTCTACAGTTAAAATATATCTATGTATTTTAAACGTAAAATATATATAATTAAATTTTGTAACCCGCGTCGTGACCTGTTGAGAGGATTATATACAGAAATAGGGCAGAGATCCGGCAAAACGTGTTAAGCCACAGGACCTGGCAGTGATGCAACTTGGAGTGGCTCATATTAGATTATTTTCATTTTGGGTTGAATTAATAATTAAATAAAGAATCTAATTTTGTTCCATAAAAATTACATCTTACAGACGAATATATATGGTGAGATATGTTTTCTACCAACCTCGTATATATAATCGCATTTAGTGAAAAAACTTTTTTATAATTTGGAGATATTATATATTCGAAATTAACACTTTTGTTCATGGAGGAGGTCATAAAGGAAGTAATCAGACTGGTTTTTTAAGGTTCCGTTCCTCAAAAGGAGAAAAACATTATAGGATTATTATTTTTTTCGTCTGTCAAGACCTTTTATATCGAGATCGCATTGGAGAATCGTGGAGGAATCGTAAAGGATAATATTAAGTTTTTAAGTCAACACAATAAAAAATACGAGTATTTATGCATCGCTTTTGTTGCCATATATTAACCATATTTTAAATTTAAGAAGAATGATAAATTACCTAAAATAACAGATATTAAAAAAATGTTCACAAGTATTTTATAATGCAGTAAGAAACATTTATCGCATACGTCTGCCAGAATTAAGACTGCTAATGCGCGCTAAACCAAAGGATCATTATAATTCTTTTATATTTTTTATTTAAATCTCGCTAAAAAATGTAGGTATTATTTAAATTTCATACGCTACACTGTCAGCATTAGTAAAAAGGTACTTTTCTAAAATAACATGAGGTACCCCTGTACTTCTTGCATGTCATTTTAAAAGACAGCGATTTTTGGAGGATTGAAAAGATTCGAGTAAATGAAATATTTAACATTTTCATTTCTTCGCAACAATAATTCAACAGAACTCTGCGGAAAGTGGATAGCGGAGTGTTTTAACATAAACTTCCCTCTGCCTACCCTGCTACATGGAAGAAGCAGCGTAAAACTGAAAGAAAGAAAAGAAAAAAAAGTTACATTCGTTTCGTCTAAAGTTTTCAAATAAAAAAAATATAGTATTCTTATGTAAAATAATCTTCCTATGAATGAACGCTTGTCTAGTAAGCGCATATATACGGTATATATAAGGTTTAAAATAAAATGGTGTCATGAAATGAAACTGCAATATGTTGTATTTTCATACTTGCATACAAAGTGACGCGCTTGTCCGTGTCGCGTCCGCTGACAAGTTTCATGCGAAATATGTTATAACCATGTTACTTACTTCTGAAATATAAACCTTTTGGATTGAAGTACATTTTTTTATTGTTTAAATGAATATTATTTATTTTACTCGCAGCGTTGAGTTCCGCAACTCAAAATTGCCTCCAGAATTCGGCTGAAAGTGAAGAATGGAAGTGTTTTAGTGGGAGCGGAGTGGCTTATTAGTCATAAGGCCTTCCAGGTTTCCTCTGCTTACTCTATAATCTAAAAAATATAATCTATAAAAGGACTTGTCCTCACTGACTGAGGTAAGCCGCACTCACAGCCGTAACCGCTGATGGTAGAAACATGAAATTTGGACAGATGTTTACTTTTGTAATCTGGACATCCACTAAGAAGAGATTCTGAAAAATTTTAACCCTAAAGGGGTGAGATAAGGGTTGAGTTTGTATGGAAAATAATTTAAATCTGCACCGATTTTTATAAAACTATAAATTCAGACTCTTAAAAATATGTAATTGAATAAGTGTTTCACGGTTTTTTAGAATTTACCCCCTAAAGGTGCTCATAAGGGGTTGAAAGTTTGTATGGAAAAATCTTTAAATCGCCACCGGTTTTTATAAAATTTGAAATTTAGACTCTTAAAAATATTTCATTGAATACTTGTTTCGTGATTCATTTTAATTCATCCCCTAGGGGTGCAAATAAGGGGTTGAAAATTTGTTTGGAAAAATCTTTAAAACGCCACTGATTTTACACTGAAGAGTTATGGTATAAGTAAGGATTATATAAAACAGTTTCATTTACTTAAATTAAAGTAATAGAAGACTGTGTGATTAAAGTAGAAACATTAAATTATGTTTCATAAGAAGTTAAAAGGGTCCTTAGCCCTTACTCTCCTTTAGAATCTATGATGGCAATATTTCTAAGGAAAGTAATAAATTGAAAAAATATACGATTCGCTTCGTAGAATTAGTATCGTTTTCTTAATATTACTATATAATATTATTATATACATTGTATATAATATGTATTTGAACGTGACCGTACTGAAACCAATTTAATTTATTTAGTATTTTATTGTGAATTATTAATTAATAATAAAAAAAACTAATAAATATTACATAGCGATTGTGAGTCCGATCCCTACTCCAGGGAATAATTAATATTTTAAATTATTTATTAATAACTTGATTTTTTTGCTTACGCAATAAGACGGAAGCTCGGCGTTCTGCCACTCTACACTTATAATGCCTTAAAAAAAATTGGCATAAAGTGGGAAACGGAGTGTCTTAATACTAGATTCACTCTGGCTACCCTGCTGTATAAGAAATACAGCGTGAAGTTGATTTTAATTTTTTTCCTCCTTCCTTCCTTCCTTTTTTCCTGTAGCTAAATATACTAAACATATTAGAAGCAATTTTTTTTCTAAAAATCAAGAATTGAAATATACTCGATTTTGAAATGGATGCACACAAAGTTGCAAATTTAGTATGCACTTATAGAAGTTCACTTGCATTAGCATAGTAATCGAATCTCAAACTTAGTTTATATTGTATATATACTGTATATATGATCTTATTACCATTAGATGGGCACGTATTACCCTAACAATGTATTGTCAAAATCTAAGCACGCCCTATGCTATAAGCATATATCAGTAATTATATACGTAATATTGTTAACCACTTAATAGTACTATTATATTAGTTAGACCTATATAACATATAATACAGCCGTCCATATTGTGCGAATAATCGACTTTAGAGATGGATGATAATTTACATTACATCTGGTTTGGTTATTTTTTCAGCTTTAACCAGTATACCGCATGTAGTGAGGTAGGCGGAGGGAGCCTAGTGTTAAGGCACTCCGCTTCCCGCTTAACCAAATTCTGGTGGCATAACGTTTTGATTAGTTTAATAAAAAAAGTTCTCGAAAAAGAAAGACAATACTTAAATATAACGCAATGGAACTTTCATTCGAAAAAGTTTTAACTGTTTCGTCTTCCTACGTTCAATTTCTACATTGTTTTAACATTATCTTCAATATGAAGAAAAATTCACTCTGAACTTGGGCTTAGAAGATAACAACTATGTTTATCTATTTCGGAAGTTTAATAAATACAATTTGCATACAATTCTAGTTCGTAACAGTTTAGCTGTGTTGGTTGATCATATACATTACTTTAACTTTTATTTTTCAGCTTTACGCTGTATCCCGAATGTAGCACGGTAGGCAGAGGGATCCTAGATTTAGGATACTCCGCTTCCCACTTTCCGTCGAATTCTGTCATTGCGCGTTGAATGGCGGAACTGACAGCCACGTTTTGTCTGGACACCGGAGTGAAGAAACTAAAGTATTCAAAATTTCATTTCCGCGAAAGGGAATCGAACCTAAAACCTATCGCGCTTACATTAGGTACATACTTGTGCCCGTGCACCACAACTGGCCCTATTAAGTGACTTAAATTAATTTATTAATATATTCGAGGCTGAACTTCCATAATATTAAGGTGGACCGCTCGCTCCGATATGATTTATCGAAAAATCCCTTTGTTAACAACTAATAATTATTTGGAGTGAAACTAGGAACTTCGTAACTAAGTAATTTTCCAAAAATGGTTATTTGTAAATTAATACAAAACTAATGGATTATTGATTTCTAAAATAGCTTGTACAAATGTTAAATAAAATGTAATAACTATATATCTATTATTAAAATATTTTTTAATAATCTTAAATTTCTTGAAGCGTCACGCTAAATAAACCTAGTGTTTACACTAGGTTTATTTAACACTCCGAGTTCTGGAAGCATTGCAGGTCGAGTGGTAAAACACATTCTATTGTATATAGTATTTACCAGTATCTTATTTGGTACTAATTTAATATATCTATTAGAACCTACAGTCATAGATCCATATCACTATAAATTACTGAATTAGATCAAGTCTAATTATATATTAAGTGATTCGGGAGCTATATAGGTACAGGCTGGTGCTAGATTCGATCTGGTGATGGCCACTGAGCGTCCGGTTCCATTGTTCTATTGACGCGCAATCAGGGACGACATGTGATGATTGAAGGCTCAACCATTTACTGATCGTGGATGTACTTGCGGCTTGCTTTTAGCATATATTCAATTATAAAATATTTTGATATATCTTGAAATGCTTACGGTATACGTATCGGTAACGGTGATTTAAACTTCTGTAAATATCTTTAAGTATGATAAAAGTTGTGTCGGTACATAAAATATATGGTCCTCTATATTATTATCTATAATATTTTTCTATACCTTTTTTATCAGAACTTACCATAGCATCGTAGCATTCCTAGTATTTGTTATTGAATTTTCATTTAAATTAATCTCATTGCTTTTATTATATCATACACAAGTTTAAGAATATTCTACAAAAAAATGAAAAACACTTAACAACAAAAAACAGATGGACAGAGCAAAAGTCCTGGCCATTCATGGGTCCAGAATAGGAGCCCCTGATGATACGCGCTATACACATAATACTGTTCTTCTGCATTCCATCTTGATAGAACAGCTAAACGGTAATCTTTTAAGGTGTTGGTCGAGCCTATTCGCTATTAAATCGTTAATTAAAATGGATATCTCACATGTTAGTGGTCTTGATTAAGCCCAAATATTCAGATAACGTTCCTTTTTCTACCTTCTAGAGATTACCATCATGTGGCATAGCAATGTAAACGATCGTATTACGGCTCTTATGTGTCTACAAGCGCTTTACTGGCAATAGTATATGTAAAAATAATAAATAAATCAGCCTTAATGCTGTTGAAATCTAGCACGCAGCAGGGTAGGTAGAGGGAACCTAGTTAAGACACCCCGTTCCCCACTTTCCGCCAAATTTTTCGAGGCATTCCGTGTTCAGTGGTGGAACTCAACGTTGGGTTTTGGATGCCAGAGCGAAGAAACGAAAATGTAAAGAAATAATAATTCATTCCCTCCAGTGGGGATCGAACCCAAAACTGTCCCGTTTACAGTCACACCCTTGTATCCATCTCAACAATATACAAATGAGTAATAATAGTCCGATCTGAATAGAACAAAGCACAGCTATGTTCAAGAACAGACAAGATAGGAGAGCACCACCAGGTTCAAAAGGTATAAAAGAACAATGAAAAAGAGAGAGAATATAGAAAAAGAATACTTACTAACGTGATATACATGAGGATTTTATCCAGTGGCAAGGCCACAAGCGCTTCACTATAAACGCGACAAGATGTGGGTTCGATTCCCACTCGAGGAAATTAAATGATTAATGACAGCGTGAAATTGACAAAAAAAGTTATACCTACATACAGGAGCCCTAGATAGGATACGTCGGCCAGTTAAATTAGGTCACGTCGATCATTCCTCTTTACATCGTCACTATGACATGGAGCCCGAAATTATATTTATTAACAATGCTTTCTGAGCAGTGCAGGTTCAAATTTAATACTAATACATAATACAATCCAATTTATACACATAATAGTGTTTAATATTATTGTTTTTCATTTAAACTTCATTTACATATTATATTTCTTTATTGACTGGGAAATGCTATAGATGCATATGAATCAATAATCAATTTTATTAGTTAGTACTAAACTACTAATATCGATTTAAAATCAAAAGAATAGCATAAAAAAATGTATGAATTGTTTACTCATGCTTAAATTAATTTGTTTTATCTATTTGTATTAGGTATACTTACATATATTTTGAAGGTGATGCCAATAATATCTATTAAAATCTGTCAAGTTTTTTTATTTAAATAAAACATCTTCAACATTAAAAGTGGTCAATTAAATATAAACTTACTAACTTAAAGATTATAATTTATGATTTTTAAACAATCTTTTCCTTGTTTCAGGAAAGTCGGACTAGTGTCAAGCTTTTAAACACTATCGCAATCATGGTAAGTATATTTAAGACATTTCATTCAAGTTTTCTCTATAAGAAAGAAAAACTACTTTAATATAATGTTTTTTCCGTACATTTTACACTTTTCATGTTCCTAGCATTTAGGGACGGAAGGTTCCTCGGAACCTTGGAACCTAGTATTAAAGCACTACTTTCTTTTAAATTAAGACACTATAGTTACTTTCCGTCAGATTCTGCCTCTGCACTACGACGACCTCGTTATAAATATAGGAGGTATATTTCCGACTCAATAATAATAGACGTTCACTACATATTACGAATGTGAATCACGTGAAGAAAGAAACGACTGTAGTAGGGTATACAACCCTAAAACCTAAACAGACAAATTGGCACATATAAAGATAAAAAGATAAGTTGTAAAAAGTAATAGGTTGTTAAGGTGAGTTGCCAGATTTTTCGTATTTTTCTGTTTATGGTTACCAATTCATACATACATACATATATGTTGAAATTAGCAATTCTCTTAATAACAGTATCGAATACAGAATTCTATTAATCATTATATTAGAGTTTTTGATTTGTGGGTTCGATCCCCATTCGAGGTAATGAAATATTTCAATATTTTCATTTATTCACACTGGTGTCGAGGCCAGGCGCGGCGTTGAGTTCCGCCAAAACACACAATGCCTCCGGAATTCGGTGGTCATTGGGAACGGAGTGTTTTAAAATTTCCCTCCTTATGGTTCCCTCTGCCGAACTTACTGTTTACGAGATAAAGGGTGAAGTTGTCAAAAATACATTAAATTAATATAAAGCATTTTTTTTAATATTACATATACTTGTAATTATTATATAAATACATTTTAAAGCTAGTACACGAAAATGACAATGTTATGTTAATGTTAGACAAGATTAAGCCCTAGATTAAAATGCTTGTATAGCGAGATGGACAATAACGGACAAAAAAATATGTCACAAAGATCTCTTTTTATATATAGTTTCCATAATTATCTTTTGGAATATACATATATAAATATCTAGATAAGCTATCTTTGATAAGCAAGAAACAAGACCGCCGCTACTTTTACTTTCAAAAACATAGCTTTACTTTATTTAATAAACCTATATTACACCTTTAATTTGTTAAAACAATACCATTTAATCTTTTTTATGTTTTTATGTACTTGGAGACATTTTTTGTAGTGACTAAGTAAAACTCAAAAGTAATACTTAGAGGATTTAAGATAATGTTCTTGTACTTTTTTCACTTTTTTTCCCGCATAGCAGGGTAGTAAGAGGGAACCCAGTGTTAGGACGCTCCGTTCCCTATTTTACGTCGAATTAATAATACGCACATTAGTTTTTACTACACTAAACGATAATTTGTCAAAATTACGTGTCACGCGGAGTGCTTTTAGGTCCTAAGTAAAATGAGGGAGAGTCATTTTTTGTTTACCTGTATTTAGAGGATCTCGACAATAAATTAGTTTGGACAACTTTCCGCATAGGTTGACGATATTAATTGAGGAAGAAGGTTTCACTTCCATGTCCAGTATAGTTTACAAGTTTTCATACAAGCACAATTCTTGAAACTTAAGGCTTAGAACTTCAAGAGCTTCTTCCAAGAACTACAAAAGGAATCAGCTGCATTCATTCTAAACTTTCAAAGAAACTTTCCTCTGGTTTGAGCGTAGCAGTTTTGTAATTTCTGTATAAATCTAGTTCGTGCGTACATTAGATCTATGTATTTATTACGAGATAATTAATGTTAATTAATTATTATAATCATATTTGTAAGACTTTTATGATTTGAGGTCAGTCGTGGCGAGGTACAAGTAGGGGAACATGTGTGACTGTAAACAATACAGGTTGTGGGTTCTATTCCCACTCGACGAAAATAAATATTTAATAAAGCGCGGCGTTACGTCCGCCTTTCAACACGCAATGCTTTCGGTATTCGGCGAAAAGTGGGCCGCGGAGTGAGTGTCTTAACACTCAGCTCCCCGTTACATGCCGGATACAGTGTGAAACTGAAAAAAAGTTTTTCATTACTTTGAAAAACAAATGTTGTAAACTAGTTTTTATCATTTGTGCTGGTCAGTTATTTTTGGTCTTTGGAACTGTATTATGTGCATCTACACGTAAAATTTAATAATTTAAATTAGTTCTGATTCTAATAAATACTTTACAAAGATATTATGCATGTATATGGAAAATGAGGAAATAAAACTTTGAAACATGTAGCTTTCAGCACATATTTCTTATTATTTTATTATTTTGTACGAGAAACAATTTCCTGTTTCACTAAAATTTTGCATATCATAGTTAGTAGGATGGCGTACGGCTTATATGACTTTTATTATGAATATTAGCATAGTGAATGCAAATGTGTGCTCTTGAAATGTTAAAGTTTCATATTTTATGTCTGTATAATGTATATTATAAGTGCATATACTTTTAGCTAAAGGACAAAAGAACCAAGCTGAATGTGCGATTGTAAACGCGACAGGTTTTGGGTTCGATCCCCACTCGAGGTAGTGAAATATTTATTTACGTTTATATTTCCATTTCTTCGCTCTAGTGTCGAGACAAAGCGCGGTGTCTGCCACTCAACACACAATGCCTCTAGAATTCAGCACAAAGTGGGGAACGGAGTGTCTTAACACTAGGTTCCCTCTACCTATCTTGCTGTGTGTGGGATACAGCGTGAAGCTGATTTTTACTTATTAACTGGCTGACGCCATTATACATGGGAATATGTTTACTACGTAAGCATGTAGGTCGGTTATGATTTTTTTATATCTTACGGACGAGATAAAAAATATGACTAAACGGTATTTGTGTACGTAGGATTAAATAAATGTTGACTCAATTATGACTGTGGAGTGCTGTTATACTAAATTGTAGTATTAATTAGGCTAAAACATACAGATAAAATATCTAATTCATATTTGCCGAATG
Source organism: Heliconius nattereri (assembly GCA_013403645.1). NCBI lineage: Eukaryota > Metazoa > Arthropoda > Insecta > Lepidoptera > Nymphalidae > Heliconius > Heliconius nattereri. The sequence goes on along the minus strand of JAAIXI010000242.1, from coordinate 2,743,867 downwards.
TAAAGAATATTAAGCTTTACTTTCTAACAAATTCATCAGTTAACTACGATAGCAAACTTATAAGGATCACGTTATATTACTTTAGTGCGAAATTAATATACGATTCGTTTTATTTTTTTGTATATGAAAACTACCTAAATATAAAGTAATTTATATATTTCATATTGAAACAATTTATTAAAGTTATTCGGGTTACCTCACCGATCTTCAAGCACTGGCAACATGTTTTCCGTAATTGATTTTTTTATCGTTAATTTAAAAATACCCAAGCAATATATTAATTTGATACTAAATTTAATATGTTTTACTTTTCATTTCGTATTCTATTGCTGTTTGACGTAAATAAAGAATATTTTAACGTAAATTCGCTTATAATATAAATAATGACAAAATTGCAGGCAGAGGCATAGAGAAGTTTATTGTTATAACATTCCGTTTCCCATTTTCTGCAGAATTCTGGAGGCATTGCGGAACTTAACGCCGTGTTTTCCTCAACACTAGAACAAAAAAAATAATAATATAAATTTAATTAAATATTTAAATTCCTTTTCTTTTTTTTTTAATTCCTCGTGAGGGGATTGAACCCCTAACCGTCTCGTTACACCCTTGCGAATTCTCAATTGAAGCCTTTTTTTCGTAATCATTTTTTCGTTAAGCCTGAAACAAAAGCTTCAATCATGTCACTTTTTAGGTAAATAAATTAACGCTAAGATTGATGAGTAAAAATTTTCTAATTTAATATTTCACGAAACATTTTAACCGGCTCGCTCTCACGGTGGGCTTAACTAATTGAAAATTTTACACTCACCTGAAAAGTTTTCTATTATAATACTATAAAAAACATTCGATTCTATGGGAAATTATGTGAGAATGATAGCATTATTTAGCTTTGGATTATTGTGTATTTGTGCTATTAAAATTCAGAAGCTTAACGTTAAATGTGAATTATGGCTATGTGATTTTTCTTAATAAAAACTTCGCATTTGTTTAATTTTTGATATTTTATTATTTATAAGTGGGTATAAATTATTAGATATATTTGTAGATACTTTTAGAAGCATTAATTAATATGAAAAAAAAACTAAATTAAACCACTTGTATTGTAAAGTTTAAAAAGCGTATATTAAGCGTACACCGGCTATTCGATATTTTGAATAAAGTATTTTAAAGTACACCCATGCATATTTGCTTAAAGAATTTGTATTACCTGTTTAGAAATGTACTATTAAAATTAACATTTATTATTTTTTTATTGTAAGTCGTCAACAATATGTAATCGAACATTTTTCAAGAAAATTGAATAAAATATCAAACGCTGACTTCAGACAATTCTTTTCGAGACAAAAATTTGTGTTAACTAGATCAAAATCACGGAATCGTCAATTTCAGATCGCGCAATTTCAATGTTGAATGATATTAAAAGGGACACTTTAAAGCATTTTATATTATTGTTATAAGTAACCTACCATTTTAATTATATTTTTTGTCTTAAATTGTTAAATTCCTTTATTTTAATAAAATAAGCAACTTATTAAAGAAACCTTCGTGGCGCAGGAGCACAAGGATGTTACTGTAACGAGACGGTCGTTGGTTCGATCCCCACTTGGTGTAATGAAGTATTTTTTATTATTATTTTAATTATTGCGCTCTGGCGCCAAGGCATAAGCCCGGCGTTAAGTTCCGCCACTTAACATGCAATACGTACCTATTGTGTGCCTTAGCACAAGGTTCCCTCGGCCTTCCTTGTTATGTACGAGATACAGCGTGAAGCTGATAAAAAACAAGCGCGAGTCGAGCTCGCCCACCGACGGTTGCGTACAAAAATTGGAGGTCTCAACCTTTTTCTGAAATTCAAGCTTAGCTTAGAGCCCATCAGCTCTTTCATCTGATACCTCACCGGATCTAGCGGCTTGAATAAAAAAATTAAGGCTATTATTTTTTAGGATTTAACCACAAATGAATAGTTTTCAGTTTTTTTCTGAACTAGTACAATAGAAGCTAGCTGCCAAATTTCATACACACACACACACAGACAGACAAACGGACGGATGGACAACAAAGTTTTTCCATAAAAGGTACGGAACCCTAAAAATAATAATAAATAAATAATAATTATATCTTCGTTTGGACAAGAAATATTGCAAAGCTTTTAAAGTCAATCGAGATTACCTTGTCGTTTGAAACTTAGTAAGTAGGTATCAACTTCCAGAGAGTAAATCGAGACTGCTCTGTAAAGACGAGACTGACTGAAGTTTTAGAATTTAGATAGAGACGCCCGGCGTGCCAGGAATTACGTTTTATGTAGCGGATGCAATTTCAGGTATATTAATATTGCACTCTGAGGGAAGTTGGGAAGTTCACTTATAAACTTATTGTGTAAACTTGAAATTTTATTTTTTTACAATATTTTTACTATAATATCATAACTTGCTTTATAATATTTTCTCTGGCCACAATTAACTTTGTTTAATTATAACATTTTGTAGTTGTTAGTTGTTTGAGGTGACAGATTGTAGATTCTATTCCCACTCGAGGAAATGAAATATTTAATATTTTCAATGAAAAATGAAAAATATTTATTGATAGATTAGTTCATTTGATATAACACATATTTTTTATCTTATACAGTTATTTGTAATTTATAGTAATTATTAACCTGTAAGTCACGGTTGTAAGCAACTCTCCCATTTTATGGCATTAGGGTATTATTCAAGATTGAATCCTTTATGGATAGATAGAAACGGAGGTTCCTACTTCGTTATAAAGAAATTCTATATAGAGGTTATAAAGGATTGCAAATGGCGGTTATTAAATTTTCTTCTTTATGCGCATAGAGAAATCTCCTAGGATTTCAATTAACACCGATTGTATTATCTTTTTAATAATGATTGTCCTCTTAACTAGAATTTGATGACGATAATTACGAAGTAAGGCCAGTCGTGGCCGTAGACAAGCGGGTGTACTTACCTGACACAAGCGTGTGACTGTAAACACCACAGGTTGTGAGTTCGATTCCCACTCGAGGAAGTTAAATATATTATATTTCCATTTCTTTTGTATTCGCCACTCCACACGCAATGCGAAAAGTGGAAAGTGGAGTGCTTAACACTAGGCTCCCGCTGCCTACCCCGCTTTATGCCTGATGCTGCATGCAGCATGAAGCTGAAAAAACTCACGAAATTGATATAGCAGTAATTAATTATAAACTGAATATATAATTAAACTTGTTGTACATAGATAAAGATCGACGGAAGTTCCAGACGACAGATTGTCGGTCGCCGCGCGTCGTCAATATTTGCTATTTCCGAAGTCATAGCTTTGACACTTGTTGCATGTCACATGTTTTAGTTGACTTGTTGATCATGTAATATTTTAATCTTATCAAAGACATAAATGTGAAATGAGAGCCAAGTTAAATGTTTACCGACACAAAAAATGGAAGATCTATATGGGGGCCCAGTACCAGGGATAAACTTCCTGCTCTTAATTTACTTCACCAATTTTGTTACTTACACTTTTTACAAGTTCTTCAACTACTACTTCCACTCTGTGCTGGACAATTATATTGATTTCTGGTGAAAAAAAGCGAAGTTAAATTAGAGTTTGAATTTTATCCCGAGTGAAAGCAGAATCCGTTTGTAAAAAGCTGGTCCGAAAAAAATAGTTTATCTTAGATAATCAATCAGCCAACTCTTCATTATTTTCCATTAACCACTTGTGCTCCAATCAACGTGACAGTGCTGAACTGGCAAGTTCTTCACGCCATAAACAAAGAACAGCAATAACCGCACGGTTGCGAAGCTTCAGCTAAAACTAGTATATTTAAATAATATTTTGCTTAGAATTTTCTTCAAAAATATACGGAGGAAAGCAAATTTATTAAAACGACATTGAGACCATTTTACACGAAGCGTGAAATTACTAACAGGAATTTTCAGATTTTGTTTCTGATGTCATTATAACAGTCATGACCGCCAAATATTATATTCAAATATCTTCTATCATTATTTATATTACGTACTTAAACTGTTATATTCTTTAGTTTAAAAAAAACGATTTAATTTTAGTCAAATTTAATTTCTGAATTTTTAACAACCATTACACCAGAAAAAATATTGATTTAATTATAAGATTAAATTAAGCCTTTTAACCACAGATGAGACAAATGTAAGACAAACTAAATTATAAACCTATTTATTATCATTCGCTCAAAAACCTTTATCTAATTTATTAAAAAGGATTATCCAATGAAAGTTATCACAGATATTTAACCTGTGAACCATCGTAGAGCCTATAGCGGATAAGTTAAAAGTTTAATAATTTATTGCGAAACTTTTAGATGAATTTCAGTTAGCGAATATCTATTGGAGTTATCTAAACAAGTTTCAAACTCTCCAAATACAATGATCTGTTATATCTTTTATTAAAGGTACGGTTATAAAAATACGAAAATTATTAGAGGCCAGTCATGGCGCAGGGCACAAGCGGGTGACTGTAAACGTGACAGGTTCTGGGTTCGATTCCCACTCGAATATCTAATTCTCCAATATTTATATAACGAATATTCTAATTTCTTCGCTCTGATGTCAAGGCAAAGCCAGCGTAGAGTCCCGCCACTCAACACACAATGCTTCGAAAAAATTTGCGAAAAGTGGAAAGTGTCTCAACTCTCTACCTACCCTGCAAGATAGGATTAGAAGCAAGATAAAGCATGAAACTGAAAAAATAAGTATCATAGTCGAAACGTGCATGTATACGTTCAAAAAATAAGTTTTTATAGCCGTATTGCTGAAGGTTAAATTAAAAATCTGGTCCACGTTTCATCGCGAATTGCCGCCTTGGCTACGAAATAGTATTTTTTTCACAAAAACTAAACCAGTAAAAGTCTTTCTATAAATGTTTAGCATAATATAATACTATAGCGTTAATGAAGTTATATAAATAAGATGCTGGTTATAAAAAAATAGTTGTCTTAAATTCATTTCATTTTATATAATAAATACCTTCACGCTGTATCCCGCATAGAGCAGGTAAACACAGGGAGCATAGTGGAGTGTCTTATCATAGTGTTAAGACACTCCGCTCCCCACTTTCTGTCAAAATCTTCAGGCACTAGTACACGTAGTTAAACTCCGGAACTTGTAAAGTATAGGTAAAATGTATTTGACGTCATCGATCACAAAAAGGCATATATTATATAAATAATGTATTATAGAATGAAAGGAACCTTAAGATTGATCAGATTCTTTTATATGTTCTTACAAGTGTCAAAAACAATAAAGCCCTTAACAATAGCTCTTAAGATAAATATCTCTATATTACTCACAATATCCATCCATGAATATTGTATATTTTCATATTTCATATATTGGAGGATAATGAATACCTTTTAGGACAATGCAGTTTTCCTTTAAGGAAAAATCTTTAGGCCGATAACGTTATTAAACCACAATCATCAATCAATCAAAGATTTTAGTTGTCTTAATTTATAATTCTGTCCAAAAAATAAAAATAATATATTCCTATATTTTGACTAGTCAAATTATATAATAGAGTTATTCTCATCTTGGGTATTTTAGTGCTATACAGTTCAACAAATTAGATAGACAGGTCTTCTCGATCCCAATCATTCAGCTATATATAAATAATTATTAAGCACTATTGAATTTGTGAGTTAAGGCAGAAAATTGTGGATGACATTTCAAAGAGACCAGAACATAGAGCCTGTAAGAGCGTTACGTCATTTCACTCGATCGAGCACATTCCTCTCATATATTCGTATCTAGACTGAAATAAGACAAGAATGACAAATCGATAGATGCATGAACCTTGCCATACGGAGATTACACAGGAGAGTGGGCCTCGTGAAACGATTTTTCATTGTTCTCGCAAATTATCCCGCGGTTTCGGCTGACGGTATTTCAGCTTCTAACAATCTCGTTTGAATGTAACGACGTTACTTTTATTCAGGTACTTGGGGCCTAACGTATTTTTGTATGGATAAAATCTAAGTTGCTTTCATTTCCTCCAAATTACACGTTTTATTTACTTTATAGCTGCTAAATGCTTGTTTTTAATTTTCGTCCCTGTTATCTCTAACTATATGTATTCATTGATATTTCTTTATTCTAATAGAATGTATTTTTGTATCCGAGGATATAGATTCGTCGTAATTCTAATAAGAAAGATATAAGAAAATAATAAGGAAATTAATAAATTAGGTTTTTGTTATAAATTTAGTAACTAAAGTTAGTTAGGATTAACTTTTACTGAACAAAAATAAATCCAATTTGATTATTTTTTCGTCTCTAAATTTAAGAATTCTTAACTTTTTAACTTATTAAAAAAAACACAATGTATAATAAACGACAAGAACAAAAGAGGTTCTAGTTTGTCCAAATACGTAATGCTTTTTGTGGTTTCTTGAGCACAAAGCATGAGACGCTTTGTCCTCAACAGGGAGTTGAGTCCTGTGCAAATATAGCCTTAGGAGCATCCTCCAAATGAAGTGAGACCGCACTTACTCCCGTCGCTAATGGCGCATGAGAAAACGACACATGGGAAACCTAGTTTGTTCTCTTTGTTGTACTAGCAGTTTTCCATTTTATCTAAAAAAACATATAATCCGTTAATCGGTTTTCAATTTTAATAATGCATTAAATATTGTAGGTACATCTTAAAATGTCATTTTTCAATATTATTGAACTGTGACAAAAATCGCTGTGTAATGTTCTTTTTAACAAAAAAAACATCTTATTCAACGTAAATGTCTACTCCAATTTAAACGGGATTTGCGATGAATTTTAATGAACGTCGTCGTCGCATAGTTTAAAACAAGTCTTTTGTGGTGCTTAATCAATGCATATGAAACGAATATTTAATTGTTGTTTTAATTAAATATCAGTTTTCACATTTTAAAATTAACAGTTTAAACGTTGTAAATGAATTTTTCATCTCCTTATTTTCAGCTTATCCCGCATGTAGGATGGCAGGCCTTTCCGCCAAATTTAGCGGCATTGCGTATTGAGTGGCGGAACTTAACGGCGCGTTTCGCCTCGACACCAGAGCGAAGATATTAAATTATTAAATATTTCATTCCCTAGAGTGGGATTGAACCCACGACCTGTCGCGTTTACTGTCACTCGCTTTTACCCTTTACCTCTATTGCCTGTATGTTCTTTTTTGGTTTATATTATTAACACCAATACTGTTTGTGCTAGATGTGGTGGGCTATCTGGTGCGCGGTGGTAGTGGCTGGCAGCGCGGGCACCCACGCAGCACCATCATCAAACATGATCCCATCCGCCATCGACTGGACGCAATTTGATGCTCTCGCACCTGAAGATGTACGTTTATATTTTAATTTAATTTTCAAATATTATATATATATATATATATATATATATATATGTATATATATATATTAAAAAAAAAACAAAATTGACGCCAAAACAGAGATTTCCCAACTCGACTGTTTGTGCGTAAAATATATTTATTTCCCCAGGTGTGATTATATAAAAAGTGGCTTTAGGTGTAATGGATAATGGATGTGTGGATGTATAATGGATGCGTAAAGATAGAAATCAAATATAATAGTATAATATGTTTATAAATATTCATTATTAATCGATATTATTAATAAGACCAAAATATTGATAGCTATTAACTAGAATTTTTACTTTCAATTTATGTTCATTAAATTATCAGAAATGTCAATGTAATTTTGAATTGTGATACTTTACTTTCATACATTGTATATACAAAATACAATAGATTTAGTTACTGTGTTAAAAAGTGGTGTTAAATATTCAGCTTGGACTAAACAATATTTGGGTTTCAGCTTCCCGCTGTATCCCGCGCACAGCGGGCTAGGCAGAAGGAACCTAGTGTTAAGACACCCCGTTCCACACTTTCCGCCAAATTCTGGGGGCATTGCGTGTTGAGTGGCGGAACTCAACGCCACGCTTCGCCTCTACACCAAAGTCAAGAAATATATCATTTCCTTGGATGAGGATCGAACCCAAAGCCACATAGTCACGTTTACAGGCACAATTTGTTCCCCAGCGCCACAGCTGGCCTCTCTCTGGACTGGTTCTCTTCTGGAACAATATTTGAGAATCTCATAAAATTAATATAACAGCGTAATCTTTGAGCTTGATGGTCCATTACGCTATCAGATATCATTTAAGGAGCTCAGTTTATGAAGTCACGTGCAACTTTCATGAACGCCACTTAGCTCGAATTTGCAAAACACTTTCAATTCTTTACGCCAGTCTCTTTTACAAATAGATAAATAATAGCTTATTGTTTACTTTTGCTTCATGCATCATAGTACCAGTAGTGGTGCAGGGACACGGTCGTGTTACTGTAAATGCGACAGGTTCTGGGTTCAATTTCCACTTGAGGAAATTAATTATTTTATAGTTTCTTCGTTCTAATGTCGATATAAAGCGCGACCTGAGGAAGAATGCCTCAGGATGCTGAAGCTTGTTGAGTGGCGGAATCTAACGTCGCACATTCCTCCTCAGGAATCCCCCTTTGCCTACCCTGCTACAAGCGGAATTCAGCGTGAAGCTGAAAAAAAAATTACCGCATATCAAAATTGACTTTTATAACATCTAGGTACTAAAATTCTACTATTGACATTAATATTACAAGTCAAGAGAGTGTACCTCAATCATATGTCAAAATAATAACAGGATGGATAGTTAGAATGCTAACAAGGGATATCGTTTAAAGTCAGTTATTGGTGCTGCTGACAGAATAATTGTGTTTTGTTTTATATTCACTTCCGTTGGAGCTTCTTCGGTATAGAAAATATTATTATCTTCTATAGAAAATATCTTTATGCAGAAACATTTCTATTGGAAATCAATGTTCTTTCACTAGATTTGATTGTACAGATTCTTATCGAGATTCGTGAAAACAAAGCCACGACGACGTTTTAATTTGTAAAGAAACAAATGCCGAATGTATTCTAGACTTAAGCAACACAGTGTTAGAGCAAAGAAATTAAAATATTAAATATTTCATTACCTCGAGGGGAAATCGAACCCACGACTGGCCTTTATTTGTATGTTTCTATGAATATTTAGAACTGATTCTACGTTTTTTAATAATAATGCATGAATGATACCTATAACAGTATGTTGGTTTATGTTTCTGTACATAGGATTCTCTTGGCTACGCTGTTTCATCTATGAGCCGTCGCTCCGCAGCTGCCTCTCCTCGACTGTATCTTCTGGCTGAAGTTCCTCGTGATTCCCAGGTAATACTCGGTTATACTCGTATTTATATTATATAAAATTATTATTTACGGATATAGCAACAAACAAATGGAGTAAAATTGACTAAAATATTTTATTGTTTACTATAAAATAACTTAAAGTACCTACACTCGGAAAACAAAATTTCAGTGTATCAAAAAAAATAACCATATTTTTCCTGTTTGGTTATTTACCATAAATTATGAAACAAATCTCATAGACAATGGTTTCTGAGTCTTAGAACATATCGTGTATTAATGCAACTAAGTGTATCTAAGCAACATATTTCCTTGTCAGAATACGATAGAACTTATCTTACTTGTTTTATATAAATATACAGATAACTTTAAATTTAATTTTCAATTATCTTATATCAAAGGAAAAGGGACTCTCCTAATTATTAGTCAAGCAAAGTTGCAAAGTAAACTCGATATTTCGCGTCTTTGTCAATTATATTGTTCGAAAAGTACCGACATATCTTAATAGCTTTATGTTTCATTTATAAAAAATATATATATAATGAAAATGAAAATTAATCAGTAATTTTTCTAATTGTTTTCTTAGACTCTACACTGTTTTTCAATACAAGTCAAATAAAAATAGATAGTTTCACCATTAAAACATAATATAATAATGACTGCAAATAAAAACCAGTCTATTTCAAGCCAGTCAACTGTATGCGCAACAGGTTGGGGGCACAATTCCTACTCGAGAAAATGAAATACTTAATATTTCCATTTTTTTCGCTCTGATTTCGAAGCATTGAGTTCCGCCACTCAACAGGCAATAGAATACAGCGGAAAATGAAGAACGGAGTGTCTTAACACTAGAGGAATCTGCCTACCCTGCTGTTTACGGGATACAGCGTGATGCTTAAGAGTGAAATATTTCATAATTTTGACATCGTAACTAAAACATATATTTTTTGGGAGATGTATTTTTGACAAATGAAGTGCAAATTACAAAGGTTTCGAGTGATGACCACATGGCTCGCCCACGACGTGAATTTAATCTATCCCTATTTCCCTCGATCGACCTCCTACAGAAAACGGCGTTCGAACTTTTACAGAAGGAACAGGCAAAAATCAATCGCGAATATCTCAACTGTATTGGAAAACGAGGTTAGAATAAACATTCAATTGTTCTAATTAATATGTTTATTACACAAAGCTTTTAATTAATTTATTTGCTTCTTACAATTTCAGAAGAACTAGCATATACATAATACAAAATTGAGAATTATTTAGCGCTAGTTGTAGATGCTCTATCGACGTAAATGTTTAATGATAAAAATCATCAATATAAAAATATAAGCATGTATACTTAAATATACATCATTATTTTCACTTTAATTTAATAAATCAAAAAGTTTAGTTTCTGCTTTTAGATTATTTATTATGCTAAAATACTTAAATATTTTCAATTAGAAATTTAATTATAAAAATATAAAATATTTCTTTCAGATTCAGAAATCAACCCCAGCCCAGACTGCAGGCGTTAATTAATGAACATAAAAAATCGTGAACTAGCTAATTGTTGCCGTCCTACATCTGTTAAACATTAATTAATTAATTATTTGTTATTTATGTATATTCTAAATTATTTTTTTCCATGGTTTTTTATATTTTATGTATAATTAATAAATAATACTGTAAATTATTTGTGTTTTGAAAATAATACCTTGTAATTTAATATATATCTTATATCTATAATTTAAAATCTATTTTTTGGCAAATTTAATAATTGCTTGCTATAAATCCATACCTATATTATAAATTCGAAAGTAACTCTGTCTGTCTGTCTGTCTGTCTGTCTTTTACGCAATCAGGGCCAAACCGCTAATTTAATTGTGATAAAATACTCATATAGAGATACTTGAGGGTCTCGGGATGCACATAGGATACTTTTTTTTCTCATATTTGTAATATTTTCGATATGTACCAATATATTAAAATACTTGTTAATTTGACATGCAATTTATTCCGTCATGTTAATAACAACCGCCGTTGCTAAGCAACAATTTGCAAACTGTGTTGTTAGAAAACGTCACCCAAAATGAGCTTGCATCGCATCTCTCTATTGAAAACTGAAAATAATTTCATAAATATATTTAATAAATATTCGTATAGTTCATTCGGGCGTAACCGCGTTTGGGTACATCAGTATCTAATAAAATAAAGGCGTTATAAAACAATCATATAAAGAGATAGTATACATTTTTGTCTAGATGGTAATAAATTCTTTGTCTTCTTGCATTGGATTTGATGAATCACTAGGAAACGGCTCTCTGTCGAATCTTTTTTAAATATATTAAAAAAACTACAAAGGCAAAAGATATTGGGTACACACATTTTAGAATGATAAAAAATTGTTTTCACTTTTCAGTAAATACTACTACTGTTGAAAAACTGTATACTGTGTCTATTCTCGTGCTGACTGTACTTATTATAAATTCGAGAAGATGCGACTCATTTTCCTCGAAGTTCAATTTAGTTTTGACGTAGTCAAAATGATATTTAGTTGGTATAGCGCACATAATAAGCCAAACCGCCTTCCTCCACGGACATAGAGTCACCCAATTATCAAATATCCGAACGTAACTTCATTAGGGAAGTATGCAGTGACAGTGACAGAAAACGCAAATGCCCGCTATCTCTTTGACAGATATATTTGCACAGATGTTTATTATGGCAAAGCAAATTCATATTTAGAATATAAACAATATCTTTAAATTAGTATACACAATATTTTATAACATTAACATTATTAATAAATGGGAAAAGGATGAAAGCGAGCGGATGAAGCGGCGCATGCCGATGCTGTCCATCGATATGCCCATGTCCGTGCTGCGTCACAAGCTGAGCCTTGAGAAAGAACGCAAAATGACCGCTCAACGAGCTCTGGCCAACCGAAATTTCCTCAACGACATTGGAAAACGAGGTACTGGTATACTAATATTAGTCTGTTATCTCTTCTTCCACGTCTTCGTCTTCTTCGTCTACTCCGTCAACTATTTTATCGTCACGTTTGTGAAATGCTTACCCAAAGAGATATTTATGATGTTTTTCCGTTTATTTTACAGGATTCAACCTGAGCCCATCGTTGGAAATGGAAAAATATTGAAAATATTATATTTACTGAATGTCTTCGTTGATGAGAACAATTCAATTTGTAAACGGTACCTGACTGAAGTAGATTTAATTTGTTTTAGCGTAGTCTTATGTAAGCTGTGAATTGTATAATTAATTATATCTTATTACCTACTATTATATTATTAATAAAAAAATGTTCTTCCTTCTATGATCCTTCCAAAATGTCTACTACTTTTAGTCTACCTCTTAACATCATGCATGTAGTGACTATTTCTTAGCATTTATATACTTTTAATTATTATAGAATATTATGTTTATATGTAAAGTACAATAAATAAAAATTGTAAAAAAATATTTTGGTTTTATTTTGAAATCTATGGACATCCAAATTTGAAGTTATTTGTTAATAATAAATAGTTGTAAAATATATAATTTTTTTTGAAAAAAATTAAAGTCTTCATTTGCTTTAAGGTATACAATTATGATAGTAACAAATTACATGAACATGACTTGCTATATAACTAGCAGCTTTATCGCGTTCCTTATAAAGAGAAACATTATTTACGAAACATAAACTCTCCGAATAGAACGTCATTACTGATAATTACGTTTTACTTAGAATAAATAATTTATTTTATTATTTTAATTAAATTATATATTAGATATTTAAAATGGGTCATTTCACCGCAACAGTTAATATATGTATAACATAAAATGATATATATTCCTACGCAAATAAAAGAAACTCATCCCGCAATTTTTAGTTAATTAGCTGTATTGGTTTCCAAAGTCAATTATCCGTTCTGATCGTTGTCTTTGACATCCAATCAATGTAAATTTACAAAAAAGAAATTCCTTTTTTTTTTTACAAAATTTTATTAAAATTTAATATACAAAGTAAACAAATCGATGATGTTCATAGGAAGGAAGAAATTACTTGTTGTTCTAAAAGTTTAAAAAGACACGTAAATAATAAAAATTAACGGTTGGCGTGCTTATCAAATTTTGAAATAGACTGATCTTTTGCTTCAGAAAAAATCTAGTGTTAGGACACTCCGTTCCTCATTTTGATCTTTTGCGGTGATTTAATTGCAATTAAGTTAGTAGTTAATAAACATTTTAATATTGTTTTAGAATTTGGCTGAACTGCGTGAGGGTCGCCCGAGGCCAAAACGCAAGATGCCATCACTATCCATCAACAACCCCATGGAAGTTCTTCGTCAACGACTCCTACTCGAAGTTGCCCGTAAGCAAATGCGTGAAGCGAACCAGCGGCAGGCGGTCGCTAATAGAGTTTTCCTGCAAAATGTTGGCAAACGAGGTATTTATATCAATAAAATATTACATTAGTTCTAAATATTATATGCACTGTAGTCTGTAAATCTTAAAACATATTGTAAAATAAATCCTTAATGATATATATATACTGTTTCTGTTAATATACATTTGAATTATTGTGAATTGTCTACAATTTACAATGTTCTTATTTGTATTTTAATTCTTAATTGCACGAGTGTACGCAATCTTAATTCATGATTGGGTACACTCTTAACTTAAAATATTTATAAAGTATTTTTTAGCTTTAAGCTATATCCCGCACATAGCAGGATAGGCAGAGGGAATCTAGGAACCATTTTCCACTGAATTCTGAAGGCATTAGGTATATGTTAAATAACGGAACTTTGTTAACAAAGAAATGAAAACACTCAAGAGGAAATGAAAATAGTACATATTTATTCCTCGGCTGGGAATGAAACCTACAAACTGTTGCGCTTACATTCGCACGCTTGTCCACCACCATCCTCTATTAAGTAAATTGAAATTTGCAATTCAAAAATGATTTATTATTATATTTCACAGGTTTTTGGGCTGGGTCGGCTCCTCGCTACGACAACTAAAGACCTTGAAAAATCTTTTTATTTACGCGAGTTTCCCCCGACCGACAGTAAGACGTCTCTACCATTCCCACTTCTTTCAAATAAGCTGACTACCTACATAATAACAGTATTGTCTAAAGTCACGAGTACACAAGTAGCTTAATTAGTCGCTAAGCTTGATTTAATTAAAATCTTCTTAGTAATTATAATACAAAAATAATCGACATTTTTGTCTGTCTGTTTTAATAGTTTTACAATATATTTGATTTCGAAATGTGACAGAAATGTTAAAAATAACTCAATTCACCGTCCTTTTTCAGTTCTTGTTCTTGATCTTTTTTTTACGTAGTTTGTTAAGTGTGAATGCTAACCAGCTCACCATTCACCCTTACGACTTCGTAGATAAATAGTGTAGGTTTGATAAAAAAATGTATTTAATTTTCTTATAAACGCTATAGTCGATGTTACGATAGTTGTAAATTATTTGTGCCAAAATATATCTTGTTTAAAACATATATAGTATCCGCTGTTGCATATTATATTCCTATATGTATGTATATTTCTACTATTTAATAATATATACGTTAGAAAATATGTTATTATATAAGGAAACAGACTATCCAAATAAAATATTTAGCTTAATTTTAATTATATAGATATGTACAGTATAGCTGATACATGTGAACTTTGATTTATTAAATTGATCTCTTATTATAGCTACGTAGGGAAATATGACATTAAAATATGAATTACGTTCAATAAAAACGTTAAATTATTATTTCTTAGTTTCATTTTTACCCATTTCCAATTGTTTAAAGTCATTAATGCATAAGAATTATTATTTTAATATACGAAATATTAATAGATAATAATTCATGTTTCATTCCTAAAATATTGCGAATTTACGACACGATTATAATAGCAATAATATTCAGACAATTCTATGTATGTTAACGAAAGCCCGATGGAGCATGCGAGATGTATGCCTTTGATACTTTGAAGAAACTAGTAACTTACTTAAACGCCCTCTTAGTTTCCCCTATTAAGTTTTGAGATCAAGGATAGGAATACACTTAAATAAATTGCCTATTTCAATAAGATCTACGTTATCATGGCCTGGTTAAGTAAATAGTAAGAGGAATCTAATTCACATCCAATAAAAACTTTTACTGCATAACTAAAATAATAATAAATAACCCAGAGGCCTGTAGTAGCGCAGGGGTGCACGTGTGTGGCTGGTTTCGGGACTGGCTGTGGATTCGACACCCATTTGAGTAAATGAAATATTTATATAAATTTATATTAACATTTCTTCGCTCTGGTAACGTAATCATGTAATGCCTCCAGAATACGGCGGAAAATGGGGAACGAAGTGTCTTAACACTAATTTCCCTCTGCCCATCTACTGTGTGCGGGATACAGCGTGAATCTAATTTTAATTTTCTATATAATTAGTTCTTACATATACACTGTAAATTTCTTAAATACTTTACAAAGATCGATGACCATTAATTTACCATCAATCATAAACATCAGTTTTACAATACATCGATTAATACTGCGGTTCCAGTTTTTCATCATCAAATTGGAATGCTGCAATAAAGAGCTCAATCAACTTTTGACTAAGGGTTCTCTTTGACGACGTTAATTAGGTTTTTTAGACGCCACGCACACCACTCATTCGATATTTTTTTTATTTAAACAAGTATTTAAGTTAGTGGGTTAAATGTATGAGAAAATGACAGTTTTTTTATAATATTCTCCGTTTTTCTTGTAAGACGTTTTGGTTATCTCGTTATCTTTTTTGGAGACAAGGTCAGACGGAACGCTTTTACGTTTAGTCCTCTCCTTTTTAGTTATTATAGCACCGATTAATAATACTCACTACGACTTAGACCTGTATGTAAACTACTTATTATATAATATTTTTTGTTTTGCTTTTCGCTATATCCCGCACATAGTAGAGTAAGCAGAGGGAATATGGGAACTTAGTATTAAAACACTTCCGTTTCCCACTCAAACTCAACTTCCGTCTCAAACTCAACGCGTGCTTTGCCTAAATTATTAAATATTTTATTTCTCTGAGTGGGAATCGAACCCATAACCTGTCGCGTTTACAGTCACACGCTTGTGCCCATGCCCCCTACTGGCTTCGTTACATACTAACCTGCTTTATATATGATAAAACTGGTTAGTTAGAAAAATAACAAAATGTAAACTGATAGTTAATTCTTTTCTTAATTTGAATTGAGTGTGCGTTTCCATTGTTCAATCAATACACTATGGTACTTTATAAAGTTCATGACATAGGAAATGGCTGTGACACAAACCGCTTAAAGTCAAATAGGCCAATAGGGGACATCCTTCTATACTTGTTAATTAAAATTCTCTAGGAACTCGGATCGCCATAATTAAAGAACAACAAATAGGAACAGTACTTTCTAGAAAAATATATAATAAATATTGAAACTATTTTTGTTTTGTTTTTATGTAGGTTTGCCCGAGTGATCAAATGGAAGTAACTAAGACTTTCTTTAATTTTCCCATTAAAATCAGTAGTTTTCGAGATTAGTCAGGGCAATCAACCAAACAAAATTTTCAGCTATAGTATATTAGTGCTGATGATGATTTGTATCTCGTTTTTATTTGTAATGAAAACGCGCGTATCTACTTTAGTAATACAAATTATTAAGTTTTATTTTTTAAACTATAATCCACACGATAATAATATTCCTTTAATTAAAAGAAAGCAAAAAAATAAGGGTACTAATAATATTTTTAAATACGACCAAGTAGGTAAAGAAATCTTAAAACGTTCATGAAACTGCAATTGCAAATTGTAATATAATTTGCATTAGCACTACACAGCTCCGTTCGTCTCCGGAGTCAGGAGTCAGGAGCCAGGCCAGCGCTGTCTGGGGTGGCGATAATTAAAGGTGATTTAATTTGAAGCGGCATCAGCACGCCGAGAGCCGCATGATTTCATTACTCACTTCTCGACACGTTTTCGGCACTTAAGACACTCTTACATTAGAATTAATGAATTAATTGTTAATTTTTTTTTATTATAGTTAAATTTGAGGCTAGTCGTAGAGTCAGCCAGCGTGTGTAAACGCGACCGAATGTAGGTTCGATTATTTAATATTTTCATTTCTTAGCTCTCGTGTCGAGTGCCTACAGAATTCCGCGAAAAATGGAGAACGGAGTGTCTTAACAGAGGTTTCCTTTACCTTAACTGCTGTGAACCTAAAGAGGTTGGTGGGAAGCGGATGGGTCCGAAAAGCTGAGGATCGAGTGTGGTGGCGAGAATAGGGGAAGGCCTATGTCCAACAGTGGACAAAAGATGACTGTTGATGATGATGATGGTGATGAAAATGCTGTGTTCGGGATACAGTGTGAAGCTAAAAATATATAGTTTAAACGTTTTATAAATGACTTATTATCATGTAGTAGAATATATAGTACATAATTTGTTATATTGATAGATGAAATAGTCTTTTTGAACTTTTCTTGTTTCTAATAATGTAAAAGGGCAACTTTTTATAGGTGAATTTGTCTTTTAACAATATTTGCGACTGTAGGTACCTACTTACTGTACAAACTGCTTCGTTCTACCCTGTAATTTTGTAGATGTTTACCATAATTTGTTCTTTCAAAATCATGAGACTATATATTTTCATACGATAAAGTGTCTAATATTAAAATATATATACTTAATATGCTTAAAATTTATTCATACCGTTACAGCAAATTCTTGTTGACAAATAGTTTTTGTTCTTGTAAGCTTTGGCCATTTACATTTTTAGTAAAATGTTTCGTGCAGACAATTATATTTTTTAAACAAATATTTTTTTTATATAATCTTTTATACTACACCTTTTATACACTCTTTTATAATACTACTGTAGTGTATTGTAGTGTAGTGTTATGTCTGCACTGTGGCCATTTAATTAATATATGATTATTTTAACTTTTGTCTGCCTGTTTGAATGGTTCTCTGTGCGAAATAATAGACCGATTGGAATGAAACTTTTTTTATTACGTAGCTTAGGGCTTTTCATTTTTGAATTTTTACTATGTAGGTGCAGGTCTGAGCAGGGTCTAGGCTATATTTGAACAATACAGAAATGTCATGTAGGGGTTGTGGCAATTTTAATGAAGAAAATCAAAGAATTCATTGAGAAAGAGCGAGAAGAATCCAGTGAGAAAAAGTCATTGAGAATTTAAGAATCCATTTATCTGAATTTGCGATGGTTGTAAATTCGATCTACACTCAGGGAAACATTTAAATTTAAATTTTTATTATTTAGACTCTTCCGTATAACAAAGAGTACCGACCGTTGATATCCACCCAAATTGTTGTTTGCAACTAGTATAACTAAATAGTAGGTTCTTTTGCCCGCTTTTTTCTTCAGCGTGTCTATGTACAATCTATATACCCCAACTTATATTATAAATGCGAAAGCATATTAGGATGCATGTTTGTTCCACTTTCACGCAAAAACTATTAAACGGGTTTGGGTGAAACTTTCCAGTAATATAACTTATACATCATAATAACACATAGAAAACAATAGATATAAGTTTAAGCGGGCGAAGCCGCATATAGGCCGCTAGTACATTATACAGGTAAATGTTGTTAAGCCACATGACGGTTGACGCTCAATTTCGCTGATAATAAATCAATTACATTCATACCCAATCGGCAAACTACAGAAGCGGTAGAACACTTTAATTATTTAATATTTTTTTATCTTTTTAGGATATTTAAAATTCTGTTCTGGCTAATACCGGCATAAGTGCTCACTGATATATATATATAATTAGGCCCAAGACTACTCAAGCGCTGTAAGATATAAGTCTATACAAATAAATATCTACGTAAGTTTATTAAGAATATGTTATATGAACGCGATAACATATTATAATTAATATAAAAATACATACAACCATAGGATTCAACTTTCGATTTCGATTTAATTAATTAATACTTATTATTATGTACTAATGAAAGTAAATTTAAAATAATGAAAAGTAAGTATTTAAAACAATAATATTAATTCAAGCAATTACATTTCTTTAACAATACTAAAATATTTGTAACTTTTCCCTTTAATTTTACTAATTTTCAACAAAGGCAAAGAAATATAAAAGTTTTTCAGGTAAGTTATGTAACTGAACAGTATGATAAAACGAGCTTGAAATTCTTTTGTTTTATATTTAATTCTCAGTTGTTTCTGCGAAATCTGTACCTATTCAAATAAATGTAGACAAGAGTTAGAAGTAATCAACATCAAAAGTAGTTAAAATGGAACACGGAAAATACTTGCTAAATACTAGAACATAAAACTTTACTATATACATCATCCATACATGTATGTATGCAGACTAGACACAGGGAACCTAGTGCTAAGACACTCCGTTCCCCACATATTTCTCCGAATTTTTCGAGGCTTAGCATGTTGAGCGCAATTCGGAACTCAACGCAGGTCACCAAAGCAACAAATAGCCTTCAGTGTACGCTTAAAATGAATCTCGATAAAACAACCTAAGCGAGAGACGTTTCCTACGTTCGTTGCGGTTGTCCGCAACCGATAAGAATAATTAATTAATTGTATTATCGACCAAATACATGGTTACCAAGTGACGGCTCGCTGTTGGTACGAGAACTATATGAACTAGATAGGTTAAGTATATGAACAACTTCTTAAAGCTTCAGAAAACAAGATAGAAAATAAATATGGAAACTAACGAAAGGTATGTATCTATCTAAAGTAAACATTATTAACATACATCTACATATTTAAGATAGTCCAAATAAACCGTCTCGAATTTTATTAAAACTACGAATATAATTATTTACAATCTCAATATTTTTAATTTTATAAGATTACTTGTATAATATTATACTACTTAAGTTATTTTCATAACGTAAATTAACATATATTTAACTTGCTATTTATATAAATATTTAGTGTATAATCTTAAATGAAAAT
The DNA here is from genome assembly GCA_013403645.1 of Heliconius nattereri. Lineage (NCBI taxonomy): Eukaryota > Metazoa > Arthropoda > Insecta > Lepidoptera > Nymphalidae > Heliconius > Heliconius nattereri. The sequence continues at coordinate 2,723,636 of JAAIXI010000242.1, read as the reverse complement.
CGACAAATATATCAACAAAATAACGCTGAAATAAACGTAAACACTGTCTTACAAAGTAGAATTAGAAAAGCTTAACATTAATTTAAATTGCTAACGACTTTAACTGATTCGTAATTGCAAATATTTTCGTATCCAGTAAAAAGAACAGGTAAAAAAGGTTTTTAATTAATAGTTCTCGCAATATTTTTGTATTTTCGCATCCCTATACATAGACCACGACCATTTATTTCATAAACGTCAATGAGATAAAAATCTATAGCTGATCTTTACAAATAAGTAGCTGTATGCGAAATCAACTAGAGATTTTTCAGCTTTCTCCATTTCAAAGAAAAACTAAAATAATTATGTACTAGCTATACAGCTATTTATAATATAAGCTTTTAAGTAACTTTGCAGTATATTTGAAGTTAATTACATACTTAAATAGTTTATCTTTGTGTATTCATTTCTACTTCAACTTTTATCTATTGCATTTTTTTTCTAAAGATGCCGTTGACAAGAAAATTAAATCCTGCAACTGAGCTTATTTACATACCTATCTATTTGTTAAGCTGAAAGTTAATAATAGTCAAACGGTATTCTTAGAAAATGTCTTGAAATATTGCTTTGACTTTGTTGACTTGAAATATTGTCACGTTTTTCTTTATTGTACTACCTAGCTAAGAAACAATTGTTTTAATATACCGCTTATAACGCAGGATTCCCATGATGGATGGAATACTTTTTGCGATTAATTTAGAAGTAATGTTACTTCAAATGAGGATATTAGGTACGTACTTACAATTGATATAATATAACATGAATATAATAAGCATATTGTTTTAGTTAAATTTAAGCAGGATAAATTATATTTTGTACGTACTTTTATTGTATTATGAAATTATTTTAAGCATTTGTAAGTTTATAATTAATATTTTTACTTTGTAATAAAAGTTTTGGTTTACCATCTAAACTTTGGAGTGTCGCTTCTTATAAAAGCTCGTAAATAATAGGTGTAACTCCTAGCGCCATCTGTTGATAATAATATGTAATATGTTTGTAGAAGTAAGTGCTAAACGAAAGTTCGCCGAGTCGAACTTCAAGGACACTCGTGAAAAGCAGCTTAGCGATAAGCTCACCAAAGATCGGTGAGTTACACAGTACTTTAATAAGATGGCGCTTTGTTTGAATTATAAATTTAATTAAATAATAAAATGTCCTTATTCCATTGCCAACTGTTGGCTGGATTATATTAAATTTTATTTTGCCTTTAGGAATATAGTGAAAGAAGTAACATTAAGAATTTTATTGCAATTAATTGTGAATGGTGAATGGTATGCACTTAAACACGCTGTACGTGTGTTAGATGAAAATGCTAATTCTTTAATACAGTTAAAAGCTCGTCATGACAAATTAAAAAGGTATTTATATAAACTTAAATGGTAATGTTTAACATAAATGGTTTAATAACGTAAGATTATTTTGATAATTTGTTATATTTTAGCTCATTACAAAATATTTGTATGGATTTACAAAGGCACCGACAACAGCGGACAATTGACTTTCGCAAATACGATTTAAAAATTGCATTACTTAGAGATAATATAAAGGTAAATGATATTACATTTTCTATATTTTACACGCTATTAACTTCGGTGAATGTACACCAATTATAATCTTTATATATAAAAGGACTTGTCCTCACTGACTGAGGTAAGACGCACGCACAGCCGTAATCGCTAATGGTAGAAACATGAAATTTGGACAGATGTTTACTTTCGTAATCTGGACATCCACTAAGAACGGATTTTGAAAAATTTTAATATAAATGTGAAATAGGGGTTGAAATAGAGGTTTAAAGTTTGTATGGAATTTTTTTTATAAAATGTAAAATTTAGACAAAAATACATAATTGAACATGTGTTTCATGGTTTTCTAAAATTCACCCCTAAATAAGCAAGCGAAGCTGCGCGCGTCCCCTAGTAATAGATAAATAAGTAGATAAAACTCTTTATTGCATACACAATGCACACATAATAATACTGCTTCATGCTGTACCCCGCATGTAGCAGGGTAGGCAGAGGGAGGCCTAGTGTTAAGACACTCCGCTCCCCACGTTACGCCGAATTGTGGAGGTATTCTGTGTTAAATGGTGGACATCAACGTCACGCTTGTCCTCAACGTCAGAGCGAAGAAATGAAAATATTAAATATTTAAATTCCTCGAGAAGAGATCGAACACACAACCTGTTACAGACGCACGCTTGAGCCCCTGAGTATATCTGATATACATGCAACCAATTCAATATAATTTCGATATTAATCATACAATATTTCATAGGACAGTGTGTTGAACACTCGTATTCAATTAGATTACGCTGATAAATGGCTATGCGCACGCGCAGAGTCGCTCGAACTACAGATGCAGGTGAAGGTAGCGCCGACGCCGCGTCTGGAACATGAGGACTGCGTACATAATGAACTACTAAAAGCATACGAACTGCAGATTCTGGTTTATAAATATTAAGATTCTTAGCTTACTTTTGTTTGATTGGTTCATATATTTTTTAAAGCAATAACTTATATACATACAACAATTGGTATATTTCTCATTTATACATAAAGATATTTTGTTAAATCGCTTTTATAAAGTCACATTCTAAAGTGGACCAGTGTTAACTGGTCAGTCAGTAAATCCTTTAATAATACTTTAAAAATTGGTAAATCATAAAACAGCACCAAGAACGAAAATGAAAAATAGAATTATTTATTTTGTATTACTAATATATAAATACAGATAAATAAGTGCCAATACTTTAACAGGAAAGAGAAGAATTGTTGGAATATTGGAAAGCACGATACTCAAAAGACACAGTTCAACTCGAAATACGACTCACTACTCAATGTGAGAAGTTACGAGTCACTACCGCACGACGCGAAGAATTAGAGAAATTGGTAACATTTATGAATGCAAATATTAACTAACTTATAATTTTAATTATCAATAAAAGAGGGGGCTCACGAATCCTGGTGTTCATGGGTTACATTATATTACATTCAGCCTGTTATCCTGAGCTTTATATTATGTATCTCAGCAATATGGTTATATTATATCTCTGAGCTCAGTGTGCCTGTTGGCAAAGGCCTCTTCTAACATTTTCCAATATTTTCTGTTACTAGCAACCCTTCTCCAATGGGGACCTGCTGTTAATTTTATGTCATCTTCCCATCTCCTGTGCTGCCTTCCCCTACTCCTTTTACTGTCTCTTGGATACCAATCTTTTAAAATTTTGCTCCATTTTTCATGTTTACTTCTCCATCATCATGTCCATCTCCACTTTAATTGATCTATTTTTGTAAGGATATCTGTTACTTGAGTTTTGGTTCTTATAGTTGTATTTCTTATTCTTTCCTGTTTTCTGATAATCATAATGCTCCTTTCTCCTCCTTCCAATCTCTGTGGTGTTTTTTAAGTGACTAGGTTTCGCATCCATATGTAAGGCAAGGTAAAATGGAGGTATTGAACACTCTTCGCTTGATTGCTATCGTGAATTCGGTAGATTTCATCACTTCTTTCAGCGACCAGCGGCATTGAAGTTCCCTAGAAGTATAATTGTATTATTTGAATGTGTAATTACACTTTGGGATAATTTTCTATAGAAGAAATCAGTTTCTGCTTTTTCTGCTTGTTCTGTGGGTGCATAAGCACAAGCTTATACAAGTTATACAAATAACTGTCCAGATTTACTTGTATTTTGGGAATTTGATGTTTAGTATTGCTATCCTATCTGTGACTCCCAGGAAATCTTGTATGTAACTTCTAAGGTGTCTCTTGATCATGAACCCAACTCCTTTTTGGGCTCTCATTTCTCCTTTGTTGTATATTATATAATCTAAATATTCTTTCACAGCTTCTCCAGCTCTCCGCATTTCACAAATTCCTATTATATCCCAGTTTATATATTTCAATGCTTCTTCCAGTTCCAGTAAGGATTCTGGTGTCTTTAAAGTCCTAATATTTAATGTTGCAATGTGATTTTTTTTGTTGTTCGGTGTTAGAGGGTGACGGTCTGACCAGCCGTGGTGGGAGAATTATTTGACTAAGTTGTTGTGGGTTTTTGCTTTTACTCATGGGTTAGAGTTAGTTTTAGATATTTACTTTCAAATTGGGCCATGATGAGCCCGTCGTGGCAAAAGGGCTTGTGCGGATGTAACTAGTCGGTTGTGAGTTCGATCCCCACTCGACGGAATGAATTATTATTTTTTAATATTTTCATTTGTTTACGCTGGCAAAAAGGCATAAACCCGACATTGAGATCCGCCACTCAACACGCATTGCCTTGAAAAATTCAGCGAAATGTGGGGAACGGAGTATCTAACACTATGTAGGTACCCTCTGCTTACCCTGCTGTATGCGGGATACAGCGTGAAGCTGATTTTATATAGGGCTACATATTATGATTCCATAATTTATACGATTTTAATTTATTTCATAAAATTTGACAATATTATTATATTTCTAACAGTTTAAGCTCCATGAGGGAGAGATGCGCGCTTGGCTGACATTTAAAAAGGAACGGGCAGCGCGGCTTGCTCGGGAGGACCGTTTGCGAAAAGCCGCCACGCGCATCCAAGCGTGGTGGCGCGGCGTCATGGTGCGACGGGCTCTCGGAACGTTCCGTTACTTGCGGAATATCAAGAAATCATTACCTAAAACTAGAAAGAAATAAAACTATGCAGGCGTCTGTTCAATATATTCTTTAAAATACCTAATATATTTATTCGGTACAGGCTCGCTGTAAAAACAAAATGTAAATGTAATGTAAAAAAAAATATAGTATACGAAATGAAAAACTATAGTTTTCATTCATGTTAAAATTGTTTAAACTTCTTACAATTAAATTATTCAGTTCAGTTCTTTTATCATGGCGTTTCGAGCGTACCAGTTGCGCACAAAATAACTAGTTAGCGCTAGTATCAAATTGTATGTAGAACACAAGTTATTTCTGCTTAACTACCTACTTGTTTAATGTAAGAAGTGTGAGAAGGCATGAAAAATCATATTTATTAAGAGAGTAGATCGAGTTGAAACAGTAGAATTAAAATTATATAAAACATTTCAATTGTATTGTAATTTATTATTATCATTTAAATTATAATAATCTCATACATATACAATAATCTTTCATTTCATTCCTTTAATTAATTAGGTCTTTACAAATGAATTGATTTAAAAACTATTCAAATAATATTAATTTTACATAAGTAGAAATTTATTTGTAACTTTAAATTTAAATAAACTATACTTTACAAAAACTAATGCAGTGTTACAAATATGACATAATATTATGAAAAAAACTTATAAATGGAATAGTAATAAAACTATGGTACCTTTATTAAGTACATTACTAAATTTTAATTTACACATGATGTGCATAATTGAGACGCTAACATAAATAAATATCGTGAAACGGAACGCAACATAAATGTCACTGACAGCTGTCAAATGTCAAAGCAGCGTGATCGTCAACGCCTCAGGAACAATGACAATTCGGCAGTAACGTATTCTCTGTAACGCCGGTGACATGTGATTAATGCCGTTTTAATATTTTAAAATAAATAATTCGACTATTCTGTCTGAAACTCTAAGCGATTGCAATATATATATATATAAACTGTTAATTATTAAAGTTGTTTCTAAAATGTGTAGTGAAAAAACTGTGTAGTAAATTGTTAGAAATAAGTTTTTTGCAACTGGAGTTCTGGGAAATTTGGATTTTATCATCTTTGGAATTGGTGAGTAATCTTTTTACTTCGAATGTTCTTTTATAGATTTTTTACACAATATTTAAACTTGTTTATTGACATTATGTATTACTTACTTAAATTTTAAAGCACTACATACTTTTATTCCATAATATTGCATTAAATCATTGCTGTATAACATTCTTATGCAAGGGTAGCTTTAAAAAACAGACAAAATCATATTTTTTTTTAATGTTTTGATAATAACACTTAAATAAACACATAGATAAATGAATGGACAAAATCCTTATACATTTTGTTTTAGAAAACATGTTGATAATTTTTTTGTGTGCACATTTGAATTAAAATTTAAAATGTTTATGTATTAAACTTACTACTGCCTAACAGTATTTTTATGTATATAGTAACATTTACTTAAGTCATATAGTTAAACAAAGATTTAGATTTAGAAATATTATAGAAAAAATATTTTAAAACTTCTATTAATCTTAATTCTAATATTTTAATATTTTTTAATATTAATTAATTTCTTATTAAGACATTATGCTTTAAGAGTGGTCTGAGCCTTAATATTTAGACATATATATAATTATTGTCTTTTGGCCTAAATTTGAGACATAATTAAACCAAGCCTGTGTGTTAAGTTGTACAACTCAAACGCACACTTTGTCTTGGCAATTAAAAAAAATTAAATAATTAATTCCCCTGAGTGTGAATCAACCCACAACTATGACATTTACAGCCAGATGCCATCCTACTGCATTTAAATGAAGCCTTTCCTTTAATGTTACATCTTGTTTACTATTCTATAATAACAAATTAAATTGTACATTGCTGAAGTGGCATTTGAGTATATAGTTTATCTGTACATCTCTCAATTTTTTGTGAGTAGGGAGAGTTTATTTAAAAAAATTAAAACATTACATGTTTTTCAACAATAATGAATTTTAGTTGACATGTAAATGTGGTACATTTAGAAGATTAGTTGTCCAATTGTTAAAAGTTGAAAAGGTAGTTCTCAATTAAAAGATGAAAACTTTTCATTTGAAATCAATTTTACATGAAGAATATAGGAATACATTTAAATAACACATTCATAATTCTTGATCCTCCTGCAGAATTATAATCTGTTGTACTCAAATTGTTATTGAAATATTTATTGCTGTGCAAAAAAATGTAAAAATTATTAATTGTGAAAATTTTAAGGATCTAACAACATTAGCTGTTCTTTTATTTGTAAAATCAAGGTGGTTATACCAAGATACTATTACTGGACTAAAAATAATACAATTTTAGCACATACATATATTTATTTATTTATTTAGTATGTAAGAAGAAAAAAGATATAAAAGTCTAATATTTATATACTTTTTTCTTTACATGACTTGTTGGTGCAGAATCTAGCTAGTACTTTGCACATACAAATCACCCATTTAATATACTCTTCGTCTAAATTGGGTACAGTTAGTTAATGTCTATACAGGTCCGAATAGGCTCATTTTCATATGTACATACATTTTTTAAAAATTAATTACGCTCAAAAAAATTACATTAAAAACAAATTAAATAAAACGCAGCCGTGTATACGCGAAACGTGCGGCTGTCATACAAGTAGGTACACAGTCGTATTGATATATAAGTGAAGCAAAACAAGTAGTTTTTACCGACATCCCATATAGCGTATATAGAGAAACTAGCCAACATTTTTTTTGCCGCCACTCGGTAGCGTACGGCGACGGAGCTTGGTAATTAGTACGTTAATCGCCCTAGCGTTGGAGTCGATGCAACTGCTTTTCCGAGAAGGTGATCAGCAGCAAGCAGGGAGGGGGAGAAGGGGGGGAGGGTAAATTGCTGTCAGATATGTGTGCCGTTTGTCGGTAATTGCGAAAATCATTCGTGTTGCCACTCGTCTTGCCACCGAGCGGACTTGTGGGATGTGTTTCTTCTTGTAGTTACAAGCTACACTAGCAAGCTGTCGAGCTAGGTTGATTCTTAATTATATGGCGGAGATCTTTCTTCGTAGGCTTTTATTGTTGTGCTCCTAATAAAATGTAATAGATATAAAATATTTTTTTAAATATATATTTATTAATATTGTGATTGTAAACGCGTCGCGTGGGTTCGATTCCCGCTCGAGGATAAATTAAATATTTTCTTCGCTCTGGAGTCGACATTAAGCTTGGTTCTGATTTCCGTCACTCAGCACGCAATACCTCCAGAATTCGGCGGAAAATGGGAACGCAGTGTCATAACGCTAGGTTCCCTCTACATACATGCTGGGCGCCGGATACTGCGCGACACTAAAAACTATTTAACTTACTACAGACTATATTAAACTAACATACACATATTAATATATGCGATGATAAACCTCTGCGATTTGATATTTTCATGAAATTGGAAACCTATTTAAAAAGTGACACTAGCCGGATGTTAAGTTGATGACCATATAATTAAATTCAGCTTCACACTGTATCCTTACACAGCAGAGTAGGCAGAGGGAACCTAGTGTTAAGACACTCCGTTCTCCACTTTCTGCCAAATTCTGGAGGCATTGCGTGTTGAGTGGCAGAAATCAACGCCGCGCTTTGCTTCGACACCAGAGCGAAGAAATGGAAATATAAACGTAAACAAATATTTCACTTCCTCGAGCGTGGATCGAAGCCACAATCGTCTCGTTACAATTACACACCTGTACTACGACGGCCGACATATGAATTTAACATAACTATTTACTTTTCTGTTATATAAAAAAATATAGTTATTTTCGCGCTACTTTTAGCCACCCGTAAAATTCAACATTCTCAGAATGACATTCATTCGGTTAGTAGAATGAATACCTTGTCCTGGCATCTAGGCTGTTATCCTGCCTATTTCAGTATTTTATATGTATATTTCTTATATTACATTTTTTTGGTCCCATGTTTGATGTAGACTACGGCAGCGTGCACGTATTTCTCAAGTTAATTTAAAATTCCGTACCTGCCATATACGTATTTGTTGCGCGCTGCCTTTACGTTAATTGCCCTCAAAATTACTTATGTTGTTTTTTTTTTTTATATTTTTAGTAACAATATAAACCTGTAATTGGTACGTATAAAGTTTGCACATGCTATTATTATTGCGTTTTTAAATTGTTTATGTGTGAAAATAACAAATATTCCATAAATTTTGCGAACTCTAGTAATATCTCTAAATATAAGATTTACATCTTATATTAGAAGGATACTTACCATATTTTTTTCAGTATCACGCTGTTTCCTCACACAGCAGGTTAGCCAGAGGTAAGCTAGTGTTAAGACACTCCGTTTTCCATTTTCCGTTTATTTCTAGAGGCATTGCGTGTTGAATGGCGGAACTCAACGCCACGCTTTGCCTCGACACCAGAGCGAAAAAAATAATTGAAACCGTCATATCTCGTTGATACCTCGAAAATAACTTTCTACGTGACTAGTGATATAATTTACACTTTTTAATTAAACAGACCGCTAATGATTTTAGCATTATATACATTCACATGCAATACTCATTAGTACTTACAAAAAAAATATTATACATTCTATACATTTCGACTTTACCAATTTTTAGCTTCTTTTATTATTGTTATTTGTCACATTCTATTGTTACTTCCAATCTGTCATTATAATTATGTATAAATTAGCAAAAAATGGAATAACGGAGTGTTTTAATACAATGTTAAACTGAAAAGAAAAACAGATAAAAAATATTAAAATCCATTTTTTTTAAATATGACGTCAATAGCAATACTTCATTTATTTGATTTCAAAAGTTAGTTGTAAGCTAAGAAATAATAATTCAATTTTATAGCAAAATTTATCTCCGAAATATATTTTTAGAATTGAAATTAAAATTTAAAATACTAAAATTAAAGATAAATATTCCAATATCTGATTTTTATTTTTAAATCGTGGTATATTTTTTATCCAAAATTTAGCTTTTTAAATTAACTTGAAATATAGGCGATAGCTAACAGGAAGTCTGTGTCGACGACCAAGTTTTTGCAGCATATATGTGAAAGTCTGTGTTTAATTGCTTAAAAACTAACTCTAATTCTAATTAAGCTGAAATGTACTTGCAATTAATTTTATTTTACATATTATCTAGTCCGACATCCGAAACTAGTATATTTATTAAATATTAATATTGTATGAGAACCGCCTCAGAAGTAACAAGTAAGGTTAAATGATGTAATTTTTTTCTTTTTTTTAACAGAAGTAATTGTCATGCTAATTTCATTTACCAGTATAAAGGCTTAAGAATATAATATAACAACTATTTATTACGTTAATCTATACTAATATAATAAAGCGGAAGAGTTTGTTTGTTTGTTTGTTTGAACGCTAAGATCTCTGGATCTACTGGTCCGATTTACTTTGTTTTTGTTTTGTATGAAAGCTGCATTCTTCAGAAGTGCTGTAGGCTATATAACATTACATTACCCATATATACTAATAAATTAAAATACTATCTAATTTGACATGCAATTTATTCTGCCATGTTAATAACAACCGTCGTTGCTAAGCAACGGTATCCAAAGTTTGCTTGTTAGATATATCACTAATGATGTTATATAAAATAATTATAGAATATTTAATTATATTATTAAGGCCAATCATAGCGCCAAGGAACAAGCATGTGAATGTAACTTTAAATGCGATAAATTGTGGGTTCGATTCCCGCTCTAGGGAATGAATTATTTAAATTTTTTATTTGTCCGCAGGGCAATGAGTGGCGTTGAGTTCCGCCCATCAATACGCAATGTCTTCAGAATTCGGCGGAAAATGGAACGGAAGTGTCTTAATGGCAACGGAATGTCTTAAAGCTAGGTTCCCTCTGCCTACCCTGCTGTTTGCGGGATACGGCGTTTAACAGATTTTTTAAATTTATTTATCTTTTAAAACATTGTTGAGGTATAATGTAATATAACATCTAAAATGTTTTATTTGTAGGATATAAATGCACGATGTGGTTGCTAGTACTGTTGGGCGTCGTGTTAAGCGCCTCTCGAGCACTGTCCGCGGGCTACTGCTCCACTAACACGTATTCCACGAACTCCTCTTCGATGCACTTCAGCAAGGAACCCATCCCCTACGAATATGGGTTCCAGGACAAGTTCAAGAGTATCCATTGTTGTGTGAAAGGATACAGAAGCATCGAATGGTGAGTAGTTTAATATCGATAAGCTTTCTACTTTCTTTCTTTCAGCTTCACCTTAAATCTCGCATGTTGTAGCTAGGCGAAGGCAGAATAGTGTTAAGACACTCTGCTCCTCACATTCCGCAGAATTCTATAAAGAAATGAAAATATTCAATATTTAATTTCCTCAAGTGGGGATCGAACCCACAGCCTATCGCGCTCACTGACTGACTAGTCTCAATTGGAAATGAGAAAGAGAAGAAGGAATCGATAATTCTAATCAACATTTCACTCACGGCCTACTGATTGCCATGTAAAACATTTTGCGATGAACAATGCACAGGTGTGTGGACGAGCGTAAAAAAACTCTTGGAAATTTCGTCCATTGTGTTCGCGAATAAAATTATAATCGCCTTTAGTGCGTCAGTGTCTGGGCGCCATAGAGCTATGAGATTATACTTAATTTTTTTTAAGTGGCTTAAGAAATCTAGGAGTCGTAAAGTATTTTTGTTTTTTTGGTAACACTATGAAGTTATTAGATTAGATTACTATTCAGTAAAGATTTTTTACAATACTAGATATTAAAGATTTCTTCGCATTACGATAATATAATAAAACTAGCGGCCCGCCCGCGGCTTCGCCTGCGTGAACTACGTTAAAAGTCGAATATTGCAAATTAGCGAGCACCTACGTCCTATAAATAACTCCCATGCAAAATTTGAGATTCTTAGCACTTGTAGTTTCTCAAATTTCGTGATGAGTGAGTGACCTTTCGATTTTATATATAGATAAGTTACTTACGCTTATATTAACTTTCTAAGAATTTCTTATATATAGTTATTTGCTATTTATTAGCATCTTTTATATTATTTCTTGATTGAATTTTCCCAGCTCACTCCTAGAAATAGAAGTGTTTTACAAACAAGTTTACGTACTACCTATAGTAATTATTATTCACTATGAATATGGCTTTGGTGTAATTATGTGGAGTCACTTATTGCTTATATTAACATACCACTTTTTACCAACGTATCGACGGTCCCCAGGTAAAGTATTGAAAGTGAAAAATTGCAAAATACTTTTATTACTCTTTTGTAGTACTAATACGGGTATTTTATATTACGTACACGTTTTAAAAACAATTTATCCCTTTTCTATCTATCTATCTATAGATCGATAATATGTGCTTCACGCTTTATCCGCTTGCGGTGTAGAGAGAACGGAGCGCCAAACACTACGGTCTGTATAATACCTCTTTCGCCTCGTCTACTATCGTCAACCTACCTTCACACATGTTCTATACAAAAAAAATAAGTTTTTTTAAATAAAAGAAATACTCATAAAAACTACCCTCCTCAGTGGTTCAAAAGGTACTTAGGGACCAACGATAATCCCTAGTATATTAAGTCCAGAGATTTTTTTTAAATACATTAGATTAGATACAAGTAGGTACTCGTCCCGCGGCTTTGCGCTAGCGGTCACCTCAGGTTATAATAAAACATTACATTGATTGCACCTGCGCAAAAACAGCCGAGCTTCCGAGAAGTGCTGATTGCTACTTCATTCGACATCGCTCCATTCCACCTCCACACCCACACCTTCTTCTGCGTAGTGTTCCATCTGTGACAATAATCGTTAGTTTACGCTGACTGTAAATGTGTATATGAAAATTGGTATATAGAAGTACAGTAGAAACTCGATTATCCGGACCTTAGTTATACGGTTTGGCGATTATCCGAACTATTCGAATAATTATTTTATACAACTTACAACAATCGAAGCTAAGAACATTTAAATGTACGTTAATAAGTGTATACATCGTGTATTGGAAAATTTCAATAATTTCATAATAAATGTTGACTTTCGTCCATTTCGTTGATTTTCGAGAAATGTTGTTTTTAATAGGCAAATAACAATTTTGTGCTATATATACACAACACCAGCTTTATACATTCGATTACCCGGATTTTTGATTATCCGGATGACATACGACAACAATTAGTCCGGATAATCGAGTTTCTACTGTACTCTCTTAATTTTCAAAGTGATTAACTTAACAGAAAATGCTACTACAAAAAAAACTGGTATAATGAGCATAAATCTATAGGTACATATTTTGTAGGTGAAATCATACATTTTACGGAAACGGTGAAACTTATATCATTACGTTATAAAACATTCTTACGTAGGTTTTCGCAGAAAATTTATAATTTTTGTAAAGAGTCACTCACTGATGGACATAGACCATGTTCTTGGAAACATTCTCACCATGTAATGGATTTTAGTACAAACTTCTTTTGCTCCTTATTTCTATGATTCCGTAATCTCAATAAAGATATAAGAAATAAAATTACATTCGTTTTAATTAATGTACCTACATGTATGTGATATACAAAAAATATAAGAAACTGCACTAAAATTTATTAAATTAAATGACAAAAAGTGGTTTTTATTTCTGGCTGATAAAATTTGTCGTACTTAATCAATTTATTTACGTCGTTTCCTTCCAAATGACCAATAAAAAATGTATATTAATATTTTATGAAAATGTTTACTCAATATCAAAATCTCTTTCACCTGCTTTTAATAAAAGATAAAGAAAAGATAGATATTTTCCGATAAAATTATTAAATAGTTAGTAAAATAATTAGTCATAAACCTAGATGAAATGTATTGAAATAATTTGAGTGACTCATAGATATCGTTTGATATGAAACTCTAGTAAGGCGGTCCAAATAGATTATGTTATTACCCACTTGTTTTAACTTGTTAAAATGCAATGTAAGTATATAATAATCATCTAAAATGGAAACTTCTTAGTAACCTGCGTGCTATTTGGCTAGTTTTTTTTATACGGTTCCGGGTTACGGTATGGGTTCGATCCCCTCTCTGAGAAATTATTTCACGCAAAATCTTGGCGTTGAATTCGAAAAAAAAGGCCTCGTGAAATTCAGTGGAAAGGAGTGTCTTAACACTAGGTTCCCTCTGTCTGCAGTGTGCAGGGTACAGCGTGAAGCTGATTTATAACCCAACTAATTTGCTATAAAAATTATTTATGTATTGGAATCATTATGTGTCTTCTTTATTATTATTATAATTTTTAATTTCTTATTTATTTTTCTCTTTGTTTTAATACTGCACTGTAATCTCTTCGCGCTGTTGGACAGTCATATCCACTTCCTTTGGTTGGCTGGAAGAGATTTCTTTTAGAAATAAGCCCACCATTGTTAACGAATTTTACAATTTTGTTTTACTTATATGTATTTTTTAAGTGCAATAAAGTATATATATAAAAATAGTAGTTTTTTAAATATCCTTTTTTTTAAATCAAGATTCTTCCTCACTTAAAGAAATTGAAGACGTTCTTGTACATCAATAAATAAAATTAATAAGGTATGAGAACCTATCGGCCGGAGTCAGACCTCATCCTTCACATATTACAATATACAATACGTTATTGACTCGCTTACGCACGTGTTAGTTTATTTACCGGCAGCAATTCTAAGAATATGCCTTGAATTATTCCAATCTATAAAGAATATAATGTATGGAAAAGGCAATTTAGAAATAGCTGTACTCTTTCAGGAATTAAACATAGTCTAGGTCTCTAGCTATAAGCCTAGTTTTAAAAAAAAATAGTTTTTCGTATATTCTATTTTTTTAATGTGAATTTCACTTTATTAGATATAAAAATTTATAATATTAAAATTTTATATGTAATAAAGTGATTTGATTATTATATATTAAAAAAGAACTTTCGTTTATATTACGCAACTCATACCTTTTCTATGAAAACTACGCCTACGATGCTAAATGATCGAAAAAAATTGTTACTACTTTTGCTTTCATTAAATACATTATAATTTTTATTTGTATATCTATTATATTCATTTTTAAGCTTTACGCTGTACCCCGCACGCAGCAGGATAGGCAGAGAACATAGTATTAAACACTCCGTTCCCCGTTTTTGCCGAATTCTGGAGGCGTTGCGTGTTGAGGGGCGGAACTTAACGCTGCGTTTTACTTCAAGACCAGAAGCGAAGAAATGAAAATATTTAATATTTCTTTTGCTCGCGTGGGAATCGAACCCAATACCTGACGCGTTTACAGTAACATAAGCATGCACATACGCCACGACTCAGCACCTACTATCTATATACTTCTAATGTAAAAATGAAAAAAACTTTTAAACATTGCTAAATCATTTTGAATGCTAAAGATGTTTGCAAATTCGACTACCGATTCCATCACGATCCAAGACCGTCGTTGAAATTCAAAACACTGCCTCGCCTTATCAATTATATTATCTGATCCATCGAATTGTTTTTTGATCGGTCAAATCAAAATGTACCCGTCGTATTTCCAATAAGTACAGCTTCACGCTGTACACACAGCAGGGTAGGCAGAAGGAACCTAATGTTAAGACATTCCGTTCCCCCCTTTCCGCTGCATTCTGGAGGCATTGCGTGTTGAACGGCGGAACTCAATGCCGCGGCTTACCTCGAAACCAGAGCGAAGAAATGAAAATATATATTTAAATTAATATTTGCATTTCCTCGAATTGGGAACGAACCTACAATCAGTCGCGTTTACACACACTTAGTGCTCCTGCACCACGACTTGCCTCCAAATAAGCACAGAACTCGTTTAATGTACAGCCTAGGTACCGTTGTGTCGTTAAGGTTGACAAAAGGGCTCGGTACCTGGCCGGTCGCGGGCCGTATCTGCGAAGGTATCGCACGTCGCAAACCAGTATTGTGGCGGTTCCCGGAAGGCGCTTTGTTGCAAGCCGCTGGCCCTTCCACCTCACCTCCTCCCACTCCTCACCCCCACGCCCTCGCCCTCGTGCCCCCCCGCCTGTGCACTGTGCGCTTTGTGCATCTAGCTGTTGTTTGTATGGGAATTCTGTTCGAGTTTTTATGGTGGTTGATGGTGGTTATTATTATTGTGATTTCTATAGTTGAGTATTGATATATTTCTTATTTAATTTGAAAGAATATGCTATAAATATAATGGCAACGCGAACGGCTGTTTTCGCAGCTCGTTGTCGAACGTTTTTTTAACATTTATATATACATACATTTATACGTACGTACACTAATTCATAATTGATTGTTTTGAATAATCCCGTAATGCATTCAATTTGCTTGTATAATTCGTAAATTTCCACCTTTTACTTGATGTGTTAATAAAGGTGTTGCCAGTGGTCGTTTTCAATTTAAAACAACTAATGAAGTACCATAAAATATATAAAACGTCTAAAGACGTCCCACTGTTGTCTCACACAAAAAAACAGAGCTTGTTCTGACATGTTAAAACGACTTGATATTTTGTTGAACCGATTACTTTTTAGGCGGTCTTCACAAGTAGCCGCCCGTCAGGTAGAGCCAAATTGATTTACAAATATTGGTCGTCTTGGGGTCCTGTAATAAAATACTATTTTATTGAAACAACTTTAATGAATTACTTGTTGTGTTTTTGTTCTTTAATTCATTTACCAAACATTACATCCCATTTGCTTATGTATATTTTTAATTATTTTCGTTCTGTTTTAGTAAGTTACATGCAGAAGTTGAAAAAATGACTAGTAATTCACAGGTTATTCAATCCTATATATGTTTTAATTTTTTTACAGCTTTTGTCTATTTAATTTTTTAATATACCTACCTAAAAAATCATAATATTTATATACTTTTTAATATAGACACCAAATAATAAATAAAGAACATTAAAATATAATAATGGTAACGTTCTAAACTAGTCATTATATTACTATACGAGTACATTAAATAAAAATATAAAATATTATTTGCAAGTAATTGCAATTATTTCTGTATAGATATAGCAACACTGCTATCTATTTCAACAAATTTCAACATAATATTTTGATTTAAAAAAGGAACGTATTAAATTTCGTCGTGTTGTTTTTTTGTTCAAGCGCAACTCCATAGGTAGGTACGTGCACAACGATGACAAAAAATTTATTATGCAATGCACCTTAGCAATTTTCTAAATTCTAAGAAAAATAGTCACAATTTAAAATAACAATGGTATTTGTATGTAATTAAACATAAGCTGTTGATTAAACATTGCGGTGCTAATTGAGAACTGAGTTGACGAAAGTAATCTTTAATATCCATTATTTATATTATTTGTCTTTTTTTATCTATGCTAATATTATAAGAGTACGATTATAGTACGTTAGTTCAGGTACTTAGAATGTAGCATATGTCATACACAGCTCTTAATTTCACCAGATCATGTTTATGATGCCACAGCTAGTATTCTATATATTTTTTCAGCTTCACCCTGTAACCCTCATATGGTAGGGTAGGCAGAGGAAACTTAGTGTTAAGACATTCCGTACGCCACTTTGTGCTGAATGTTCTTGTTTTCTTGAGTGGTGGAACTCAACGCTGTGCTTTTGCCTTGTTTCCAGAGCAAAGAAATAAAGTTGTTAAAAACTGTAGAGTTGCCGATATAAGAAGGTGGGTCGCCTTCGCCTTCTGTGATTTCATATGTTATATTGACAATCTAAACACAGTATTGATTATATATATTTAATCGTAGGCAGTGTCTATATTAAATACCTACATACATATTATAATTTTCAAATACAAACATACATACGAAATGTACACTACAATATATAATATTATAGAAGTGGCAAAATGTAACACCATTAAAAAGATTCAAACCTACTTACTACTCATTAAATTTATAATATAAAAAGCAAAACGAGATCATTTGCTCTAGGTACGCAAAAAAAAACAACCGTGACCCCAGGAGTATATTCGGTGGTGTATTAAAATTTTAGAGAGTGCTTGAACTAGACACGGAACTGTCTGTAGCCAAATAGGTATAATAACTGAATTCGCTTTAATAATTCTATTTAAAAGTTGTATATCATTTCATGGATATTACGATTCCGTCTGTGAAATTTAATTAAATTCTATATCTTATATATAAATATTATTCTATTCGTAACTAAAAAAAGTTGGTAAATGAGCGACTTTTTTGAACGCGAGCTATATAGATATTTATTACAAGAACTGAATTTTAATATCAGTATAAAACAAAAAAATATAGTACCTAAGTTATTTTAAAAGACTTGTTTTAATCAAAGTAAATTTAATTAACTCTTTCTTAAAATTCTCCTTATTCCAAAATGATAGTAATAAATGAAATATATTTCATAAAACATAATAATTATATGTGAAAATCTGATTCTTCAGTCATTATTGTAGCACTAATGATATATTTCATCTGGAGACCACCATGTTCGCAGCAGCGAGGAATGTGGTATGGGAAACTTGACACCAACTTCAAAAGAGCCATGAATGGAAACACGCAAGCCGTATACGTTGTCTCAAAATTATAAGTGTCACCTTTACATTAATTTAACCATGCACACAGTAGGGTAGACAAAGGGAACCTAACGTTAAAACATTCCTTTTTCGCCTATTTTGGCTCATTTGGCGATTAAGATTTTAATATATATTTAACCTTATAAGAATATAACATATGTATATTCCAAGTATACCTTGGAATATCGTTTAAGTATGTAGGTATGTAATATTAAATTTTCATTTCTTATTAGGCTTACATAATTATTGATTCAATAGTAGTTATTGCACAGACGTCCCATCATATAGGTTTCGAGAAATTTAACCAGAGCTCATTAAATTTTCTGTGCACGTCCCGCGAATGGCTTCATTGTAAAAATTTACATTCGTCGACTCGTTCGCCTCGTTGTTCCTCTTAAGTAAATATTGGATCTTCCTTCATACCTTGGCCGGAGTGTCATGTTTCCCGTACCTACAGGTATATATTTAGTGAGGCATTTCTTGTTTGATGATTCTATAAGAATAATACCTTTGGGCAAAATTGCGTATTAACGAAAACTTTTTTACTAATTACAATTTTAATAATCCGACTGTCTTCTTGACTCCTGACTGAGTAGTATATATATATATATATATATATACACACATATATATATATATTAGTCAATATATATAATTTTATTGAACAATGACTACTACTACTACTATAACTGACTTTAACATAGTAAAATTGTTATACTGGTGATATCGGTATTCTTGTCTAGGTGTGGTTAATTTATGTAGATTGCTACTTGATAACTTCGATATCCGTAAACTTCCCTGCCTTTTTTATGCAGAATGAGTCACTTCGCCCAATATGCAAAATTAGTGCTAATATTATTCTGCACTTGTTTAATTTTTTTACACTTTTGTTTACACTTATCAAGTGTATATTAATTATCTTATGAATTTATTAATATTGATGAGGACGTCGTGGCGCAGCGGCACAAGGGTGTGTGACTGTAACGCGACGATTGTGGGTTCGATCCCCACTCGCGGAAGTGAAATATTTATTTACGTTTATATTTCCATTTCTTCGCTCTGGTGTCGAGTTCTGCCACTTAACACGCAATGCCCCCAGAATTCCGCAGAAAGTGGCGAACGGAGTGTCTTAACACTAGGTTCCCTCTGCCTACCTTCCTGTGTATACAGCGTGGATACAGCGTGAAGCTGATTTGTTGATTTTCAATATAATAGAAATATTTTTAAAAGAATTTTGAAATAATACATATTGTAGTGAGTGCTACCTATACTTTTGCCGATATACCTTCGAGTTTAAGTTTTAATATAAAGTATAATATGCTCAATTGCTTTACGTTCTGCATTCGTAATTTTTTTATCAATAACAAATGACTCCAGATAGGTACTTGTCTCTGGGTATGTTGGGTTATGGACCTCAAAGTTGTATCTACGACGGTATATCGATTTTACCGTCTCGTTCACAATTGATATATGTAAATAAACACATACATAATATTAAAAAACAAATATAATATTAATAAAAAATATTGTTTTAATTACGATATAATGCATAATTTGAGCATATTACGACAATTTGCTACCGAGAAGACTAATTGCTAAGCGAGGCCGGCGATACATGGTCCGATTAGCTGGAAGATGCTTGCGTGCTCCTAAGATCCGCCGACGGGGCCCGCGGCCGCCTGCGCTGCACGCGATCACGCGGTGCCTCTCTAGCTGTTGAAACGATGATGTACTGATTGGGATATGGAGTATTTAGATATGTTGCTGTAAATAAGAGATGTAGCCGCCAAGGCGCAGGGGCGTAAGGGTGTGACTGTAACGGGACGGTTTTTGGTTCGATCCCGACTCGGCTGAATTAATTCGGCTGGAACTTGCCTTGGCGAAAGCTCCGCAATGAGTTTCGCCACTCAATACCTTGAAAAATTCAATGGAAATTGGGGAACGGAGTGTTTTAAAAGTAACAATACTTTTCCTCTGCCTATTCTGATATATGCGGTATACTGAAGTAGATTATTAGTTTATTAAATAATGGAAATCTGATTAAATATGTATGAAAATAGTTTTAGTATGTATATTATTTGATGATGTCAATAGTATTTTATATTTCGAATATCAATTATTTGTATTTTAACGTTGAAAATGTGGCACCTTATCAGTAACAATATGTTGGAAAAGAATGTCCAATATATGTCTCTCACGTTATCGCACGCGCATCTCGACAGTGATGTCCACGCTGGGGCTTATTATGCTGTCGCCGTGTTCCGTGCGCCCGCGCCTGTCTCTATCCACTTCGGTGGCCGCCGTATATTACTTGCTCGTACACTTTTAGAATAATTTTGTGGTTTGTATTTTATTATTCGCGCGTAAATATCTGGTGTCTCAAGAGGTAGACAGAGAGAGAGGGAGATGGCAGAGAGAACCTAGTGTTAAGACACTTCCTTTCCCATTGTCCTATAAATTTTAGATGCATTGCGTGTTTTAAGACTGGTTTCGACAGCAAAAACAAGTATCAGATTTGACCTTTATGACCCAATGTCAGACGCATCCACCTCCAAGAACGATGTTATCTCAGACTAAGGAGAAGAGCGGCGCCGTCGGAGCCCTCGTCATCCAAATCGATCATTTCACGCACCCGCCGCGCATAACGAAACAAGCATTTCCGTTCCGTTCAGGGTATTTGATATTTAATATTTCGCACAATCGACCGCTCGTAGCCGGAGCACGCACGGACGTCTCTGCGGGTACCTATAGGTACCTGGTAGCCTGCTTAGCATTCGTAGCGTCACTTATAGCAATAATAAATTCCTGTGCACTTGCAGTTTCACGTAGTGCCAAGAAACCGCGATCGGCTACCGAATGTTAAACGTCTATTGTTTGATAAATCTCTTAGCGAATATCTTATACTACCTACTAATGTTGGTAACATTGGGTTATAATTAGAAATAAAATTTAAAAAAAAACTTCTTTCGTAAAAACACGTAGACTTACTTATTATGCCAGACTCATCACGAAATGTTGATTGGTGAGTGGTTCCTGTTTCCGATTGTATAGACCTCATTTAAATACAAAGGTTTCTTATCAACACCGGTAGCGATACATATATGGACTGTCGGGTCTTCACAAAATTAATATAGAAATGCTTTCAGTAAATCATTTCTGAGCATATATTTAAATATTACAACTATAACAAAATAAATGGAAGGAGAAATACCAAGTTATATTATATCCATCTAAATATACGTAACAAGAGAATTGCCAGGGAATAATTAAAATACGTTTAAATTACCATAAAATATCAAAAAAAAAATCAACAGCTTCATCAGAAAATAAAATAGTAAGTAATACCAGGAAGGATGTTATCGAGTGGCTGTATCAGGTTAACAGATGTACAGCAATCGGTGCGAGCTGACGGGCACCGTGTTCCCACTCCCAGGCGGTGCGAAGCGGCATTCCTTGCCCATACGCAGTCGGGCACGTCACCTGCTTGTTCCGGGACGTGCTGTTGCGTACCTACTGCGAGAATACGTATCCTGGAGAATGAGACAGTTATTATGATGTGTTTTCTCTAACTCTTGAACGTGTTGATTCAGTTTCTTTAACCCTATAATATGTATTTAATTTATCTGTTTTTATCAAAAAAATATTTTTTTATTTAGAAACATTGCTTATTGTTTTTTATAGTTTCTTGATTAAATATGACCATAATACTTAAAATATAAATAAGACAAATAAACAAACAATTCGGTTTATTCAAATGTTATACTTTTTAATTTTGCTTACTTTTTTATTTAACTTACCACCTTACTCTATCTCAAACTTGAACAGACGTTTTTGATTGTTATTTTCAAGAGCAGATTAAGAAAATTGGGATTTTTAATATTGGCATGAACTTCTTCATTAAAAAATAATGATAATATTTCATTATTAATTTTACCGTAATGATTATACCATATTTTTACAAGTTAATGAATTGTGTAGATATAGTAAGCTTATTTGAATTGCTTAAGTGACGTCCCGTCATATCATCTTGTTCATTGTTTAATTCCTAATATATATTTAGTAGTAATGTTTTTCTTAAATATTTGGAAAACTTTATAACACTGTAAAATAAAAAAACGCCTTTACAAAAATATACCACTTATTTGATCGTTCAATTGTAAAGAAGTATATTTTTTTACTTCTGTCGATCGCTTTAAGTTCCTGCGTTTCCCACCACACATCCCTCGGCTGGGTAACTGTAAAAAATTGCAATACTCGTTACAGGAGAAACGTTCTTATTCGCAATTTTAACATATTATTTCTGCGAGTCTGTTATTAATTGAAATGCCTGCATGTAGTTCAACATTCTTTACTTGTACATAATTACCCATGCCGCCTCTGTACTGGTAACAGCTAGGTGCGCACTTTTACATTAAAATAGTCTTACACTCATTTCGTTCTTGTACATTGGATATTGTTGAAAATGTGGAGTAGAATTATAACCTCAACGTATCAAATTAAAAATCGTTAGTTAACTATACGGTATAGAAATCCTTTGTGGCGTGTTGGTTGGATGCACGAGTGATTTGTGGCTGGACCCTGGCTGCAACCCGACACGCGGGTCAAAGACCGGTTCGCCTTTCGGAAATATTCGCAAGATGCATGGTCGTGCAGGACGGAATGACCTCATCGTCGGCCTTTTTATATATTCCAAAACCTCGTGCTCCTCTAAAGAAAGACTTTAGGACCTAATTTCGTGATCTTTTGTTATTTTGTATATACTTTAGTCAATTCTATGATTTTGTGGTTAATAGGTACGTACTATTCACAATCATAGAAATAGAGTATTCTGGAGGTTCCAGAGTAAATTTCTTAAATTTAGGCTGTATTATTTTTGTATTTAGTTCCCGCGTGTAGTGGATCGGATAGAGAGAATATGTGTGAGTGTAAAGATTCTCAGCTCTCCATTTTCTGTGTTCGCTAGAGTTGAAGACGTCTTGATAGCGAAACCCAGCGCCATTGTTTGTCTAAAGTGGGTAACAATTGGGTGTACAATTGAAAAATTAAAATAAATATTCCATATATTTTATATATTAGTAAGAATTGTTCTTTTGATGTTATTAAATAAAAACCACAACGAGGAAAAATCTATTCACTAAGTTTGCGTGTATTGAACGAAGAAGTTGTACTCCTTCATACCATAAACATTTCTGAAGAAATGATACATTGACAGACTAATTTCATAATAATTGCCCTTAAGTTACTGGAGACGTCTCACGTCGTGTACTTTTGCGTGGTGCAAAAAACTGTATAGCGGAGCCTACAGAGTGCAATGCACTCGGCGTTCGTTTTTTTAAATTCTGCATTTACTTTGGTACAAAAGCAAAACCGCGTCCGTGGTCGCCGACTAGTTTCAATTTTCTTTGAATATCCGTTTTAGCGGAAAAAATTGAAAATAATGACACACACTTATAGAGAACAGATATAAATGACTCCATTTTAAATATATTTCTTTACATTTATATAAGGTAATATAATAATGACACAAAGTTCTTAGTAAAATAGCTTATTGCAATCTATTGCTATGTAAAGGAGTTGAATATTTAATAATATGTAGTTACATATATGTGTATATAATATGTTCTATTATAATAATTGTAACAACACCCACACCCACCCCACGTGATCTCTGTCGTAAAAGTTATAAAAATATTTGCAACGTTCTCCCAGGCACTGCAGTAATCATAATATTAATTTTATTATTCTCAGAAAACTGTGATGCGTAGCTACTTTGAAATTAAATGTGTGCGCAATAGTACGAATAAGTCCTATGGTAAGCGCTTATCTTCTATCTATATATATAAAACGGCTTGTTCTCACTGACTGAGGTAAGACGCACGCACAGCCGTAACGGCTGATGGTGGAAACGTGAAATTTGGACAGATGTTTAGTTTCGTAATCTGGACATCCACTAAGAAGGGATTTTGAAAAATTCTAACCCTAAATGGGTGAAATCGGGGTTGAAAATTTGTATGGATAAAAAATTAAATCGGCACCGATTTTTATAAAATTGTCAAAAAAAATCGAAACTTAGACTCTTAAAAATAAATCATTGAAGACCATGTTTCGTGGTTTATCTTAATTCATCCCGTAGGGATGTAAATAAGGGATTGAATGTTTGTATGGAAAAATCTTTAAATCGCCAATGATTTTTATAAAATTTGAAATTGAGACTCTTAAAAATATTTCATTGAACACGTATTTAATGGTTTATTAGAATTCCCCCCTAAATAAGCAAGCGAAGCTGCGCGCGTCCGCTTGTTTATATATATTTAACTATCTATCTCTCATGTAGCAGCGTAGACAGAGGGAACTCAGTGTTAAGACACTCCGCTCCCCACTTTTCTCCTAATTCTGGACGCATTGCGTATAGGCGGAACCCAACGCCGCTCTCTGCACCACACCAGATCAAACAAATGAAAATTTAAAGCTAACGCTTGAACATATTGGAGTGTTG
Source organism: Heliconius nattereri (assembly GCA_013403645.1). Lineage (NCBI taxonomy): Eukaryota > Metazoa > Arthropoda > Insecta > Lepidoptera > Nymphalidae > Heliconius > Heliconius nattereri. The sequence continues at coordinate 2,698,872 of JAAIXI010000242.1, read as the reverse complement.
TCGATCCACTAGCGTTTCACGTTACCGTTATAAGATACAGTATTGCTTCGCCAATAAGCGGATATTACCGGTGGATGTAGGTACCCAGTAGATGCATATAGATACCTAAAAGATTGATGTAGGTACCTAATGGATATTCACCAGGTCGCGCTCGGACGCCGCTTCTCGGAAGCGATCTCCGCGCGGCCTTGCGATGAAACAGCGTGCAAATGTTTGTTTTACTTACGAACGATTCGTGGCTACCGCAAAATTTTACTGTTCACGGGAATCGTTGGTTCATGGTGACGTCTTGTTTGCGCAAGCCCCGTTCCTTGAACGATTTACAGCTGGTGGTGACCTGTGCTAGAGTTATAAGAATCTAAATAAATATTTTAAAATCTCTATATTATATTTAGATTTAGATTTTCATTATTCGGTTGGATCGAGAAGCCTGAATAGGCTTTGTTGCGTTTTTTGAATGGTGATTTAGGACTTGCAGACTGAAAGAGGCGCTCTGGTCATTTCTTAACTGTTTATTTTAAAAAAACTAGGGTGGCGAAATCAAAATAACTATGTAAGGGAGGTAACAGAAAAAAATTGTTTACGGATGAGACATTTTTTTATAATTGAGTAATATTTTAACAAACAAAATGACCGCCTTTATTGTGGAAACTCTAAAGAAGCTTATCCGATTTCAGTGGATAGTTTGGTGGGGTTTCTATGTAGAATCTAAATATTTAAGCTAAAAAACCCAGAATCAAATGATAATATTAATAAATAATAATTCATTTCCTCGAGTGAGGGTTGAACCCACGACCCACTACGGGCACAATAATAAATATTTATTCCCGTAATTCGAGTAAATCGATAAGCCTTTATAGGCTTCGTCGTTTCTAAGGTCCATTCCGTCAACAAGATTAACGGTCCCACAGTATGTCGCCAATTTTTTTTTATGAAACGCGATTTCATTTGTCATTTTATATAATGACAATATTCAATTCTTAGAACAGCTGACACCGACAGCTGTGGATGCGATGTATTGTGCCGGCGTGCATAGTACTTTCAGCCCTTACAGTTACTTTAAGTCACTTTGATTTTTATTTGTATAATAAGAATTTATTAAATATTTATTTAATTCATAATAGACACTACTCCTAGAAGATGTGGATTCAATTCCCACTCAAGGAAATAGTTAATTTCCTTGATATTTTCATTTCTTCGCTCGGGTGTCGAGGCAAAGTGCGGCGTTGAGTACCGCCAGTCAACATGCAATCCTTCCAGAATTTGGTGGGAAGTGGAGTATCTTAATACAAGGTTCCCTCTGACAACCCTGTTGTGTGCAAATACAGCGTGAGGCTATAAAAATAACAGAATATAAGTATTTTTTTTTTATTATAGGTACATTCTATTCTTAGTAAGATTTTATTTATATCTCTGATTACAACCGTCTATATCCTTATTTATGTAAGTAGTTGTAGAGCACCTCTTAGGATTGAAATTTATTATGAAATCATCCACATGCTGTACTGAACTAAAAATTGAATTACAATTAGGTTAGTTGCGTCTAAAAATATATATGTTGTTTAAGCTTCACATCACTTGTATCTTTAGAGTGACGAAATAATTCCTTCATTTTTAAATGAAATATAAACACATTAAACATATGGTGTAATTCACTCATATTGCAATAAAATTATAACAGCTTTTAATATTTGTACTTTAATATTTGTTGCAAATTAATATTGGTAGATACTTTCAGATCTGTATTTATAAGACAAGTTTAAGATCGATCCTAAGATGTAGTTCTCATTCTTAAATATACAGTTTTTGGACGAAAACCGCATCTCAAGATTGATTTCAGAATTGAGAGCGGTTTATAAATACGGAACCTATTATCTTTTGCTATTTATATATTTATATCAGTACCATAAAAACAATATCGAATTGCAACTTCAATGTCATGTTTATTTCCCGATCAGAATCCACGCGAAAATGGAAATCCCTAATGACGTATTATACCTACCTACTGCAATTCTAAGCAAACATATTACTCGTATTCGGAGCGCTGGAAAACGAGGATTTATAAATGTACTGAATTACAATAGACAAATTTGTATAAAATTTTATAGTATACTAGTGGGCCCAGACGCGGCTTCGCCTGCTTGTACTGCACATTGTATATAAATCACGAAATATTATTTTAATAATCATAATTCTATTAGAAAAATCATTTTCGGGACAATGTCCATACTTTAATAATTAAAGTTTTAACTATATCAATAGCATACTTATTTCGTAGCAATATTTGTCTGATGCAGTTCTTTATATTGACATAACTGTTTTATTTTCTAAACTGATTGAAATAAAACAAACACTAAATGTTAAGGGAATGTTGCCAAAACACAAAAGTGAAAATTTCATATAAATAGGATAAGCCGTTAATGAAATTTACGTGAAAAACTAACAATTTACAATTACTCCTTTATTAGGTACTATAAAATAAGTAAATGCCCCCAAATTAACAGAAATTTTTATATGTATATCTTTCACGTATTGACAGCGATGAGTTAAAATTTTGAAAAATATATAGATTATGCATAAATTGTGTATGATTTACTTGTAATATTTTTTTTATTTTTTATTATTCAACAGGTTTAAAGATGGAGTGGCCTATCCTTGGTCAGCCGGAGTCTCGAACCTCATTCTATATCCAGAGGCTGCGAACCAGACTTTGTATACACGGAGAGCTGCACACGCCGACTCCGGCAACTACACCTGCCGCCTCAGCAATGAAACTCATAGCGAAACCCACACTGTCAGATTGGAAATTTTAGGTAAAAATATAAAGATCTAGTAGATTAATTAACTTGGTAAAAACGTGGTGCAGGGTCACAAGTGTGACTGTAAACGCGATAGGTTGTGGGTTCAATTCCCACTCCCATTTAATATTTTCACTTCTTCGCTCTGGTAAAAGCGCGCCGTTCTTCACACAGTCAACACCTTAAGAATTTGGCGGAAAATGCTGAGTGTTTTAACACTAGGTTCCCTCTGCTTACTCTGCTCTGTGCAGGATACAGAGTGAAGTTAGAGAGAAAAAATAAATTACCTTACTTGTAAGAAAGTTAACGTTTTGAATGCTAGTGTTAATAATACTCCCATTGTATTGAATTATCTCCGTCATTGTAATGCTTATATTTTTTTGATACAATTTAATTTAATTAAAAGAAAGCCACACTCTACGTACGAAAAACTTTCACTTAAGTATTTTTTTTATGTTTTTCGCATATAAATATATAACAATAAAGTTGAGTACCGCTATAACGACATTAAGGCCGTATTTATAAATCGCTCTCAAGTCTGAGATCGATCTTGATACTCTTTATTCATTCCTAGACATGTAATTTATAATTGAAAACGGCATCTCAAGCTGAATTCAATACTTGAGAGCGGTTGAAGAACACAGCCCTTAAAACGCTCGTCTTTTTCACAGAAAAACCAACGGATGCTCCGAAAACGATGTTCATTTCAAAGGACCAGTGGGTGGAGGTGGGCAGCGAGCTGCGCCTCTTCTGCGAAGCGTTGATTGGTAAATACCCACTTTCGAATATGCACAATAACTGTTACATTGCATTATGTATGTATGTATGTATATCTATACGCAAATTTCTCATTAACTGGTCTCTCCGAGTAATTTTCTTAGAATTAGCTCGGCATATTTTTAGTTATTACTCACGGTGTATTCTATTAAGGTACGTGTCTATATGACGCGTGACGTCACGACCCACACAAAATTTAGTGCTTCGTCGAGCTAAGATTGTCATATTATTTAGGTAATTTCAGTTAATTTTATTCCAAACATTAAAAACAATTGCATGTTCTTAGAATACTGTGGGTCGTTATTCGTCTCTAGGAATTATTGAATATTTATGATTGTTTTAGACTCTTGGCTGTCTTGCAAATCGAACCAATGATGCATAAATTTTTTGTAATTTATTATTTTAGTCCTTTTATTTTTATGTTTATATAAGTCCTTTACATGCACATGCAAATAAAATAATCTTTATTGTTCTTTAAAATATAAAAGAAATATAATATAATTTAATTAATATGAAATGTGCAGGTCGATCATACCTGGCGGATGCAACTAGCGACCTTCGATGGCGAAAGGTGTGGTCCAACAACACTGAGGGTGACCTTTTATCCACACAGACCGAGATCAAGACGGCGAGGTAAATTCTATATAACCTATTGTAGGTCTTCTCGAAACGCATGCTTAGAATAAATTGTAAATGGCATTTTAATAATCGTAAATAAATGTTCATTTTTCATAATGATTATTATAAGCTGAGTTTTTCCTTCGTAGTTTCTTTTTTTGCTTCCACGCAAATAGCAGGATAGGCAGAGGAACCTGAGAACTTACAATTAAGACCTCGACACCAAAGCAAAGAAATAAAAATATTAAATATTTCATTTCCTCTAGTCCGATCGACAACCTGTCGCGTTGACAGTCACACTCCAAGCCACTGCGCCACGAATGGCCCCAATCAAAAAATACTCATCTACGCTTATATACGTTTCTATCTGTTTCCTGCCTTTTTATGGCTGAAATTTCCACAGAATTGCACGTAATATCATCTCCATTACCTCCATTGTACGTGGTGTCCATTAGCAAAATTACTAGCTCAATTTGTCCGTATAAAAGTGGAATTATCTGTGTTTAGATGATAGCGAACGATTGCTTCCATGTAAAATGAATTCGTAAAACCAATATATAATTATTTTGGCGTTTGTTATGTAATAGTACTTTATTTAGTTATAATGGGAATCAAAGTTCAAACAGAGACAAGCGGTAAATAATATGGATTTTAGTAACAAAGTTTTTTTTAATAAAATAAATTTTTTGATGTTTATAATTACATAGTATAATTATTTTAATAATTGGTTTTTAATTTAAGTATTGAATATAGTAAAAATAGTCTTTTTAAAATACACTTCGGGCACATCGGCAATCGTAAACGGGACAGCTACAGGTTCGATTCCCACTGCGGTACGTTCTGGCTCTGGTCACCACGCCTCAAGATTTAACGCAAACTGGAGAACTTCTCTTTGTCTACTCTGCTATTTCCATTAAAATTCATATTACATATTACAATAATTCCATCAATTTCCAGAGACGACGTCGAAGACATAATCGGTTCGTACCTGGGCATACAGCGGGTGTCGGCGCAGGACTACGGCACTTACGTGTGCGTGGTGCACAGCAATGACGTGATCTCGCGCAACTATGTCACTATACATTATAAGTGTAAGTGGATTGCTTTGGATGACACATGACATATTTTTTTTTACTTTTGGTGTCATACTATTTTCTTTTTTTTGGAAAAAAACGAGTTTTTTGTTCCGCATATAGTAAGTTAGGCAGAGAGAACACGGTGTTAAGTCACTCGTGTTTCATCCTGAATTAGCACTGCGTGTTGAATGGTGGAACTCTGCACTGGGCACAGATCGCTTGAGTTTTACTCGGGAGATCTCAATTCGAAAAACCTTGAAACACTTAAATAAAACAATCTGTAAACTTTATTCAAATAGTAGACGAAAACGTGATGTTTTGTTTCTTTCTTTTATCTTTCTTATCAATTTGCTAAGCTAACATTTTTACGCAGAGGCTTGTATAAGTATACGTTTTATTTTATTGAGTGGGATGATATATTCGTTTAAATCACTATAAAAAAATTATTCCATAAAAATGCAAAAATAAGGTATAGTAAATTAAATAAAAATACTATTTGTTTTTTGAAAGCTCGCGATATTGTTGCAATTTCCATGTAATGATCTTAGAGAGGAAACAAAGTATTTATGAAGCGAAAAATTATACTGAACTGCATATTCCTTATAACGTTATCAATGGCATCGGCCTTATAGTTAAACTGACAATGTATAAGCGACATATTATATCATGACACAGTTGGAAGTATCTACCTGGAAACTCGGGGGTCGTGGCATCGATACCCACGATGCGACAGTTCAATAGAACTGCCAAGTTTGTAGTTGGATTTTGTAACAGAACTATTTTCCGAGACTGTTTTACTTAGAGAGGTCAAAATTTGATTTGTATTCACTTTCAGACTTATTCTACTACTATTATAAATGTGAAAATTTGTGAGAATGGATGCTTCCACTTTCACGCGAAAACTATTGAATAAATGTAAATGAAACTTAACTGTAGTATGGCAGAATATTACAAAGGCTACAATTTATGTAAAGATTTTGTATAATTTGGTTATAAAATAACAATAAATTAAAATTTGCGTCGCTATTAAAAACCAAAAAGGGATAAATAACATAATGTTATGTCAGACCTGGGTGTGACGTCGTCCCCGTGGTGCGGGTCGGGCGCGGTGCCGTGGCGCGCGCTGGCGCTGGGCGGCGCGGCGGGCGCGCTCGTGCTGCTGTCGCTGCTGGCGTGCCACCGCCGCTGCACGCCGCGCCTGTTGCTGGCCGCGCGCCACGCGCGAGCTCGTGCTGCTACTGCTGCGCACAGAGCTAGAGGTACCTATTAATTTAGCCTACCATGTCGGTTAAACCGTAAGAATAAAGTTTTTGATCAGTTCACATCTTATCAACTAAATATCTCACATAAAAAACAATATTTATTCGTTACATATAAGAAACCATATAACCATCAAATATTTACAGTACTAGAAAAGGAGTTCGACGTGCTCGTGTGCTGGACGGCGGTGGACGGCGAGCTGGTGCGCGGCGCGCTGCTGCCCACGCTCGCGCTCAAGTATAAGTACCGCGTGCACACCGCCATGCTCTCTACACAGCCTGATAATTGTAAGCTTTTTTTTAGTTACAGTGACATCCTTAATCCGCATATAGTAAGGTAGGCAGAGGGAACCTAGTGTTTAGACACTGGTACTCAATATCGTTGTTACCAGAATGAAACTACTCCCAAAGAGAAAACGATTTACAACTGTCACATTTATAGTCACACGCTTGAGCTTTGTGCTACGACAGTTCTAGCTTCGGCTCCCATTGGTGGAAATGAAATGAAGCGTTTGATCCAACTGTACGAGCATTCGATGTTTCTAAACTGCTTGCAAAAGTATAAATAAATAAAAATATTTCGCATGTAAATTAGAAACTAGTCAATTACCAAAATGTGACCGACAGGGTACAGTTCAATAGCTGGGGAGGTGTCCCGCTGTCGCTCGGTGGTGGCGGTGCTGTCGCCGGCGCAGTACTCCGCGCCGCAGCTGCTGACGGCGCTGCGGCAGCTACGCGCGCTGCCCGTACCGCCTGTCGTAGTCTTGTTGCAGGTAACCTTTCTCTTCTTTAATCTCTATCTTTGTTTTTATGCTTACTTATGTCCGTCATTATTGTTAAAATGTTCTTTATATATTATAAATGTAGGTGTATATATATTATCCCTCCTGCCTTTTGATTCAGATACATATATTTGCGTATATACCGACACATAGAATAAAACACATGTCACAATAATAAAGTAATTAACAGTTGATTTCGAGTTTGAATTTTGAAACTAATAATAATTTTCTATTTTACATAACTCCAGGATCTACCAAAACTAAAACGCGAAGCGAAGGATTCGGGCGAGAGCCTCGTCGAGGTGCTGCGGCACACGCGGCTGGTGGCGTGGCGGCACGTGCACGAGCGCGCCTTCTGGACCGCGCTGCGCCTCGCGCTCCCCCTGCCGCCGCCACCCTCGCGACCCTCACCCACGCCCACGCCCACTGCCCAGCAGATAGATGTATGTATTTAACTGGTTCCATATTCCACATAGTCGCCCCCAGTCGGTAGTAGGTACTACCCTTCAGACAGATGCATGTATTTAAGCCCATCCAACATAGTGCCAGTTATGGCCGGTTCTCGGTTTGATCTTAGTCTGTTAAAATATGATACAATTCATTTAAAATTATAGTTCCAAAACATTCAAGCATATAAGAATATTTCCCATATTGGATCCGCTTTATTGTTCATAATAATATTTCTCATTCAATCCCCACTCTAGGATTCATCTACCCTGCTGTGTCCGGGATACAGCGTGTATTTGTTTCAAATGCAAAGTTATTAATATTATTATTTTATTTAGTTTCATTTTATTTTTAATTTGTTATAACAGGACATATCCAACACAATCGAAAGAGACGACAGCAAAAACTCTCGTTCGGGGAGTCTGACGGCGCTCGTGTGAGACATTACACGGCAATCGATTAACTATTTGGTGACTTTGACTCGTGCGCGGTTGTAGGCGGTATTGTTTGTGAGTGCTAACGCGTGCTAGTGCGTGTTAATGCGTGCTAGTGCGTGCAAAGGGAATGGAACAGTAGCTAGTGTGTGACACTGAGGGACTTGCGCGGGCCGCGGACTGCGTGTATGAAGACTGTGAGTAATTATAGGTAATCATTTTTTTTGATCACATTAAGTATTAGCTAGTAATTTAGGGCAACTCGAATTCTGTATACAGTTTTCTGAGATCTCAGTACTATTTCTTGTCTAAAATTATTTTCTTATTGTTTCTCTTTCTCGTGCCAAAGGGAAATTTCGAGCATGACAATTAATATTATAACTTTCGGTTGTATTCTATTTATTTTTATTTATGTTTCTGTGTAATTGTTCTATCGTAAAAATGAGTATTAATATAGATATGTGATTCTGTCCATTTGTTTAGTATTAATTATATGATTTTAATTTCTTTTTAAAAACATGTCTGAATTACAAAAAATGTTGTGACGGTTTTGAGGTCTGTGATAAATGGCTACTAGGCAGCATTGTGTAATAACTTTGTTAAATATTTATATTATTATGTAAATGAATATTTCGTTACAGTTTCGCATTGTAAAAATAAAAGGAACTGATAGGTGTTCCAAAGATACTTTGTATGTCTTATAGCTAACTGGTACTGATCTTAGAAATATAGTTATTTTAAATCTGAGAACATCATTAACTACAAAAAAGCATAAAATTTTGACATAAAATTTTATTCACAAAATCTTATACGTTTTTACGAGACTTTGTCATCTTGAAGATCAGTGGCGGTTACTCAAGTAATTTCTATTTTATATAACTACAAGCTAAATTAATTATTGAATAAGTATACTTATGTGAGAAACTCAGACCGTATTTTATAATTTAGAACTCAGGCTGTATTTTGTTTGATTTTTTCTTCAATATACCACACCTAGCAAGGCTAATAGTATTATTTAATGTAAAAATTGATTTCTTCATACAAAAAAATGTATTAAGAATTGTAAAATACACCATAATTCAAAATGATGGTTTTCTTTTTTAGACTATGCATATTTATATCTATAATAATTGTAAAATAAAGTCGCACAAACTTGAATGTACTTACCTATGTGGCTTGTTTGAAACAATAATAGCTGACTTCCAGTATTTTATAGTTTGCTTTACCTTAGAAATTAAAATAATGAATATCTAAATGATATAATATGCATGTGTATTTTTATACATTTATTATCTCAAGAAATATTCCGAATTATATTCTGTGACTCGGCTTAAAACCTAACACACTGCCATATCCCAGTTTTTATACTACATATGTTAAAAATATTTAATGCAAATTTCTTTCAACTACCACTATTGTATTATGTATAGTGTAAATGAATATTGGATATTCTTTTGTAGCATGTTTTACTCTTTACATTCCAGAATTATAATAAGTTTATATAAATTTATTGTAAAAACTGCATAAATCCAAAAAATAAAGTTTTTATTATACTTTTATTGTTGTTTTATTTATTGTTGTACTTTTATTGTTTGAAAAAATAAAAAAAAAACGTGAAATAAAACACTTGTTGCAAATATAAAAATTGTATTTAATTATAATAATTAACTAACAAATTCACATTAAATATAAGTTTTATAAGTAGCCAGGCACTGGACACATTGTATTAATATCACACAAATTACTTTAAACAAAATAGGAATAATTCGGTGGAACTTTAAAAATAACTTAAAGTCCCCTCACAAATAATCGAACCTCGTTCGTAAAACGGTAACTAAAAATCACATTTTTGTGGCATAAAATAGAAGGGATGATAATAATGGAAGTAAGTAATAAATAACGCATGATAATATAAAAATTAAATCGTGCTTAAAATTAAGTACACAAAACGTACTAGCACCTTAGTATAGGTTGAAACTTTTACAGTACAATATATAAAACATTTGGTTTAACGAACATTTTCAACATTTGAGCAGTGGAAAATCTCAAAAATTTAAAATAATAATTTTTCACCAAAATCACCTAAATTGTAAAACACAAATTTCATAATGACATAAATTCACTTGTCGTTTGTAAAATTAAAAGATATTAATTTGATTGAAAATAATCTACAAAAAAATTAAAATCTAAATGGGGTGTATAAATAACAATGAAAATTAAGTAAATTTCTAATTAAGTATAAGTTCAAAAATAGGGATTCATTATTTCAGCACAGCTATATATTTTTTGTCCTAAAATAATCTCGTTTTTGGATCATTAAATATTCGATGTAGTTATAATATTCGCTAAAAAAATAATTCTAATTTTCTAGATCTCATACAGTGGAGTTTCATTTTCATTCTTCTGTTATTGGTGGATATTTTTTGTTGTATGTCTGAAAAGATAATTAGTAATAATATAGAATGCGTAAAGATCAATTATTAAAGACAGTCGTGGCTTAGACATATAGGCATAAAGGTAAAAAACTGTTAATGAATTTTAAAATTATTTTGTAATTGATTATAATAACTGTAAATAAATCATTAATCTTCTTACGACTATACAATGAAATTACAGTACGGTCAAGGCATCGTGGCCGCCCTAAAACTAAATTTTCTCTAACCATGTTCCCTCGTGAAAAACACAATCAAAAGTAACAAAAACGCTAACATTAAATCTGCACAGCCACTAGAACTAGCTTCAACCACGACCACCAACCGTATCGTATAGAAAATAAAAAAACAATATTTCACCTGTAAAGCTACTCTGGCCAGAGCGTCGGCGGTCGCTCGTCCCGTTTGTTCCACCATTCCGCGAAGGATACCACCCTCTTTCTGTAATAGTACGTGCGGGTGGTCGAACTCCACCATCTGACCCGCATCCATTACCAACACCTTGAAATTATAATAAGTAGTACGTGACAAATATTTTATAAATGCAACTGTCATATAGTATGACACCTTCTGACTGTAAATACAAAAGTCGTGGGTTCGATTCCAATTTCCCAGGTGTGGTCTGTCTCCCACATGGTCCATTGACTTTCGCCGTTCAACACGCAATGTCTCCGAAACTGGATGAAGATCGTAATGTCTTAATACTAGGTTTCCTCTTTTTACAATACGGTAAAAAAATATTTTACCTTATCAGAATCCATAACAGTATGCAGTCTATGCGCAATGGTAAGTACAGTACAATCAGCAAATTTGTTCCTTATTGTGCCTTGAATTAGAGCGTCCGTTCTGAAAAATATAATGAACTTTTAAAAAGAGGCAATAAACTAAAGATTATCTTATTATAAAATGGCACAAGCTATGATCTAATAACTTGTGCAATTTTTTTTATTCATATAACGTTCGATCGTTTGATCGAGTCAATCGTATCCCTATTTAGTATTAATACTAAATAAAACAAAACTTCAAATATAAAAAAAAATATCTATATATTCATCTATTTTTGATTTATATATCTACTTAATCTTAGATAGATAAAATTCTTTAAATATTTGAAGTTTTCTTTTATTTAGTATTAATACTAAATAATAAATTATTATATTAAATAATAATAAATAATTAAATAATAATAAATAATTAAATACAATATATAACACTATAATTAACAATATATAACACTAACTGCGGATCGACATTAGCGGTGGCCTCGTCCAACACGAGCAAGCGGTTGCGGCGTACGATGGCGCGCGCGAGGCACACGAGCTGGCGCTGCCCCACCGAGAAGTTACCGCCGCCCTCCGACATGCGCGAGCTGAGCCCCGCCGGGAGCTCCGTCACCGCCTCTTTTAGCTCCACCTGAGTGTGTGAGTTCATATGTTATATATTACGTTAACAGATCAAAGAAATGAAAACATATTTTTTTTCCCAAAGAAATCCAATTATTTACCTCTTCTAAAGCCCTCCACAACACTTGATCCGGATATTCATCGAATGGATCCAGGTTGTGTCGCATCGTGCCCGAGAAAAGAACTGGCTCTTGCGGTATTATTGACACCTGACTCCGGAGCTCGTGAAGACCCAGAGTAGAAGTTTCCCGACCGTCTATTATTATTTCACCTTCAATTGTAGCCAATCTGTAAATTAATATGGTAATATAATAATTTACATATTTTATATAAGCACAAGCGCAACTGTTAACGCGACAGGGTGGGTTTAATTCCCACTCACTGAAATGAATAAAAGTAATTCGATATCCACTATTTTCAATTCTTTGCTCTGGCGGCGAAAAGTAGGGAACGGAGTGTCTTATTACTAGGCACCCTTTGGCTACCCTGCTCTATGCAGGTAACAGCGTAAGCTTATAATTAATTATAATATATGGTATATTATAATACACCCCTATATCACTTGTAAATTCAGTAATAAACGTCAGTATATAGTTATTTACAAAAAAAAACCATAAAAAAACAAAAAAAAATTACCTAAACAAAGCATTAATAAGCGACGACTTGCCAGCGCCAGTTCGCCCTACAATGCCGACCTTCTCCTTGGGCAGGACCTCCAACGTCAGATCCTTTAACACTGGGGGCTCGTCCGGTGCGTAGTATAGGAACACGTGCTTGAACTCGAGGTGACCGGACTCTGGCCAGGAGGGCGGGGGCTTCTTTTTAGGTTCCGATTCCAATGGAGGTTCCGATTTTATGTTGGAATATTCTTGTATTCTGATAATAAAAAAAGATTATAAATAAAAAAAAATGTTTTGAATGGAAAATGGACTAACCAACATAAAATATGCATTTCTTTTTCAATTTGTGCTTTAGTTGTTCCCTTTTACCAAAAAACCTCTTGATTCATATTATATTAGTATACATAAAAATAAAATCTAACCTCTCAACACTCGTCATCTGATTCTCCAACTCGGTAGACTGCCGCATGCCCCACTGGAACATGCCAGTGAGACCCATTGCCTGTGTGATGGCCAAACCCACGTTTCCCCCGTATTCGTCATCTAAATATATAGGTAAAAAATATTATAATAGTTAATATATACAAGGAAAACATTCTTATTTTTATTTCAAATTAACGAACTGTCTAAATTAAAAATAGTCTAAAGCTTTTAGAAAATTTAGAAAAGTCACGTAACACTATAAATGATATATTTATTAACTACCTCATGCATTTCTCTATTAAAACAAAATATCGATATCTAACAAAATGTAATGGTTATATATAGAAGCCTACAAAATAATATTAATTTACCTTGTTTGAATACGAGAAAACTAAGTGTGACGACTCCTATATATATGACGCACACGAGATCGAGCCAAAAGCCGAACGCACGTGAACTTGCTATGAAGAGGTACCTACAAATAAAATTATTTATTATAACTGTACTTGAAATATATTGTTATTCTTTAATCTACATAATGTTTAGAAACTTCCAAACTTACCAAGGAATATTTATACATATTACGAAATATTGGATTTAGCCTTGCTATATAAATAAAAAAAAATCATTCGAATAAAACTTTATAAGAAATAAAAACAATAAAGTAGTTCATGAATTTCATCACTGCAGTGAGAATAGTAGTAGTACTATTCTATTTATTCATAAAAAAAAGTGTTACGGTTGACTTACCAAGCAGAGCTATGAAGATCTTGATGGTTATCAAACTCCCTGATAAGAGCTTCTTGGGCGCCAAAAGCGCGTATCGTAGTGATGCCTTGCAGAGACGCGTTGAGATGGGAGAATACAGGACTACGTGCTGAAAACAACAAGAATAAAAATATTTTAAGTACTCATTTACACAGGATTTTTTAAAAAAAATAATCTTTTTGTGTTAATTAATTCTATCAAGTCGACATGCTTAAAATTTGTTTATGCCGCACTTAAAAGAATTTAGTTGCTATAAAATATAAAAATGCTATCAAATACTAGTCTACCAGCACTATATAAATTGAACACTACGCAGACAAAACATAGGAGCAATAAATTAAAAAATGAAAATTATAAATAATGTATTTATAACAAAAATATGTTATTTGCATCTATGAGTAAAAGAATATGAAGGAGAAATGTATATTTTAGCATCATTAGTTGCCTCAAAAAATTACAAAAGGGTGATATAACACATTCTCATTTATTTTATTTTTTTTGAACACAAGCATAAATTCCTACAAAACTAACAAGACTCTACTTTCAAAATAAATAACAATAAAAAAAACAAAACTTAAATAAAAAAGTAGCAAATTCTAAACGGCATTAGCCTCAGAGATGACTCACTCACACCCTCGAGGCGCTTGATGCTGCGCGAGGACGCCAAATAGAATATACGCAGGCCGTAGAATACCAGGCCAATGGCCAGCGTGGGTACCAGCAGCCAGTAGTTCACCACCGCCACTACCACCACTATACCGATTAGGGAGAGGCCGATCTGTTAATGGGAACAAAATAAAGTACAAATACAGTGCAAGAAATGCAAGAAATATATTTATTTATTTCTTGCATTGTTATTCTTATAATGTATTTATTAACCCGTTTTTAAGAAAGTATTTTATCGCGTGATGTACTGTTTTTGTTTCAAAGTAGCAATATATATTAGCAATATATCATTATGATTATTATTTTTTATGTTAATTTTTTATATAATTACTTAAAACGATGAAAACGTTTTTTTTTCTAATTTCAACTTTGCATTTTTTTACATTCGCATTTTTTATATATGTTTTAATTTCAATGTTGTATAATATATTCTACATTTAGATGTGGAATATTATAACAATAAATTGAAATTAATAAGTGCAGATAGCATATTTATAAATAGACCAAAGCTTTTTTTCTATCCTATGTGTAGACTAATTATATAACTTCATTATTTTGTTCTGGTAAGGCAAAGCGTGTTTCGCCACTCTACACGCAATGTCTCGAAAATACTACTACACTAGATTTTATCTGCTCACGCGGAAAAATCACGCAAATGAAAAACAAAACCAACATAAAACCCACCTGCAATACGTCAAGTAAAGCAGACGGCAGTACTTCATCAACCGCCCCCATGTCCTTAGAGAACCTATTCAATATTCTGCCAGACGGGTTTGTATGGAAGAAGCGCATGGGGGCGCGCGTTATTGCTGAAAACATGTTGTTATGTAGGCGCGTTGACGCATCCATCGCCATCGAGAAGAACATGAAGGAACGGAGAAGAGACACTACGACGAGGGCTACCACCATGGCTATAAAAAAATGTTATTTACATTCGTTAAATAAATCATTCAACATGCAATTATTTTTTTAAAATGGATCAAGCATTGATCATTATATTAAATAATTATAAATATAGAGAAGAATAATAAACAGCTTCTAGTTTTTTATTTTATGGAAAAATTGTCATAACTAATCCAAAAATGTATAAAATATGCAATTTCTTACCAGTATAAATATAAATGCAGTCATATCTAGTGAGTCCAGATTTGAAGGTGGCGTCGTCGGGCAGAGCGCGAGTGAAGTTTTCATACACTTGGATGGGATTGGAAATGTTCTTTTCAGCTAAAGCATCCATTACTGCTTTTGGATGATCCTCCTCTTGATTTACCCTTTGAATTGTTAAAATTATAAAACAAATAATTACGAGAACATAAGTTTCGTCATCAAAAGTACATAATTAAAAGTGAAATTAACTCACGTTCATGCTGTATCCCACATATACATAGAATTCGCCGAACTCTGGAGGCATTAAGTATTGAGTGGTGAATCTCAACGCCGCGCTTTGCCTCGACACCAGAGCGAAGAAATGAAAATATAAATTTCAATAAATATTTCATCTCTTCAAGTGGAAATTGAAACCACAACCAGTCGGTTTTACACTCACAGTTTGTGCTCCTCCGCCACGACTTACCTGATCAAATTCAAATACTTCAGAATGAAATAAACAAATACTAACCAATAGCTAGTCCACCAGTCAGACCCCGAGCCCAGCAACTGCGCCAGCACAGCCACCATCACCATGAGGGTGACCAGGAGTGGGTGTCCACTCGCGCGGAGATAAGCGCCGTAAACTTTGCCCGAGACCGCTCCCGCCGAACGCATTTCCGCTTCCTCACGACCGCCTTCAGGTGGTGCGGTTGCTGTTAGATTGTCTACTGAGCTGACCTGGAAAGTTTTAAAAAATAGATATTATCATGTTGTCATAGATATTATTAAAATGTTATATATCGTATTTCAATTTAAAAAAATATGTTAATGAAATAAGGATAATTAATTTTAAGAATACATATACTTCTAGACATTAATAATATATTTATGGTTTTCAGTTAAATTAAAATACATTTACAAATATCATAAGAAATAAAAGAATAAAAAATAAAAACGTCACTCTTTAGCAGGTACTCTTATATTGCAACTATGTAGATACTTACAGAATGTATACTCATCTGCCGCTTTCTAAAGCTTCCTTGCAATACTGATTCCTCCGCATCGACAGGTTTCTCTTCCAACACAGGTTTCTCGTCATCCTGCTCGTCACGAGCCAATAACTTGGCGAAGTCTAAGCCGGACGCGCTAAGAGTTTCAAAGTCACCTGCGGCCGCTATAGTACCATTCTTCAAAATTATGATCTAGTGAAAAATATTTAAATAATTAATATCAATCTTTGAATTACTTATCAAATACATATTAATAAATAATCAAAATAAATAAATAATCTTCTAAGTGATGTAGTAAATACACAAATATCTCCTCGTTCTGGAAAAACACAAAGCGCGGCGTTGAATACCGCCACTCAACTAACAATGTCTAAAATAAGTATTAAAAAAAAGTAAAAATCCATTAACTACTCACCTGATCAACATCCCTCAAAAACTGCAACTGATGAGTAACCAGAACACGCGTGGTGTTCCTCAGGTAGCCCACCACGCACGACTCGAAGAGGTGGCGGCCCACGTGCGCGTCCACCGCCGACAGCGGGTCGTCGAGCAGGTAGATGTCCGCGCGTTTGTATACGGCACGCGCTAGCGAGATGCGGGCGCGCTGACCTGCGGGAGGTGGGGTAGTATGAGATGTAAATATTATAAACATAGTAGCCAATTACTTGTATTGCGGGTACGGTTGACAGAGGGTTTCTAGTGAGTAAGACTTTGTGATAGTAAAATTCAATTTAAGACATAAGGAAATGTGTGCAAATTATATCAGAACGCTTGCAGACAGTGCTGGGTGACTCAATTAAAGTCAATGCTAACATTTATTTTAGCTTCACGCTATATTACTAGCCTTGTAGCCACAGAGAAATAACTAATTCATTGAAATATGCGAGACAAGGTTTCACACAAAAACATTCCTTCTTTTTTAAAAGTATTTTAAAATACATAGTTTTCTGGTGTAATTTTTTAAAATTTTGTAAATCTATACATATTTTAAAATTCTTGATTTATTTTACTGCCAGTGTCGTATTAACGAGTCCCGTTATATAAATAAATATATTAATACCCTATATGTCTCAACACTAACCTCCACTAAGACTAACTCCTCTCTCGCCGACAACAGTCTTGTCTCCGTGCGGCAGTAACGAGAAGTCTCTGTCGAGGGCGCACCGTCGTACTACTGCATTGTAACGCGGTCTATCCATCGCCTGGCCAAATAGTATGTTCTGACGTACACTTCCTAAATAAAAAAAATTACATCCCCTAAAAATCAGGTCTTAGTGACAGATGTCGTTCACTCATTTACTAAGTACTAGTAGATATCATTTGTACAAAGAAGACCAATTATGATAACTGAAGTGGAATAATAAATACACTTTATGTAATAAGCAGAAAAGCCTATGGTTTTAATAGTGAATATCTTTTATATAGCATAAAAATATAGTCACCTGCAAACAGCCACGGCTCTTGACTTGCATAAGAAATAGTACCACCAACGTGAACGCTGCCAGACTGTAGGGGAAGCTCCTTTAGCAACACGTGCAGTAGTGAGGATTTACCTGCCCCTACTGGACCGATTACTGCTATAAGCCTGTAGGGAAAAATATGTTTTTAAGTCACTATCATGTAGTGGATGTATGACATGAAAAGTAATTGATGTAGATTCGATGCCCACATGAGGGAATTATTATTTTTATTCCATACTATAACCACTATATGAAACCACTCACTTGCCAGGTTTCACAGTGAGCGACAGGTCGGTGAGCGTGTTCTCCGCGTGCGCCGCGATCCACTTGGCGGTGGCGTGCTTTAGGCGCACGCCGCGCACATCGTCCTCCACGCGCGCTGACAGCTCAGAGGTGTCCTCCTCGCCTGATTCTAGCGGTGCATTCTTTTTATCTGTTGATAAATCTTTATATAGATATGCTAGATTTTAGTTGTGGCTATAACTTAGTTATGTATGACACATTCTGAGTGCCCAAAGTAACTGTGGCCGAAGGTGTAGCGGGTTAGCCAATATAACGTAATGTTATAATATAGCCAATTATCGATAAATTGACTATCAACATACAAAGATTTCTTCAATTCAACCCAGTAGTTCCTGAGAGTGGCGCGTTTAAGCAAACAAACTTTGGCTTTATAATATTAGTATTGGAGTATAGATGATAAATATAACAAACAATTAATTACTTAATAAATAACATTTTTTTTATTCTTTATAGGTCGGCCGTCCCTCGCTTGACATAAACCGGTTTATACCGATTTTTGACAACCGGACTACATCACTTGTACCGATAGCAGCGTCAAATATGGATACTTGTATTGCATAATGTTATTTTTTTATTCGATTTACTAAGAGTGAAAGACAAAGTTGACACTTTATATGAAATACTATGACTGAGAAATTTTCTGATTATGACTATGCAAAATATACATGTAGACCAAGCAATGAAATAAGAAAAAAAATCGTAGATACAACACTGTTCTTAATGACGTAACAGAAGGTATCAATAGTCACTGTCAATTCATTTTTTAAACATTTTTCCCTGACTTAGCTTAGTGAACACTCACACAAATACAAAGCTCAGCCTAGAGCTCACGAAAACAAAAATGCATAAATAATAATTTGAAATAAAAAAAATTGCGTGGCATTCGAAATAAATTATCAACATAACTTTTGCAACTTTCAGTGCAATTTATTTAAACGGAAATATAATTTGTCCTACATTAAGCGAAATATGAAGATTATTCACACTGTTAGTTTGATTTAACTATTTACAAAGCCTTCATTAGTTATCTGCATAATAGAAAACATTGACCTACTAAATAATTAAATATTATATTATCTTAAAGTTATTGTTTAGAATGACTAATTACCATTTCCATTTTCAATATCATTGTCCACTTTTTTAGTGTCTTCTCGTAAAGGCTTAGTGACGTCGTCGGACTCAAGGCCAGCTTTTATAGGCAAGGCGGGCTCTAGTTGCTCCTGTTTTAAATCTTTTTCTTTCTTTTTTGTTGACGTCAATATGTCTGCCAATCCCGGTACTGGTTTGCTAGTGTCTTCGTACAACATGAAGTTTTGTAGGCGCTTAATTGATATTGTCGCTTCGGCTACTTGAGCGATACCTGGCAATAGGAGAAAAAATGGAATTTCTTTTATTAAAGTATACAAACTTAAATAGTACGCAGAGTACAAGAGTACACAGAATTCGACATCAAGCGTTTTAATAAAAAAATCTTATAATTGTATTTTAATCCTGAGGCGCGATTGTAAGTCGAATCAACACTCTGAGGAGTGGATTATTTCTATTTCCACGCTTTGGCAAGATGTAGGGCGGTGTTGAGTTCCGCCACTCAACACGCAAAACTCACGCGTACAACTTTCGGAACTAGTTTCTGTCTGCCTACCATGTTACGTACGAAGTAAAGAGTCAAGCAGTTTAAATAAACAAAACAGGCAACGCAAAAGTACTTTTTTCCTCTAGTTTTTTTTTTAAATTCGAAGAGGTAATTCCGCAAGCCGCGCCAGACACGAAATGGACNCCATTTCCATTTTCAATATCATTGTCCACTTTTTTAGTGTCTTCTCGTAAAGGCTTAGTGACGTCGTCGGACTCAAGGCCAGCTTTTATAGGCAAGGCGGGCTCTAGTTGCTCCTGTTTTAAATCTTTTTCTTTCTTTTTTGTTGACGTCAATATGTCTGCCAATCCCGGTACTGGTTTGCTAGTGTCTTCGTACAACATGAAGTTTTGTAGGCGCTTAATTGATATTGTCGCTTCGGCTACTTGAGCGATACCTGGCAATAGGAGAAAAAATGGAATTTCTTTTATTAAAGTATACAAACTTAAATAGTACACAGAGTACAAGAGTACACAGAATTCGACATCAAGCGTTTTAATAAAAAAATCTTATAATTGTATTTTAATCGTGAGGCAGTGGGGCGCGGTTGTGAGTCGAATCAACACTTTGAGGAGTGGATTATTTCTATTTCCACGCTTTGACAAGATGTAGGGCGGTGTTGAGTTCCGCCACTCAACACGCAAAGCTCACGCGTACAACTTTCGGAACTAGTTTCTGTCTGCCTACCACGTTACGTACGAAGTAAAGAGTCAAGCAGTTTAAATAAACAAAACAGGAAACGCAAAAGTACTTTTTTCTCTAGTTTTTTTTTTAAATTCGAAGAGGTAATTCCGCAAGCCACGCCAGACACGAAATGGACCAATATGATCTGTTCATTATTAAATTATTTATTCGACTTACACGTAAGTAAATTTCTTATATCAAATAGAAACGTGTGCGTTTAAAATATATTTTATATAAAAAAATATATAAAAATGTGAATATAAGAGAAACTAGAACACTAAAAACTTGAGGTCGTCTTGGCCCAGAGGCACAAGCGTGCCACTGTCGACGTGACAGTTGCGGGTTCGATTCCGAAGAAAATCTAATTCTGAAGTAGCTATAAGTAACCTTCAACTAAAAATAATACCCACCCTGAGGAAAGAACACCGTCATTGTCTGCCTGAGGACGTTATAGAAACTTGTGACGACGAACACTTGCTTGGCACTAATCACCTTGTTCTCCATGACGTATGCGAGGATAGAAAAGAACAAACATATTCTGGTGGTAAACATTATGAAGGAGGTCAACACGCCCCGTATGTATGACGTCGCTCGAATTTGTTTTATTTCTTGCCTGGAAATATTAAACGTGAATTAATATGGTATTTTGGAGAATTATTAATTTCGGAGAAAAGTGAAATGGAGGGGAACGGAGAGTCTTAACACTAGGTTCAATCTGCTTACCCTGCTGTATGCGGGATATAGCATGAAGCTGATTTAATATTTCTAATTAATACTATCGTTATTCATTTTACCGCTCAACGATACTGGTGATACTGGTGATACTGGTGATATCAATAAAAAGATCTTCTTTTGAATTATAGACAATTAATATTTCATTTTATTGCACTATTGTCTTCAACGTCGAATTGTATAACATAAAGAATAATATTAATGGATAACGTAACTTATAACAATCTTAGATATATTAAATGATTTGAAACACTTTCAAAATGAATGTACAGTACGGTCGAGGAGGCCCCCTGAATTTTTGCGCCTTGTATATTTGAGAAGAAAATAATCAAAAGTAAACTGCACAACTGTACTTACATATGCGTACGAAAAACTAAGTATACATATCGATTACGTAAAGTTCCGCCACTCAACCCGTAATGCCTCGAGGATTCGGCAGAAAAAGGAGAACGGAGTGTCTCAAGATTAAGACTAAGTTCTCTCTACCTACCCTGTTATGTGGGGGATACAGCGTGAAACTTAGAAAAAAACACTTACTTCCTCGCCTTAGCAACAAGATCCGCAAAGGGTTTCTCCCACGTGTACATCTTGATGACCTGGATCCCCGATAGAATTTCATTCATAAGTCGCACTCGCTCGTCCGTCCGCAGAGCGGTTTTTAATCGCAACACTGATGTACGCTTGCCCAAGTACGCTGTCAAAACAAATTATGTTTATAACCTAAATGCTAATTGTAAATTTTTAAATACATATGTATTTAATTTTAATTGAATTCTTTAATACGTGTTTATTGTCACTTAAGATAATTTATTAAAAGTTAAATTTAAAATCATCTGGACAAGTTGCGTAAAATACGTAAAGAGTAAAGAATAAAAATTGGTTGAGAAAACCAAAGGGTTCCCTAGATTAAGTAGGTTAATCCAAATGTTAGATAACAACAGTTCACTGCATTTCCTATTAATTACACATTTTAACTTTATTTAGTAATTGTAATTTCTTCAAAAATTCTTGCGTAATATCTATTTTTGCGTGGAAAACTTTATTGCATCAACTCAGAATTTCATAATGTGAGTTAAAAGTCATCCACTTACATATATGAAGAAATCTATTTTTATCTGACGCACCTATCTGTCTCTATAGGAGCTTTAAATGCGTCATCATAAGCAGTCGTGAAATAAATGACATAAAAAAGTAATAGATCAAATTATATAAAGATTATTAAATATTAAATGTATACAAGCCGCGGGGTAATAAAGACATTTCTTCTAGATATATTTTTTTAAATTACAGACACTAAATATTATTATGTTTTTTAATTCTAATAATTTTAACTAAGATAACTCATAACCAAAATATAAAAATAATTGAGGGAGGACTAAAATTTCCCTATAGTATCCTATATGTAATCAGATGCACTACACCCACACATACACGCTTCTCATCTGTTCCAATGATAAAGATTTCATTATAAACAGACATAATATGGTCGCTTTTACAGTAGGTACAATATTTGTAAGTATTTTTTTATACCTTTGAACCATCTAAATTAAGGAAGGAAATTCAGTATATTAAGAACTCTATCTTATGTACTAAATCTATTATTAATAATTTGTCCCAATCAAGTAGTTTTGCATTAAATTGAAATAACAATCAACAACGGTGTTAAGCTCCGTCACAGTCAAGTGGGGAACAGAAGTGTCTTAATGGGAATGGAATGTTTTAACAATAGGGTTCCAGGTTCCCTCTGTAGACCCAACCGCGCGAGATACAGCGTGAAGCGTAAAAAAATAATCAACATACTTTGTAATTATCACAAATAGCACTCTAAATATTTTAAATAGGTAATAAAATTATTTGTTAATACAAAAGCACTAAGATTATGGTAAATGATACAAAGATTAGTTCATCAAACTGTAAATAAATTATATTATTATTTATTATATAGTGGTCAATAACCGTTGCATAATTGTGACAAATATTGGTAAATATGTCTTTAAAATTGCCCTTGTCGTTATCGAAGTTTGTTTTTGAATCAATGCACTGAATGACATTACAGACGAACAATTATGTTACGTGGTTTCTGTTGTTATTGTGATTGTAGCTTGTAATATTTTTGTATGTTAATTGATTTTTTTTTTCACGAAGCGTCACGCTGCATCCCGCACATGGGGAAGGCAGAGGGAACCTAGTCTTCGTTTGTTTCCCATTTTCTGCCGAATCCTGGAGACGCAGAAATCTGTAGAACGCAATTGTAGAACGCCGCACTTTGCCTCGACACCCAGAGCGAAGAAATGAACATACTAATTATTTCGACTACTATAATATACTATAATACTAATTATCTTCGAGTGGAAATCGAACCCACGACCTATTTAGTCGAACATTGTGCACCTACGCCACAACTGGCCTGGTGTTTAATGTTAATGTATTAAATTACTATTGTGAGTATGGGATAGGTTAAGAATAGACTTTGAAATTGCATAAGAGTTACCTTTATATAACATTACGGTTTATTACATTTACTTCTTTAGAATTTTGTTTTATAGTTTAAATATAAAAATAGATAATAAAATATAAATTTATATATTTTTTAATTTATATATATATATATATATAAAAAGTAAATCAAAAAAAGTTTTATACTTTAAATATAAGGAAAACGGACTAATATTCATAAAGTATAGTATAGGTGGATAACCTACGACATATCCAGGTACTATTTAAAAGCCGTGATAGCCAATATGACAGGTGAATTGACCTCTAATGTATAGTCTAAGGTAAGCCAGTGTCATATTAGTGTAATAGTCGTATACGATTAATGTCTACATTTTTAAATAAGCATAACGCAAAGTTTCTTTACACGGAGTGTTTCAACACTAGGTTCCCTCTGTCTACCGTGCTACATGCGGGTTACAGCGTAAAGCTAAAAATATTATAATAAATGATATGCTATTCGCAGAACAAAGGTCTTATAACAATAGAATCATAAGTTGAAAAATGCTTCTAAATTATGAGCAGATTGTATTTTATTGTCTTTAGTAAATAATTTTTAATTTGTATCTTTCATTATTTAGACATTTTAATGACATAAATTCGATAAAAATGGCTATTTGTTTATAATTTTAAAGAAAGTAACTGTCAGATATTATAATTTTAAAATTTTTTTTACTTAAAGTTTCATACCAAATGGAATAGAACCATATGGCATTATAGACAAAATAGTTTTCATACTAAATAAAGATTAACCTATACAGTAGGTGCTTCGACAAGCAACGATAGTATCTGATAAGGAAAGATCAATAATTTGGGGTTCGTTCACTCGCAACAAGTTTACTTTTGCGGTAACATAAACCTGGAAACCTACTTACTTTGCTTATAGGGTGCACCCTGTACTTAACTTGGGTACTTGTCATTAATGTTATGCTTTGTTTATCTAGTATTAGATAGTCTCGCGTTTCAAGGCAATTTAAAATACAATATGAAGCATTATACAATATGACTTGCCTACCAAAAAAACACGTGCTCATCTCCCGAGTTGTTAAATAACAAACAATATATTTTGAAGCCTTTGTGGTACAGTGGCACAAGCGTGCGGATTCGAAACCCACTCTAGGGAATGAAGTATTTCATATTTATCATTTGTCGCCCTGGCAATAAGGCAAAGCACGGCGTTCAATTCCGCCACGGATTCCGGATGAAAGTGGGAAATGGGAAGTTTCAGCACTAGGTACCTTCTGGCCACGGGATACAGCGTGAAGATAAAAGAAAAGAAAATTTTAAGAAGATATGTAAAAATAATACTCAAGACTACAGAAAAACTTTATAAACGTTTGATGGGAAGTAGTTATCATTTAATAACCTTAGAAGGTCATTTTGAGGCCATTGTCGTTGTTGCTAGCTCATTAAATTAAAAGGGTGAGTTTCCTCCATACAGTGTTTAATAGTATAAAAACGGAGAAGGTAACATATACACTAGGTTGTTTCTACTTATTTAAGAAAAAAATAGAGAGACGAGAGAACATAAAAAAATTAAGTTTTTGCAACAACTTTTTTATATATTTCGTATATTCATTAAAATATTATGATATCTTTATTTTACTAATAATAAAAAAAAACGCATACATACCCTGCAACGGAATGAACGCCAACATGAATCCCACTCCCACCACCGCCGCCCAGTCGATCTCCTTCCACATGAAGAAGGTGATAATTACTGTCGCCAGGGGTCCGATCCAAAGGTAGTGCACGAAGATGACGGCCACGTCGAAACGGTTCACGTCGTTGGACAGGAGGTTCACCACCTGCCCCACCGTGGTTTCCCCAAGAGCCGTTTTTGATAACCGTAGAGACTGATAACAAAGTGATGAAAAAAAAATCATGGAATATTACGGTAAGGCATTTTTTTTATGTAGATCGAGTTGAAGCGACAGTGCCCTATCTTGCATTGCAAAAACGTCTAATCATATCAAGAGTAACTATTTTCGAACATAAAAATTAAAAACTTTAATAAGAATCAAAATGTTTCGAATATTATGTGCATTTTATTTTCAGGTATAGTAATATATTGCTATTCAAAGGATAAATGCATTTTTTTTTAACTATATTAGCATTTTTCAACGTAGAAACTCTGCAATAAAAAGGATAATTCCGTTTTAAATAGACATCTCTTAATGAGTATCCATAAATTTCGCAAACCAAAACAAATATGAGGAAAAGCTGTATAAAATAGGTTCACGTGACATAAGGCGAGACTAAAAAACCAATCACCATGGAAATGGAAAATTTAAAAGACTGCTAGTTTATTTACCGTTATCGTAATAAATATATGTTTACTTTATTTAATTGATTCATAAAATGCACGCACATGTGATATTTACATTTGTTATTTATTTCATTGATATTTTTTTAGATTCACCTTGTGGTACGCGCATAGCAGAGTAGACAGAAGGAACCTGGGTACCTAGTTAAGACACGTCCTCTCCTCATTTTGACTGTCCGCGTTTGACTCGTTACAAGAGCGAAATTAAAATATAAAATATTTTACTCCCCCAAAGTGGGAATCGAACCCACAAACGTTCCGCCTCAATATCCCTATAAATATCCTCAATATATAGTTTTGTGAGATTTTTTGTTTTTATGAAAAAACAAAAAAATGTAACAGTTACGTATCGCAACAACGAAAAACCATACAGTCAGCACAAGTGTTATATTTCACACAATCTATTTAACCACTAGAGTAACCAATTGTGTGTAATTTAAAAATAAATCCACGGTCACCCAAGTTCTTCACATGGGGAATTCTTGGACATTGAATACGTCATCAATAGCAATGTCATCATATTACGAGGACTGGCACACCGATAGCTGCCTACTCTGCTATATGGGGGATCCCCATATAGCAGAGTAGGCAGAGGGAACCTAGTGTTATAACACTCGTTTCCCACTTTACCCCGAAATTTTGAGGCACTATATGTTTAGTGACAGAACTCAATGCTGCGCTTCGCCTTGGTACCAGAGCGAAGAAATGAAAATTTTAATAAATATTTATTCCCTCAAGTGCCAATCGAACCTACTACCGTCGCGTTTACAGTCATACGTTTGTGCCCCTGCGCTACGACGGCTATATAATATAACTTGTACATAATAAATGTTTCCAATTTCTTACCTTCCTATAAATAAGTGAGCAACAGGCGACCCTGAACTTCATGCCCATATGCAAAATGGCCATCATGTACGGATGTACTACGAATACATTGAGGGCCGAACATAGGACCACCGCCGCCGCGTATATATAGGCATCAGTACGCTCAACGACATTCTGATCAGGACTGTAATACTCGACGAGCCATCCAAGGAAGACAGGTTGAGCTATCCTGTTAAAAATAATTGTAAATGCTTTATTATTTTCATTATTATATATTATTGTACTAACAAATACATATTCAAAGAAACTAAAATGTACCATACAACAAATAGAAAACATATTTTTAAATTTTAAACTCTAAGTACTAAATATATATTCATAACCGAGCACAACTCTATTTTTGTACATGCTGTTTACAATGCCGAATATTGCACTTCATGTATAAAAAAATTATAGTCAATTTATTTAACACGTTTGCTAGTACCTACTTAATAAATAGTACTACATTCAATTTATATGAAATCACAATAATAAGTGAAGATCGATACTATATCTTATGAAAAATAAATATTCTGTTATCAGGGTCGTGCAAGAAACCTGTTGACGGTATTTAAAGAAAAATAGGAAAAATATGAAAGAGCACTTAAACAATTAAATTTATAACAAATATAATCAAAATCGTATACACCAACAAAAACAATATATGAACTGACAGTGCCCTATACCATTTTTTTTTGCCAACTTTTTTAATAGTAAAATAAAAAAAGCAAGGCAACAGACAGGAAAATGTATTAAATAAAAACACCAGACTTTAACTAGTAATTATAGTAATTTACATAATTAAGTACCGCACAAAAAAAATATACATAAATATTAATTTCTTTACTTTTAATGGAAAAATCTTTCAAGTATTCTAATATAAGTATCTACAAATATAATATCTACTAATAAATATATTTTGCTGACGTTACATACGTCTAGCCGTCTATATGCTACTTTAAGTGACGTTAATTAATAGCTCACTTTGCGTCTGTGCTATTCTGTTGTACTCTCAGTACTTTATCTCGTAGGTCCAACAGACTGGTGTGCATGAAATTCTGATTTTCATGTCCGAAGTAACCAATGAAGAAACCAAGCATTCGGGGTTGTTGAATACTGGAGAAGTATTTATATGACATATGTTGAAATGAATGCATATTATATATTAAAAATCCTTATGAGAAATACACAAAAGATGTATTAATAAAAACAATTAAAAACAATATCTTGCTAATATGATATTTAAATATTTTTTTAACATTATTTATAATTCCAAATTCGTACGTTATCTTATCTTAATTAGATCAAAATTTTAAACATTATTAAGACCGGTGTCGAGGGAGATGATACCAGTAGCTTACCACTTGTTTTGTGTGATTACCAAGTGATTGTATAAAGCTGGTTGATATAGCTTTTGCTTTTAAAATTTAATATTTATATAGGAAATAAGTAATAATATTTTTTTAGAAAATTTGTAAAAAAAAAAATTTTACAGGATTCGAACACGTGCTTCTAATACCCTGAGAGTAATAACTTTTTATTCCACAAAACAATATAATTATAATAGCCTTGCATAGAATAATGTTTTTTGTTGTATTATATTAATAATATTTATATAACATTGTATTCTAAATAAAATTGTCTTAGAACTATTATGGACAGACAGACCGATAAAGTTTATGTGATAAAGATATTATAAAAACAAAAGTTTTGGTCATTAAAAAGAAACTGAGATTTCACAGATGGACCAATCATTTTGTTGACAATGGATTAGAACAGAGAAACGAATCGAATGACCTATACCCCGCAGTGGATGCATAAAAATTGAAGAAGATGAAGAAGAACTGGGACTCGAGAGTTAATTTCAAATGTGTTTAACCAATCATGAGCATAGAAGAACTAAATTATATCCTATTTAGTTATATATATTTATGTCACGTATGTAACTGTAAAATATCTACATATAATGATAACAAAGACAATATGTATGTATTGTACGCGTACAGCGTGATAAAATTATTTCCATAACGCATCCTACGTGGACTAGGTACTATTTAAAATATAAAATAAAAAGAAATGGAAATTAATATATTCAATAAAAAAAAATGAGAACCGGATTCGCGCACGAGGGTTTTGCATAAAATGAAATAGGTGCTAATATAACTTTTTAATATTTACATTTTTCTGTGATAGCACAGACGAAAGCTATGTAGTTAATATTATATACATAAAAAAATGTGTTAGTTGTATGGTCTAGACCAGTGATTCCCAAAGTGGTCTATATCGACCCCTGAGGGTCTATGACAACCTGCAAAGGGTTCTGCGTCAGCGAAAACAAAATTTGGGGGTCCACGATAGTGGATCTGAACACATACACTGATGGTACCTATTTACTTGCGTTTATTATGTTTATTTATTGTAACGTATATTTTACATAACAGATACAACATTTTATTTTGAGTAGTTTTGATTTAAATTCAATTAATAAATGTATCAATTAACATGTGTTTTTACTTTAACTTTTTAACACTAAACTTCACTACAGTTAGAAATTTACAGGAAATCCATATCAGGTAAGTACCCAACACGGAAAAACATGGCAAGGGGTCTACGACACAAAAAAGTTTGGGGAACTCTGGTCTAGACAAAATCCACGATTCTATAAACGTAGATCAACTAGAAGATCGCCCTATAATGATTTCTTCTTTTCTTTTAAGGCGTTTCTTTTAAAAAGCCAATGAGAAAACAATTATAAACCAATAATAGTAACACGGCCACGTCACTGTAATAAAATATTAGTACGCTATATATAACAATCGTATTATTCTATAGGTGTTAACATTAACCAAGTATAAACATAGTTTAATGAGGGAATTATCTTATTGTCTTTAATAATCTTGTTATCGTTTACATAAGTAAACTAAATTAAATTAAATCTGCTTTACGCTGTATCCCGCACACAGCAGGGTAGGCAGAGGGAACCCAGTGTTAAGACACTCCGTTCCCCACTTTCTGCCGAATTCAGGAGGCATTGCGTATTGAGGGGTCGAACTCAACGCTGCGCTTTGCCTTGACACCAGACCGAAGAAATGGAAATATAAACTGAAATAAATATTTCACTTCCTCGACATAAATATTTCACTTCCTATTTTATTTCACTTGGGGATCGAACCCACGCCCGTCGCGTTACAATCACGCCCTTGTACCGCTGCGCCACGAAGGCCTCCATAAGTATGTCATTATTAATGTGAAAGATTAGTTTGTAGGCTGTAGCATAGCTTGCATCAGCCAGAAAGGTACGATATGAGATTAAGTGAAGAAGTACTTACTAGGTACCTACTTAACAATCCAGTGTTAAGAAGATCTATTAAATAAGATCTATTAGATCAATTAAATAAGCTTTTTTCAGCTTATCGCTGTATCCCGCATATAGCAGGATAGGCAGAGGGAACCTATTGTTAAGACAATTCGGTCCCCACGGTTTGCCGAATTTGTGATTTTTGTGTATTCTTTTGTGAACTCAATGCCGCGTTTTCAGATAAAATATAATATGACAATAAAAATTAATTGCCCCGAGTCGGGATCCAACTCACAACCGTCATGTTTACAGTCACACGCTAGTGCCACTGCGCCGCGACGGGCTCAATAAAGTTTTCGGATATATACAGATATATGCATATAAATGCACCTACTACATATTATACCTATTAGGGTTTTCCCCGATCCAGTTCGATAAGTGATATATTTGATTACGCAATGTGCTTCAATAGGTGTAATTTAATGAGTAAGCAGAGGACCTAGTGAATTAATGATAATGACGACGTCACTAAAAGCGCGTGTACCGTTATTATTCTTTAAATTTAATAAGAGTAATCAATTACTCGTATAATGAAACCTAAAAAATTAGCTTCGCGCTGTATCCCGTGAGGATTGTGCGCATGTGCATTGACAAAAAATAACCGAATGGAATAATCCACTAAAAACGGAAGATTCTCAATTTTTTAACAAAATAACACCTAAAAAGAACTATATGTGATACGAAAGCAGCCGAAAAAAACAAAAGTATATGTTAAAAAAACCAAAACCAAAAAACAAAAAGATACCTAAAAAATACGAAAGGACCTAAAAAAATTAAAAAAATTGCAAATTAACGCAAAAAAACCGATATCTCGTTTTGAAGCGAAAAAAATGTCATGTTATGTATGCTGCATGACTGGCATTTAAGTATGAGAGGAAATCTGATAATGAATTTTGTACATAGGCAACCATTATATATTTTATTTAAAATATATAAATTTTGTATACTGTATATATATGTATCTATACTACGAACATTTTATTAAGTAATTATTATAAAAAAATATATTAATAAAATTTTAATCACTTCGTCTTCACTTAATTATTCGCAAGGTACGAAAAATATGGTAGAGCTATGAAGATAAAAAAGTCAATTGTATATATTAATGATAGTTGCGCAATATATGAAACAAAATCCAGACATTTACAATAGAATTTCGAATTTTCATAGAGCCAAATGACGTAACTTCGTTGTTTTTTCTTTTCATATTCATTTGTCACCGATGTTACGAATACTCAAGGTGTGTAAAATTTTGCGCTTAGTTCCGGAGACTAATGTGGCCAATATGATTAAAGAAATATTTTCTTAAATTCATTAGTACCTATTGTTCAATAAGGTAGACCACTGTTTAAATACGATTTAATAAAATTAAGAAGTATGCAAGATATTCCTATAAAGAATTAAAATAAAAAAAAAATGTTTACGGATACTCATATACGTATATAGATTTTTGTTCTTCACGCTGTTATGATACAGCAGAGGGAACCTAGTGCTAAAACACTCTATTCCCCATTTTTTAAGAATCTATGAGGCCAGTCGTGGCGCAAGTACATACAGAGTGACTGTAAACGCAAATGGTAGTGGGTTACATCCCCACTCGAGAAAATTAAATACATATATATTTAAATTTATATAACCTCCAGAATACGGCGGGACGGAACGGAGTACGGAGTATCGTAAAACTAAGTAAAGGGTTACTTCAAAGCTACAATTTTTACGTTGAAAACTGTCTTTATTGTTCTAGTAAACTCGCGTCCAATATTATAGGCAATAAGGTTAGTGGTTCCACGAAGCTGTTGACCCACTTTGTTTTGATGGTAATTATTGAAACGACTCCGTGACATTCAATTTATTACTTCAATTAAGCTGACAACGGAAACATATCGCCTCGTGCCTTAAGAAAAATCAAACGTAGACAGTAGATTTACATCCTGTGATTAAGTGAGGAACGGAGTGCCTTACACTAGGTTCCCTCTGTATCTACCCGGCTGTGTGCGGGATACAGTGTGAAACTGATTTGATTTGATTTTTTGATTAAGGACAAAAAATATCACTCAACCTTTTTAAATAAAAAAAATGGCCAGTGGTGAAACAGGGGCACAAAATACAGGTGCCTCTAAACGCGACAGGTTGTGGGTTCAGTTCCCAGTCGAGGAAATTAAATATTTAAGATCTTTCATTTCTTCGCTTTGGTGCCTAGGCGAAGCGCGGCTCTGAATTCGGCTGAAAATAGGCAACGGAGTCTCTTAACACTATAAAACGTGTCGCTGATTATCGAGATAGATAGTCTTTAACACATAATACTAAAATCAATATAGCGTGAACATAATAGCACTATAAACATAAGATGCACTTCAGATTTAAATGAGATCGATATAGTTATCTAATCTTCAATCCTATCCAATTATAAGCAGTTTTATAAATATATAAAAATGTTAGTATAGTTTACTTCATAAATTACATGTGAAGTAAAAATTAATTAATAATTGTTTAAATGGCAATTATAAAATACAAAATGAGCAAAAAAATGTACTTACCGGATTCCACATTCCATAAAGAACAGCACAAATCCATATAACATGCATCTTGCAGCATACGCCTTGAGGATCACTCGAAGAAGACTAGGTGTTCGTTTCCCTTCTGCGCTAGCTACTTCCTCATCCCAAAGACGAGCGAATTTATCTCCGAGGGGACCTTACAAAACAAAATATTAATTTAAACTAATTTAACTTTACAGTGTATGTTAAAACTTAAATTCATAGGGCATATAAATTAGTTGTTTTCTTTTTTGTACATTGAGATGAGTCATGAGTTACAATGAGTTGCAAGTCAAACAGAACAAATAATAAACAAGTCTATTTAGACTGATGCTGACACTTAAAAAAAGAATACTAATTTTATATTTTTAAAATTTTTAATTAAATAAACTTAAGAAAAAAATACTAATGAAACAACAAAAGTTTTATTTAACTAATTAACTATTAAATGTAACTGTATATATAGAGAGTTGTGTAAACTAAATGCAATAGTCTGACAAAAACATGAGTATTTACTAAACATGAAACAACAATATATTTATTACAACAATTATTTTTTTTTATTTAAATATTAAGTATTATAATTACTTATATACTTTATTAAATTAATTTATGTTTAAAGATATCACAATGGTTTACTAGCACAATTTTCCTGAAGCTATGCTATAAAATCAGCTGCATAAGATTTGAATAGTTTGTATTAATGGTTATATTAAGTAATAAATACTTAATGTCTTAGCAACTGCACAGTTGCGGATTTAATTTACACTTATGATAAATCATTATTTTTTCCTTTCTCCGGTAAGAGTATAAGCATCATGAGTTTGCCACTTTCAAAAAGAGGAATCATAACACCAGACCCGCTGACAACTCTGTTATATAAAAAATATTTAATAGATATTTTCTAAATGCCAATGCATACAAATGATTGCACTTTGACCTTTGCCCATCCTTTAATATAAATATTTATCTCTTGCATAGCTAAATAATTTTAATTAATTACAACAAGTAATTTGACTTACATTAATTAACTTTTTGTTCCTATTTTATACAGTGATTCGTAAATAAATATCTACTTCAAGCTTTATATTGAATTTCAATAACAATAAATCCAAACCTAGGATCATACACATACTAGTTTATTCATTCCGTATACTCTCATATAAATAACTGTTGTGGTGCAACATGACAATAACAGACTGTAAGTATGAAGGTTGTGGGTTTGATCTCCAATCTGGGAGTACAAATTAATTTTATTACCACTGCCATTGAAATCCTGAGTGGAGAATGTAGTGTCTTAATAGTAGGCACTGTACTTAACAAAAAATATGATGCTATTGTTTTTTTAATTAGTTGGGAGATAACAATATAAAAATCTATCAATATAAGTCTCATATTTTCGCAAATTTTGGCCCAAAATAGATATTGCTAAATAATTCCGCAGTGTATTCTAGGTTTGCCACTTTCAAAATTTAAAATGTCAGTAAAACAAATTCTAACAAGTAAAGCTGATAAAACTGTACAAGAATGTTTAGAGGATAAACATGTATGGAATCAATGTCTATTGAATGAAATGCAGGATAGCTGCCAGCAAATATAAAAGATTGTACCATTGATTTTGAAAAGAACAATTGTTGAGTTTCTTGCCTGCTCTTCTCAGCAGAACTGCCTTCTGAACTGGCGATAGCTTTTTGTTCATATATTCATTCAATGATTCAAAAGTGCTTATAATAAGTTTATTTGAATAAAGAATATTTTGAATTTGAATTTGTATTATTATTCTTACCAGAGGCATGTTCTTCTAAAGGTTCGTATAATTCATTTTCCTCCAATTCCTTTTTCAACCCACTCCAAAATATTGGCAAGGTCCATCTAAATTATGGACAATTTGGTTATTATTATACTAATTTGTAAATGTATCAACTGGATTAAAATGTTTAGAAAAAACATACGCAAAAGTCAAAGCAGACAATGGGTTAGCCTTGGCCCTGGGATGCTGCCGTCGCCCCCTTTTTTTTTCAGACTCCATTTGATCTATAAAAAAATCATAAAAGAATCGAAATATTATTTTTAAAAAACCTATGAATCATAAATCAACACGATATTAATGATTAGCCGATACAAACAAATCTCTGCCTCGATACTATATTATTAAAACATAATTGTTAATTATATTTTTATAAGATATAGACCTTAAATTACCGGATAGAAAATATAATAACAAAAACCTCTTATTACTGATGTCTGCAAGTTGAATATTTCAAAATTTTTTAAACATCTGCATGGCGCTACTTCAAATACATTGTTTGTTGCAACTCAGTGCCAATTTTTTTATTACTACCCTTACAAGTTTGTGCAAATATTAATAAATAGATTTATAAGTACTATGCAAAATTCACAAGATTATTCAACTAAAAAAGAAAACTTTTAATTTCTCTTTTAAAAATAATTAACTTATATAAATAATATTTTAATATAACGAAAAAAAATTGCACCGCTAAAATGACCTAACCACTGGTATAAAAAATTGCAACTAAAAATGACATTACATAGATGTCTGAATTCTGACATAAATGTAATAATAATTAAAAATGTCCAAAACTCACGCACAGATTGTTAATATAAGTTGAGTAAAGCTACCATGCCCGATACGCCATAAATATCTAAGCCATCGAGCACTAAAAAATACTTAATATTAAATTTCTTATAAATTAAAAATAAAATGTCTATAAAAAAATCTGTATTGAACATTGCATCCTTATAATAAGCGATTTTTTGTTGTTATAAATGAATTCCTTTGATAACTGATATAACAAAATACTTATTATAAAATAGTTACGAACCGGTGTCTGCACATGGATGATATGTAAAAAAATGTTATTGATGGCATTAAATAACGTAATAGAATCAAAACATTAAATTTAAATGTTTTTTTAAATTGTCTGCGCGTTTATTCACAATCAAACTCATCTAAGAAATGGCGATTAAATTGCAACTTTCACTAATATTGAACTTTGGCAGTCTTCCTTCAAATTTAGTGTTTTACCTTTACAAATGAAGATGCGGATGATACCATTTTAAAGAATGTTATTCGTCATAAGTTCCTTAAATAAATGGTTTATTAATGACTGAAACTTAATAGATATTGGTATTTCATATATGGTAAGAATTTGTAAAATGCTAATTTGAAAATGACAATTGACATTTGATAACTTGAGTTTGACTTCTGCAGTAAAAGTTATTCTTGCTTAATGCTTATGCTTATGAATTTAACGTTTTTTGCCCTGAATTTCTGAAATCTTGTTTCAGATGGCAGATCTGAAATCAATAAGACGAATATGTAAACATTTAGAAAATTTTGACATTGTTTATAAGTATAACATGTATATAAAATATCATACTCGCAGCAGACAGGCAGACAGTTCTGAATGAGATTAAAATTTATTAGGCAACAGTTGAACCAAAATAGAAAAATATATACGATCTCCATATGAATAGAATGATTGTTTGGTATTTAAGACGGTATAGAAGTATGATACTTGCTAGTAGTTTGTTTTTTTATCTTGGTTGTTGTGTTACTTTAGGTTTAGTAAAAATAGAATGTGCACAACAAGGTACAGAAAATAATAAAAAACTTTCCAACGTCTTTAATTCAGTAGAATATGCGGTGCTTATATTAAGTAGTCCAAGTAATGAAGCAAAACGAGATGCAATACGAACAACTTGGGCTAATTTCATTAATAATATATTTATAGAAAATGGTGAAAGATTATATAAATGGAACCATACAAGATCTGGTGGACATGTTAAACAAGAATTTATAAAGTTTTTCTTTGTGCTAGGCACAAAAGGCTTAGACAGTCAAATCTTAGAAAGAATAAACTCAGAAAATGCTCGAAGTAATGACCTTTTACTATTAGGAAACTTTGAAGATAATTATGTTAATTTGACAAAAAAAATAATATTATCTTTAAAATGGCTGAATAGCAATTTAAAACATTTAAAATATGTTATCAAATGTGATGATGATTCTTTTGTAAGAATTGATATAATTATAAGAGACTTAGAGGCTTTTGGTTTAGAAATGAACGGACCACCTATAAATCAATTTCTTTCTTATAAGGTAAATTAATAATTAGTCTTGGTTGAGATATGTTTATTACTATTCTTATATTAAATGAATAAAAAATGCATATTTGTTATATATAACACATTTTAGTGATACTGGGTTCCCTCTGCATACCATACTGTGTGTGGGATACAGCGTGAAGCTGATTTAATTTAATTAAAGTGAAGTAATTATATATTTTAATATTTATTTGTGAATTTATTGTTAATTGCAGAAAAGTTTACCCTCTTACAAGGGCTTGTATTGGGGTTATTTTGATGGCAAGGCAAAAGTATATTTTAATGGAAAGTGGCAAGAAAAAGAGTGGTTCCTGTGTGACCACTACTTACCATATGCTCTTGGTGGGGGCTATGTAATATCGCAGACCATAGTTGACTATGTGGCTAGTAATTCAGATTTTCTAAGGTACAATGATTCTTTCTACCCTTAACTATATGATTATCCTGCATATGTAAGGTGGCAGGGAGAACCTGTCTCAAGATGGACCATTCTCTATTTTCTGCTCAATTTGTTGAGTGGCATATCTTACAGTTGCACACTGTCTTGCCAAAACACGGTAGTGAAAATAGTTCATACCCTCAAGTGATGATTAAATACATAACTATCATATTTATAGACATTTTTCCAGTGTTTTACATACAAGAGTTCTCTTAAAAGAATTAAGATTTAATTTGACACATTGTGAAACTGTAATTGTATGATTGATTGTAAAATGAAACAATTAATATTAAAATTTATTTCTAATTATATTTTTATAGCCACTATAATTCTGAAGATGTTTCAATGGGTGTTTGGACAGCTGCACTAGATGGGATCAACAGGGTCCATGATATTAGGTTTGATACAGAATGGAAATCAAGAGGTTGTGACACACATATGATTGTGCGTCACAAACAAACACCAAGTGACATGTTTCAAATGTATAGAATGTTGGTACATTCACAAGGCACTAAACTTTGCAAGACTGAATTGGTATTAAGAAAATCATATCGCTACAATTGGAATACACTGCCAAGTATGTGTTGTAAATAAATTTATCAATTGGCTATAATATTGCTGAAGAAAGGCAACCTCCAACGGCACACTACTGATGTAGATCCTTGGCGGTTTGATTTTGATAAAAATGTTAAATCAATCTGTTGTATAAAAAAATAGAAATTGGATCAATATTTTATTTTATTTTATAAACCAATTTTCGAAATAATATAAATCTTTTGGTAATACAAATATATTTATAGTTTTGTAAAGATATTTTTTGTCCCATGATATGCTGAATAGGCTGCTAGCCAGTTTATGCTCTAAGCCAACGATATGGTGTCAGCTAATGATATAGCTAGCAGATGTTCTACTCTTTGCATGGCAAAGATTGGTCTTCAATTAAAAATATGTTTTCACCAATTGTTATTACAGTGAATAAAAGAATATAATGATAAACAACAATCATATTTTATTTAGACATTTGAACACAAAAAACATAGTCAAACATAATTTATATACAAAAAGTTAATTAAATTAAACATGAAATATCTTATATATTAAACTGAAACTTACAATACAGTTTTCGAATGTATAGGATTCTGCAGGGGTCTTTGTAATAATAGATTAGGAATGTTAATTTTTGTAAGTGGTGATTTTTTCTTTATAATTAAATGACTTATAGCTTCTGACAAAACTAAAGTATAAAATTAGGGAGACATTATTGTTGTAAGTCCATCTTGAAAGATGACCTTATATATTTTTAAGCATCTACCAAGGCACTACAGAATGTTTTATAAATATTAGGGATGTCCAAAAATAAATCCCTTATACATCATTCAAGTAATATTTAATATTATATGAAAGAACCCTACAAAAATCAAGCAACATACAAACATAGTCATTCAAATAAACTTGTGTGCTTTTTTACCTAAAATATAATCTTGTCAAATATCTACAAATATTTTTTTTTCAAAGTAGTCGACAAATTTTTTATTAAAAAAAATATTTTTATAAATATTAAATTCTCACTCTAAAGCTATAATTAATTAATTTAATCGTGTTAATATTCATAATCACCCAATAATCTGAGATTTTCAAAAGTAATTGAAACTTTACGAAACTTTAGTGACGTAATGCTAATATCACATTTGTAGAGGATTCAAGAGTTGTCACTATCAATGTATGTTTTTCACTTTCATATCTATGTATGTCTGATTGTTATAGAATGTTGTTCTAGATAATTCCTCTTTGAAATAATCAATAGTTCTTTGAAGACCATCCTGTAATGACACCTGAAAATTAAGAGAAATAATTATTTCATAAATATATCAATAAAAGTATTTGACATACTTATTTTAAATAGTAAAAAAGTCTTGATTGACTATTAATATTATATATGAAACTTATTTGAGTTGATTGATTTTAAAATCAATAAACTAAAATTTCTAAATCAACACAAACTGACAACTTATAATTGAAATAGGCAGCAGTGGTGAAAGTGACTAAAGTGAAGTCTTTGGTAAACCTTAGTAAACATTAATAAATTATATATTAATAATATATGTAATAAATTACAAATAATAATAAATTATTAAACAATTTTTAACAATAATAAATACTAATGTCAATAGTATTACATACATTGTACTGAACCATTTACTTGAATATTATTTACAATAAATTCATTATCAATAATCATATTAGTTTGTGATAATGATCTTATTTAAAATTCTACCTTTAGCACTGTGGTATTCTAGCTCCTAAATGGTTGAACCTTTTAAGTTAGTTTCTGGTTTAAAAGGTTGTATAATCGAGTGTCCTTAAGTTAGTTAGTTTAAGAAAATATGTTCAGCTGCATTAACATTTAACAATACCTTAGGTGTCCAGTTTAAGTGTGTTTGTGCGAGGGTGATGTCAGGGCGACGGCGTTGAGGGTCGTCCTCTACCGCGGCTCCGGTGGCCACAGTACTGCGGCATCCGGGGACTAGATTCTTAATTATTACAGC
Organism: Heliconius nattereri; assembly: GCA_013403645.1. Classification (NCBI taxonomy): domain Eukaryota; kingdom Metazoa; phylum Arthropoda; class Insecta; order Lepidoptera; family Nymphalidae; genus Heliconius; species Heliconius nattereri. The sequence continues at coordinate 2,658,767 of JAAIXI010000242.1, read as the reverse complement.
AAATTCTAAAAAAAAACCAGTATAAATGGTGTAAATACTAGTAGGTACTTTTGTTTGTTTTACAAAATGTTTTCATACCTTTTTAAGTTATAAAATACAATATTTATTGGAAAGAATTGATGCATAAGAGACATTGGCGGATTGGCAGAGGAGGTTTTATTCCCATTCATGGGAATTAATTATTTTCTTTTCCTTGCTCTGGTGGCATGCCAAAGAACGGTGTTGAGTTTCGCCACTTATCACGAAACGGAGTGCTTTGCAGTTCGCTCTGCCTATCCTGCTAATGGTGGGATGCTTTTTGTTAACTGCAAATACCTATATGCAGATAAAAAATAAATATGTACCAATTTGTTTTTTTAATAAATTCTTAAATTACTCACAACATGGGTTGTTAAGTATAAGGATTTAAATTAAATTTAAAGAAAAACAACCACATATCAAATTTATGATATTGTTAATTTAACAGTAGATTAAAAAATGTCTTCGCCCAAAAAAATTGCGTGCCTTTTAGGGGTCCCTATTTAACAACATAAGAAGAAAAAAATAAAGTCTGTAATGGCTATTAATAATACAAAATGATTACCTTCTATTGTGTGTTCCACTGGGTTCCCAATGTTGACAGGTAACGTGTAGCTCGAAGCCATAAGAGCAAGTAGACCGTTCACCAGGTCCGAGACATAGCAAAAGGATCGAGTTTGCTTGCCATTTCCATATACCTAAAAATAAAATCTTTATTATTGTCGTGTTAGACTAAATGCGACGGTTGTGAGTTCGATTCCCGATCGGCAACGTAATCATTTCAATTCCTGACTCTGGAAATTCGACAGACCGGCGTACAAACATTCGGCGTTGAGTTCTATTATTCAAAATAAATAATGTTTTAAAAATTAGACGAAAGCGGCCAACGGAGTGTCTTAATACTAGGTTCCCTCAGCCTGCTATATGCGGGTTACAGTGTGAAGGACAAAAAATCTTTTTCAATTTAGCGTAGATGTTATGGTTTTGAACTATTAGACAACATATTGGCTAAAAGCTAAACATGGTTTTTTTATTGCTATTAACAAAGAACGTTTATTTTGTCTTACCAGAGTGTGGAAAATAAAAATAAAACGGTGGCCTCGAATAAGGATCTACCCCAAAACTATTGTTTAGTCAAAAGCCGTACTACTGTGCCACAATGGCTCAAATTATGCATTATAAATATATATGTATGTGATATTAAACACAAAAAAGATAATATTATAAATTAATACTATTAATAAAGTGTTAGCAATCACCAAGGCCTGTGAAAGATAAGTACCACTTGAACTGATATAGTAAGAGGCATACTACAGGACTGAACTGCAATTCGTATTTATAATTTTCCTATAAGTTATAAAATATTTAGCTAAAAGAATGACGTCCTAGTGCAGCGGCACAGTAAACGCGACGGTTGTGGGTTCAATACCCAATCAAGGAAATGAATTATTTTCAATTTTAATTTTTAGCCTCACCATATAACATGCAATGTCTGGGTAATTGGATGGAAGTTATTACTATATATTCTGATATATTTGGCATACAGTATGAAGCTTAAAAATATTTTTCTATTTAACTTACAGTAATAGTTAAGTTTTGTAGAGCTTGCATGACAAAGTTAGAGACGACACGTCCATCAGAGACATGCATCCTCGGTCCATATGTATTAAATATTCTCGCCACTCGGACAGAAACATTCTCTTGTTTAGCATAAGAATATGCTAATGTTTCTGCCACTCTCTTTCCTTCGTCATAACATGCGCGTGGTCCTGAAGAGAATTTTTTTATTAATAGTATTATATTGTATATATATATCAGGTTACAAAAAATCTACTGACAAGCACTAGTATTAAAAAAAACTTCATTTATAATTAATTAATAAAAGATTTCGAAAAATATCCAAATTTTTAAAAATAAAATTTTAAATATGATCATACCTATTGGATTAACATGGCCCCAATAAGATTCTGGTTGGGGATGCACCATAGGATCGCCATATACTTCTGAGGTACTTGCTATTAGAATCTTTGCTCCAACCCGTCTTGCTAAACCTAAAACACAAAAAGATACCCAAAGAACACTTCTATTATTTAGACAAATAAATTATGCATATAAGTTTCATAACTAATTTTTATAAATTTAATATACTTTTTCATCTTCACACTGTCCCATCAGGCACATAGCAGGGTACGCAGAGGAAACCTAGTGTTAACACCATTCTCTACTTTCCGCCGAATTCTTGAGAAAAAATTAACAAACAATTAAGAAAAATGTTATTAAACAAGCATGAAATGAAATTATTCAACAATAAATTTTCTCAAGTAGGAAATCAAACCCACAGCCACATGCTATGCCAATGTGCCACAATAGCTTCAAAAATTTATGATCATAAAAATGTTTACCGAGCATATTAATTGTTCCTAAAGTATTCGTTTTTATAGTTTTGACAGGATTTTGCATGTAGTGAGGTGGGCTTGCTGGACTAGCTAAGTGGTAAATTTCATCAGCCTGAAAATAAAATACTTGATTAGGTTTACACTACTTGGAAAACTACAATACATTACAATAAATATTTTTCCAATAATTTCAATATTTGTCTTTACTTATGTGAAAAGGTAACAAAAATTGCAGATGTAATAGAAGTGATATACTGATACTCAGAAATCTGTCTTATGATAAAATTTTAGTGCTATTTATATATGTATTTCTATATATGACAATTGATGACCATGTTGGTTCTTAAAATATACCACTGATCTGCATATAATCTTTGTTTAAAATAGTTGCTTATTATGTACCTATTGTTATAATGATAATTAATTCTACTTAGACCTGTCTGTTATATAAAAAAAATTGTACCTCTACATATAATGGATTTACTATGTCATGGTGAATCATTTCAAAATTTCTGTGTCCAAACCAATGTTCCACATTTCTTTTTCTTCCAGTAAAAAAGTTATCTACAACAATAACTTCGTGGCCTTGTATCATTAAAACATCAACAAGATGAGATCCTACAAATCCAGCCCCTCCTGTTACCTGTAAAAAGCTCAATGTCAGAGAAGAGACTTCTTAAAGTTTCCATCAAGTCAATTCAATTTATGTGCCTGGCCCATTGTTGTGCAGGCTCAGGAGCTCAAAGACTATTTTTTCTGTTGTATAAACAAGTACTGTAAATATTGTTATTTATTTAATTTGTTCATATAATGTATATATATTTTACATAATTGTCAATAATGAAAAAAAAACCATATTTATTGTCTTTTTTTCTATGGAATTTATCAAAATAAATGAAATTTAAATTTTAAAATATAAGCATGTTATGTACATTTTATTATTCTATTTAAATTAAAGAATGTCTTACCAATATTCTTTTTCGTTCCTTATATCCAAGATATTTTACATCAGGATATTTTTGTGGTATTCTTCCTTCTAAAAAGGCAATTTTCTTTTCTAATTGTTCTATGCGTGCTTTTGCTTCCTGAAGTTCTTGTTTAGTACTGTCATCAACTTTACTTGTATCCATATTGTTTAAACTGTTTTGTATGACGTTATAGTAATCTTTCTTTGGCATCTGGTTAAAATCTCTGTATGTTATATCTTGAAATTCATTGTTTCCTCTTTGGTTTGGATTTCTAGTATCAGTATTATTTACTTTATCTTGCCTAAGAATAAGAAATACAAAGATAACTGCAAAATAATAAATTTAATAATTATGTACACATTTATTTAAACAGACTTAAATCACCAAGCAAATGCCCTTCACGTGTAAATACTATAAATGCAGCTTTATATAGCAAAAAACCAATAAAATATTTTAAGTACTCACGTAGAGATAAAGCACAAACGATGGTTAGAGTTTTTCGAAATTTTAATGATTGCCTTATCATGTCTGAAAAAGGTGCTAGACCGTCTATGTTCACATTTCGTCTCTACATAATATATTGTTTGGTGAGAAATTAAACTTATAAAATAATACTTCTTATTACGGTAATGAAGTTGAAATAACAATATAATTTATAAGAATTTACTTTTAAAGAACTGATTTTGACAACTATTGTTCTTTTGACAAAATGTGTTTTATTTTGCTGACACTGACAGTTGCGTTCTATAATATATGGTACTTAAAAATGTCTTACAAAATAAATATTTATTTTAAATATATATTTAATTTACTCTAAAAATATAATTCATATATTAATATACATAATTTCTTACCTTTCGAAATAGTTTTAATATCAAAAAATGTGATTGATAAATATAGTTTTTACAGTGATGACTATAAAAGTTATAAATGACTGTCAATCATAAATGAAAAATTGCTACTACTCAATTTATGAAGGTAAAATTATAATAAAACCGCTTGAGCATTATCAATAATATCATTAGCATTAGTGTACAAGCGCAGGAATTCGTTTGTAGTTAGTTTGAAATTACTTATGTAATTAATTATTAATATTTAACTAATTTATGTTCAGAATTACATAACTTCTGCAGATTTTAAAGTATTTTATATTTTAAAAAAAAGAAGTATGTTTGAAAGCATTGTGCAATAGGTAATAGATAATATGCAACCAAACCACTGAAATGAGCTGTCAAGTTCTTAATAAAGTATTAATATCAATCACTTATTGAAATTTCGTGTAATATAATACATAAGTATTATAAAGTTCAATAAGTATTCGCATATAAGCCACACAAGAGGTTCCTCTACAAATCATATTATGAATTAACCAATCTTAGAATGCGTTGTATTAATATTGTCAAATATTATAAATTTACATCGTTAAGGCCAGTCAAGTCGTGACTGTACATAAACGCGACGACTTATGGGTTCGATTCCCACTAGAGGAATCTTAACACTTCTTGCCTCGATACCAGAGCAAATAAATTAAAATATAATTTTAATCGAATATTTTATTACCTCGAGTAGGAAATCGAACCCACAACCAGTCACGTTTACAGTCACACTTTGTGGCCTTGCGTCACACTGGTCTCACCCCGACTTATGGTATTAAAAAACATAAAATGTAAAAAGTATAATAAAACATAAAATAAGTTAATAAGACAGGCATATAATATATAATTTATTATATAATTTTTCACAGTTTTAATATTATAGTAACAGCAATTAACCTCAACATTGTCCTCGAAGTCTTACCAGTATGTCGGGATGATCAACAAACAAACCATCTATACCCTCTGCTAGAAATGCTTTAATTTCTCCAACACTATCTCCAAAATTAGAAATTACATTCCCTATTTGAAATTCTGTAGGTAAATAGACATTTTCAGCACGAAATGTCCACGGGTGTACCTGCAGACCTACTGCGTGAGCATCTTTAACAAAAGTCGTTGGAGAACCTAACCTATTTAATAAAGTTCGTGGTATAATATATCCCTTTTCAGGTCCAACAGCGCTAGCATATTCAGCTACATTTGCCAATCCTTCGGGTGTAGCCATATCGCCAAACGTTAGTCCAGTACCAAGCTGTGCCTGATCAAAGGGCATAGCTATTTTACTATTATATAATTGCAAAAGTCTAAGGTTTGTCATATTTTTTAATTCTTTTAAATTATTTACCTCGAAAGACTGTATGTAAACTGGTGCATCTTTTCCAATATATCCGTTTTTGTGAAATACTTCAACTACCTTGGCTTCCATAGCTAACCCGAGTTGCTGGAAATAAGTCCCATATTTTAATTCGGGGTAAATGCCAATGCTCCGATTTTCACTTATTTCTAGAGCTTTTACAAGATCAATTAATTCTTCAAAAGTTGGAATATCATAAGCTTTGTTCATTCTTGTATTTGCTGGTCTCACTAGAGGTAGTGCTTCTATTGCCTTGAGGGTCTTTATTTCTGCTAATGTAAAATCCTCTGAAAACCATCCACTTACGTTGCGTCCATTTATAATTTTAATTTTAAATCTTTCAGAAAACACTTCTATTTCAGCGACATCGGTAGTTCGGCTAAGTTCATTTTCATGTCTACATATCAAAACACCATCCAGTGTCATAACTAAATCTGGCTCTACGTAGTCAGCCCCCATTGTAATTGCTAAGGCATAAGAGCCTAGCGTATGTTCGGGAACATAGCCGCTTGCCCCTCGATGCGCAACAATCACAGGTCTACAGTCATCGGGACCACGTCGCTTAGGCACTCCTCTAGAATTAATTACTGGACTTACTGAATCAAAATTCAGAATAAGGAGTGTTGTACACAAAAGAATTGCAACACATCTTGACACACCCATATTTACTACTCAATTAAAATAATAAAATATTAAAAAATAATTTAGTGATTAATATTCTTATCAAATACGTAGGTAACTTTTGATTTTCTAATGGAATTAATATGTTGGTGGTATTAGGTACTATCTTTAATCGCATATATGTTGGTACGTTACGTGTAACAAACGTGCTAATGATGTATATCTTATAATTAGAATAAGAAAAGTTTGCCTTAATTAGTATTTTATCATTTAGTTATTTTATCATTAAAATGTTTCAAATATTTTTTATCCGACTAACTTTGATTATAGTTATTGGTCTCTATATAGGACAAATAAAATTAAGTAATAATAATTACATTATTTTGCCAACAAATTTTAAATTGTTAATAAAGTATTAAAAAATAATGTTAAAACTATAAAATTGACTATAAAAATGTATATATTTTTTAATTCTGCGAAAAAATATTGGAGTTGGTCTAACGTAATGTTAGGTACATTTATGTATAGATTTCAATTCCATTACAGACAATGAAAATATTTCCTATTTAAATTCTAAAAACGCGAGAGTTAAGTGTAAAGGTAAAAACTATTCAATTAGGGTAATACTAGCGAAGCTGATAGGAACGCAACGGCTGTGAGTTTAATTTCCAGGCAAAACGCAACGTGGGTGGAAAGTGAGGAACGAAGTGTCTTAAACATGATTCTTTAGTTATAGCTGAATAAGAAGAAAATATAAAACGAACTCTAGAGTGTTTAATCATACTATTTTATATTTATAGCGATATCATAAAGTACACCTACCCTGAATGTACAATATTTCTGCATTAATAATATCGATAAACAACAGGGTAAATGAAGCAAAATAAATTGACAAACAGTTTCACACTCAAATAATATGTACATATATATATATATTTTTATAAACATAAACGTTGATAAGATTTGAATGACAGCCACCAACACTTATAATAACCCATATCTTATCATTATTAGCAAGTATTTTATTCGTAGCAAAGTTACATATATTGTGAGCCTTTGTTATATTTTTTGCAAAACATTGCACATTTGGCAGTCGTGGCGCAAATGGGACCAATGACTATAACGCAACGGTGGTGTATTCGATTCTCACTCTAGGGAATTCAAATTAAATCAGCAGGGTAGGCAGAGGGAACCTAGTGTTAAGACTCCTCACTTTCTGCCGAATTCTCGAGGCATTGCACGTTGAGTGGCAGAACTCAACGCCGTGCTTTGCCTCGACACCAGAGCGAAGAAGTGTAAATATAAACGTAAATAAATATTTCAGAGTAAGTTTAGCTTTAAATATAACTTAGTTCTTTATAAGCATGGACCTCGCATGCGGTAAACTAAATCAGGTTGATCTGAAAAAAGGCCATCTATTCCTGCATCAATATATTTTTGCAGTTCTCCTACAAAATTACCAGATTTTGATGGATCTTCATTTTGGTATTCTTTCGGAAGGAACGTATTTTCTGCTCGGAAGGTATAGGGATGAACTTTAAGTCCATTCGCATGAGCGTCTGCAACGAAACTAGTTGGTTCTCCAAGATTGTTATTGCTATCTCGAGGAATTATAGAAGTTTTGTCTGGTCCTACAGCTGCTGCATACTTTGCTACTTCAGCAAGTCCTTCTGGTGTTGACATATTACCGTAAGTGAGACTGCTACCTATTAAAATTTGATCCGCAGGCTGTAGATTCATGTCGCTCTCATATAACTGTAATAGTCTAAGATTTGTCAATTTCTTCAATTCCTTCAAATTATTAACCTCAAATGATTGAATATAAACAGGTGCATCGGAATCTTTATATCCATTTTCATGAAACGTGTTAACAAGAACTTCCTCCATTGGTAGCCCTAATTTCTTGAAATGACTGCTATGTTTTATTTCTGGATAGATACCTATACTTTTTTTCAAACTTATTTGTAATCCCTTTACTAAATTTATGATTTCTTGAAATGTTGGTATTTCGAAACTTCCATCCATTCGAGCATTTCCGGGTCGTATGTCTGGAATACGTTCTACTGCTCTTAACATTTTGATATCTGCTAATGTAAAATCTTCAGTAAACCATCCAGTCACTTCTTTACCATCAACTTCCTGAGTTTTTTGACGATGTGCGAATTCTGGATGAGAAGCTACGTTAGTAGTTAACCCAAGTTCATTATCGTGTCTTGCGATTAAATGGCCATCTTTAGTCATCACGAGGTCTGGTTCAACATAATCAGCACCCATGGTAATAGCTAGGGCGTACGATCCGAGGGTATGTTCAGGTACATAGCCGCTAGCGCCACGATGAGCGATTATGACTGGTCTACAAGAGTCAGGGCCACGCTGATGACTTTCACTCATTGACATTGACGGAGCGGCCAATGCAAATGTTAAGCCGCCAACAATCAAAAATACACATATTCCAGTCAAACTTAATATTGTTATTTTGGTCTGAAAATAAAAAATATTATAATTAAAATTTTAAGTTAAAGTTCGCAAAACGAGCATAGAGTTTATTGCAAATAAAATAATATTACAAATATTTCACTATTATCTTATAATGAAGCCGTTGTGTCAGAGTGGAGCACAAGCAATGCCTGGAAAATTGGGGAACGGAATGACTTAACCTTCTCTCTGCCTACCCTGTTATAAGTTGAAAGTAAAAAGAAAAAAAAAGAAAAAATCCCTACAGATATAAATAAAACAATAAATTCTTTGTTATTTGATTTTGTTTATAACAAAAATGTCCTTGAAATCTTAATATTGTTATAAGAAGTTGCAAAACGCAGCAGATAATGAAAAACATTTGTCCTATCTTTTATTTATGTAGACTGTCATCTTATATAAGCGTCTACAATAAATATTTATTTAACTACAGATGTAATAATATCCATATAAACTTATAAATAGACCGCATAATTATATCACTTACCATTTTAGAGGCGGTCGACATACACGCACTTTAGAAAAATGAAGATTCACGAACTATTGACTTTTAAATATCAACTTGATCTCTATATATCGGTACAGACACAGAGTAAAATGTTTAAAATTTAAATATATTTTGTAAGAATAACATCTGTTTAGTATAAACACTTATTGCTAAATGACTTGACTACGGTAGGAGGAAATCTTTTTAAATAAAAATATAACAATGCCAAGATACGGAAAATGTTTTCCTGCTTCTCTTAAAGACAATTTTGAATACTAAGATATATGAATGGTAAAACTTAACTATATAATATATTTAATATATGTATGTTGTTTTACTAACTATAAATATGTCTTATTTTACAGAGTAAAGTACCTACACTGTAGAAATGTATGATTTTATTTCTTAAAATTACTTTATTACTGAAGCCGTCGTGACGCAGCGGCACAAGGGTGGGACTGCCAACGTGACGGTTGTGGGTTCAATCCCCACTCGAGGAAGTGAAACATTTATTTACGTTTATACTTCCATTTCTTCGCTCTGGTGTGTGGTATATTTGTTGTATCGAATTTTTATTATTTTAATTTTTAATTGATTTCTCAAACTAAATGAAAATATTTCTAAATATGTATATGTGTTTTTGCTGTTGATTGTACCTACTTCTTTCTTATTTTCGAGATATGGCAGATACTTAAGATACTGTGAATATAAGTGATAAGAGCGTCTCATGGTAGAGCCCGTAGAGCATAAGCTTGTGTGATGACACCGCCTGACTGACAATTTTGTTATATTATTAAGTTATTTTTGAGTTATAATAAAAGGTACCTAAAAATCTTTTAACTATCTATACTTAAATATTCTAATTATTATTTGTTTATATACATTTAAACGTATTCTTAATTTCTTTTCCTATCCAACCTTATTTATATGTAGTCTGATAAAAAAATATAATATTTCCGAAAATGTTAATTAATTAGTGTTTAATATTTATTAGTTTTTAGTCTCTGTCGTGGTTGGTACATGTTTTACATTGGCGGTGCGTCTCTATGTTGAAGATGTTTACGTCCAAACTGTTATCCCCTTAATGTGGTAAAATAAAGTAATATCCGTTACATATATCTATTTCTATAAAAAAAATTAGACAGCTATGGAACATTCCCCTCGTTCATTTCCCTCTGTTTATTCTGAAAATGTAGAGAAATAATAGAAAAAAATACCGACGCACAGCAGCAATAGCAGCAGCAGCAGCAGCCGCAGCAATAAATATATAAATATAGATGTACAGAACAAATAAACAATTTTTATATATTAAATAACGTCATACTTATGTTAACATAAAAGTCATAGTAAATGTTATCAACGTGGATAGAGCGTGACGGTAAATCATTTACGGAACAATATCGCTTGAAAAATAAATCTATTATAATATCTGTGACGTACTCGTATTTAAACAAAATATATATCTAGTAATATAATAATAGAGTCTGTCGTGACGCAGGGCAGGGACACACAAGTGTTCTGTGAACGCGGCTGGTTGCGGATTCGATTTCCACTGGAGAAAATGAAATATTTATTTAAATTTATAGTTTAATTTCTTCGTTCTGGTGTCGAGGCAAAAGCGCAGCATTGAGTACCGCCTCTCAAGTGGGAAACGGAGTGTCTTAACATTAGGTTATCTTTGCTAATATATATTTGCTTAAATATTTTAGCAAATATATATATAATAATTTCGATCTGTCTTTTTATAAAATTTTATACTTGGTGTCTGTTTAATAAATCACGACTTAGTCGTAAAATAAAAGCAACAGTAACGATTACAGCTTGTATTATTGCTATATAAATGTGTTTATTAAAAACGAGTACGTCCCTAAAGGCAAGTAACAGAGCTCCGTGTTAGTACAGTGATTTGATAAGCTAGGGTTGTGCCTTGTGCGTATAGCTTATCATGAACTGTATACAATTAGAAAAGATTAAGGTGTTTTTATTAATAAATATACTTATGTGCTGAAAATTTTTATTGACAGTAAAAAAATCTGAAAAACAAGTCTAAACTTTACTATTTTTATAGTAATCTATCAAGAGTTCCATTATTCAGGATCTGGCTCAATCATCAGACCAGCTTAATGGAACCATATTATTGTACGGTTGTCAAGCTACGCATAAGTGCTCATTTTTGTGATGACACAATTATTACAAGTAGATCATTTCAGTTTCTTAGATTTTATAACGACCAAATGAAAACAAAAATATAGGACTAATAAATAAAAACGTGTAAAAATTTACTTATGTCGATTACACCTAATATGACATATTATATCTATTTGTTACATATACTTTTGTCCTATATATTAGCAGTTGTTTACCTGACTACATTTTCAGACTTTCTAAACATTTTATAAGAAATCTTACAATTCACTGAAACCGCTGGAAACAACCCTACATCATTATATTTAAAAGATCCCTCAGCGCTAGGTCCCCTGCAAAATTCGTTTGTTTTTTCACTAACCCCCCTCCCTACGTGGCATCCTTTAATCCTAGCAGATCGAATTAATAAAGTTTGTCGTTAATCATTATCGTAAGCTGCGAATACGGAATTAGACATTGATTGCAGCAAGGGTGAATGGTGAAGCGACTTTATTAGCTAACTAGATTTACTGCTATGTAAAAAAACGTGATGACTTTTTTTGCAGGACTTAAGAACCGCCAGAAACCAATATTGCAGCCCTTGCGCACAAAAGATTATGGAAATATTGACTGTTTTTAAATTTAATTGAGCTAAATTTTATTATCATTACAATTTTATTAGATGCCAGTCGTTGCACACAAGAGCTTAACGCGACAGTTTATGGATTCGATTCCCACTCGAGGAAATATCGAACACGCTCTAGTAAAACGCGGCGTTGACTTCTGCCACTCAACATGCAATGCGTCCAGAATTAGGTCAAAAGGGGAAAGCGGAGTGTGTAAACACTAGGCTATATGCGGTAAGCTCGAAAGCAAGCTATAAATAACTAATCAGGTTGTCCTCTTAGTTCCCACAGAGTGTGAAGTGGTCGCGGGAAATTCAATAACGCCCCTACTCCAAAACACAACTGATAGGTCCCCAAGGATCTCTTCAGGGTTTTACCCTTTGAGAGAAAGTAATGTAATTTTTACTAACCAAAATAAATACAAATTATTAAATTACTTCAATTAGAAGTATGTTTTTATGGTCTATTCATAAATAATCTATATATAAATTAAATTTTCTTTTTAGAAATAGGATGTAAGTATATTTACAAGACCAGTGACGCCATTATAATATACCTATTTAATAAAAAATAAATATATACTGTATTTTGTAAGACATAACGATATTTTTTTACTTAAAAAAATAAATGGATCTTTTTTCGATAACATAAAAATTAAATATACCTTACGGTCATTCTACATAAATTATTTGATACAGAAGTGATTTGGCTAAGTGGTTAATAGGCGGGTTGGCCATCCAGGGAGGAGCAGCCCCGCCTACGTATTAAGTTTAATATATTGTTTTTTGAGAATATCTTGCAATCCAAAGCAAATATTCGAAATTTTTTAAATATGAATTATTTAGGTACTTTTTTTTTCAGCTTCACGCTGTATCTCACACACAGCGGGTTAGAGGGAACCTAGAGTTAAGACACTCCGTTCCTCACTTTCTGCCTGATGCAACGCCGCGCTTTGCCTCGACACCAGAGCGAAGAAATGGAATTATAAACGTAAATAAATATTGTGAGTGGAGTGAGTGGTAGGGATTGAACCCACAACCGTCGCGTTACAGTCACATCCTTTTACCACTGCGCCTCTACGGCCTCTTTACTATATAGGTAGATACTTCTTGGAAAATTTTAAAATATTTTCAATTTCTTGTAATAATTAGCACGTTGCAAATATTATCTATACTACATGTCTGGAAAAGATAAAGACGTTAAATAGATATAATTATGTAATTAACATATTTTTAGGTTTACTCTGTATCCTTCTCTTGCAGGTTAAGCAGCGGGAACTTGGGAACCCAATGTTAATACACTGCTTTCCTATTAAGTTATATACTTCCGTTCCCACTTTCCGCCGAATTTTGGAGACATTATGTGTTGAGTGGCGCTCAACGCTGCAGTCTTATCTAATTTACATATACATACATAATTATCTAATTATTTCAACTTTGCAAGTGGAAATAATAAATATATGATAAATTGTACTTAAATACATCAAAAGTCAAAGGCTATGTATGAACTTATCAAAATTAACCCAGATAAAATATCGATTAAAAACATGAAGAGATGTAATAAGAGTTGTTTTTTATATAAAAAAAATATTATGAATCTATTATAGTCTTTATTTCCATAGTACAAAAATTAATATGGCATTCAATTATTTGACGACCGCCTTTATAGTTACCGCATGTACTAAACGTTATTGGAAATTAATAGTAAGGCTATCCGGTCAATCGATCCCCACAATCGAAAGATCGACACGAGCTACAATAACAATAATAGGAATTCTATAAACAGAAAAAATCTGCATTCTTATGAGAGAGCGTGACGAAACCACCAATAGGCTCAAATTAAAATTACGTATACAGGTTCGATTATTAATTTGGTCGACATTGTCCCGGTGTTCGTCGATTATGAATAGAATTGATGATATCGAGGTTTGAAGTAAGCGTCATTAAAAAAGTAATAGAATATATTTTTATACTGCAATAATATCTACTTATGAATGTATATATAAATATACTAGCGGACGCGCGCAGCTTCGCTTGCTTATTTAGGTGTGAATTCTAATAAACCATGAACATGAAACACGTGTTCAATGAAGTATATTTAAGAGTAGACTCTTAAGTTTCAAGTTTTATAAAATTCGGTGGCCATTTAAAGATTTTTCCATACAAACTTTCAACCCCTATTTCACCTCTTTTTAAGTTAAAACTTTTCAAAATCCCTTCTTAGTGGATGTCCAGATTACGAAAGTAAACATCTGTCCAATTTTGACGTTTCTACGCACAGTGGTTACGGCTGTGCGCGCGTCTTACCTCAGTCAGTGAGGACAAGTCCTTTTATATATATAGATAATAAAATGGTAAATGACCGCTGTCTGTACATGGAAGGTGTGTCAGAAAATCTATTATTGGAGGAATTTTTCAATGTAATAGAACCCAAAGCAATTATTTAAATTTTTAAGCATTTGTCTGTGCATTAGTTGACCGATTTACATATAATTTTCATTATTGTATTTTGCCAAACTTCCTTTACGATTTAGTGTTTGTTTTATATAAATCGGTTTATAAATACAAAAAGTTATATCAATAAGTATAAAGTATTTTGACCGACGAAACTGCTAAAAAATTAACGTTTTATTAAATTAGCTCTAAATTTTAGTTTCCAATGTTTGGATATTGTTATTAATGAATAATAATGTTACTAGAACACGAAAGTAATTTAGATTAGTAAAAAAATATTGTGTTAAAAAAGATTATCAAGTGAGCGAAGCCGCGAGGCGTCGCTAGTAACAAATAATAACGCTTAAATTATTTATATAAATACGTATCTATGTGCCAGTGTCGTTAAAGATTCATAATTTACTATTAAAACAAAAATGGAGGTATAATTATGTAATTACAAAAAGCTATTAGAGGCATAAATTAATTAAGTATAGGTAGATAATTTACTCCAAAGGATTTTTAAAATAATATAAAACATTTAGATGACTAAAATAAAGCTTTATTACCCAACATGCGCAATGCAGTAATAAATATACCTACCTATTATTTGACTTTCCAGCTTTACGTCCAATAAATATACGAGTATTTAACATATTATATAATTACATCACGAATGAATATACCATCTCCAATACTAACCTAAACACAAAAATCAATCAAGAAGCCTATCAATTAATAGACGTTTCGTCTTATTGTAAACCTTTCAAAATTTAAAGACTTCAAAACACTTCATTATCCGTGACAATCGACTATTAATCATTTCGAAGCTCGCAAAATAATAATCACATTATCATTCTCCCATAATAACAAATGCATCCTCGAAATGCATAAAGAATCCGCTTTGTAACTTTTTTTTATATATATGTATATAAAAATAAAGAAATTTCGAGAAATATCGTTTCAAAACTTTGCTCGCTCGAAATCGAACAATGTAAGCTTATGACCGTACGTATTATTTATTGAAAGTAAGAAAAAAGTGAATACGAATGGGCTTGACATATTGTTAAAGGTCCTTATAAAATTATTTGCTATCACGCCATCCGAGGCTTGTTACGAAGAAGCAATCCTGGAACGAAACAAGACTGGCTCGACGAATAACGTTCATAAAACGTCATGTCCGAAGAATAAAACAATAAAATATATGTACGTATAGACAATAAAACGTTTATACCTATATACGACCCACGCGGCTTCGCCCGCTTCAACTGATTGTTATATTATAGCCAAATTATACAAAGTATTGACATAAATTATAGCTTATTCTGATGTTATTACTGTAAAATTATATCTAAATCCGTTCAGTAGTTTTTGCGTTAAAGTGGAACCAACATCCATTCTCACACACTTTATAATATTAGTAGGATGACGACATATGACAATGTTTTTATGGTTAATTGATGAAATTTGTTCTTAGAGTACTTAAGTCCAAAATAATTGTCTATCTAATTGTTTTTATAATCTTTTGGTCTTTCCCCCGATAGCTATGAATAATATTTGTAATACATTTTTTAAATTCCCAAATGTCATCCAGCTTATTAACAGACTTCATTTTTTGTTTAGCTTTTATTTGTTTTGAACGGAGCGTTTTGGCTTTGGCGCGGTCATTTCGACCTTTCGTTTTTTGTCTCGCACCATGTCTTCCCCGAAGATGAAATATTGTTTACAGATAATTAGCTACGTTTTATAAAGTATTTTTCTATAAGCTATAATAATATACCTACTTATAATATAACTAAAAATATGATGCCATAAGAATTGATGGAATTAATAAATAATGATTTTACTACTATTTACTTGAAACATACTTTGTTTTTGTTATGTATAATATTAAGCGATAGTAGCCATAGATATATTTAATAGTATATCATTAAATTTTATTTATCGAAGTGGGTCATTAATAATAACGTCCCCGGGAACAATAAAAATCGTCCGCAAAAACATGACCAAAGGAAGGAGACCAAATGAATAAATTTAGAATCCGAAGCGCGTGATCGATAGATCCATAGGCCCGATCTATAGATCATATCGACTCGAAAATGAGATGCGTGAGTAAGACAAAATATAATTAATGATCCGAGTTCGAAATTCGAATCAGTCCGGTGCAGACAAGTTGGCGTCGTCGCAATAAACAAAAGGCAAAAATGTTTTTGTTTCATTTTGTTATATTTTTTATTTTTTTCATGTAAAGCGTTTGTAGTTTCGTACAATTAATCATTCGAGGCTGTATTGTTGCATCTGTTGCGCCGACTTGTAGATCGAGCAGGCCATTGTTAGCGATGGATCTCAATACTATTGTTCAGCTCCAAACTTCACCACCTGTTAATGGATATAACGGTTTTGATTATAATATTTGAAGCTATTAGGAATATACTCGTAAATTGAGGAAAGATAAGCTTGTGTAGAGATGCAACAGCCAAATGGCGTAGGGGCAGAAGTGTGAGGTCGTGGGTTAGATTCCTATTCGAGGAAATGAAATGTTTAATATTTCTACTTCCTCGCTCTAGTAACGAGGCAAAGCGCGGCGTTGAGTTCCACCACTCAACACACTATGTCTTCAGAATTCGACGGAAAGTGGGGAAGGGAATATCTTAACGTTAGGTTCCCCCTACCTACCCTACTATATGCGGGACACAGCGAGTAGTGGATTTTTTGCCGACGTGTGTAGAGATGCAACAACAAATGGCGTAGGGGCGCCAGCGTGAAGATTTGGATTCGATTCATATAGAAAGAAATTAAATATTTAATATTTTTATAACATAACTCTAGTAACAAGGCAAAGCGCGGCGTTGAGTTCTGCCACACAACACACAATGCGTCGAAAGCTCGGAGGAAAGTGGCAAATAGATATGCCTTCATAGAGTGGCTTAACACTAGATTTTTCTGGTTGTCACTAAGTCGGAACTACAGCTTGAAAATAATAAATCAAAACAACAAATAAGTTTTCCAAAAATCCTATTTTAAAAGGATATGAAACAATATATTCTAGTTACTAGATTATTTACTAAAATTACATTATATCGTAACTAAAAATAAATTATATTTTTTTTAAATCTGTCCGGTCACCAAGGATCAAGGCAAACGTTAGTCTGTCATGGAACTCATCCGTCATGGCCTGAGGTACAGCCACAAGCAGCTTACCGTGGGAAAATATTACAATCAATAACTATTTATTTATAAAAATAATAAAAAATAAATAAAATCAGCTTCACGCTGTATCCCGCACACAGCAGGGTAGGCAGAGGGAACCTAGTGTTAAGACACTCCGTTCCCCACATTCTGCTGAATTCTGGAGGCATTGCGTGTTGACTGGCAAAACTCGACGTCGCGCTTCGCCTCGACACCAGAGCGAAGAAATGGAAATATCCTCATATCCTCGTATATCCTCGAGTGGGAATCGACCCCACAACCGTCACGTTGCTGTCACACTCTTGTGCCGCTGCGCCATGACGGCCTATTTATTTATGATAAGTAGAACTCGTTGTATAATTATTTATACTAGAAAACTAAATTTCACAATTAGCAGAAGTTTCACGTCAGTGCTATTAAGAAAGCTGGAAATTGTGATGCCCCGTGAATTTAGTGATGTATAAAAATTTAAATCGTGCGTAGCAGGGCAGAGAGAACTTAGGAACTTAGTGTTAAGACACTCCGTTCCCCACTTTCCACCAATTTTTTGACGCATTGCGTGTTGAGTGGCGGAACTCAACGCCAGGCTTTGGCTTAGACCAAGACCTATATGTATAATATAAATAGGTCTTCGTCCTTGGTTGGACTAATTTAAATAGGTCTTAAATAGACTAAAACTTATTTAATTATATTATTACCATATATAGTGCCGCACTAATAAATAAATTAAAAGCACAAATAGAAGTTTAATATATGAAGGGTTTTCTTAGAACACGGACCATTTATCTATTCCGAACCACTAAACTGTAACGCGCGTTAACTAACTAAAAAAAAACGAATGTGCGACGTTTTTTTTATTTTTTTCACCTGACATCAGTGAACCTTTAGTTTTTATGAGGCCGTATCGAAAATTAAATTATAGGTTATAATTTTAATATGATAAGTGTATACATATTTCATCTTTGTAAGTTTAATTTGAGATTTTATCTACACTTTTTTGTTTGTTTGTTAGATGTTTATTATTATTGGCATAACGAAATAAGGTTTTTTAATATTTATATATATATATAGTATTGATGATTTATAGTATCATATAAATTGCATTTTAACTAAAACCTAAGTACCTAGGTTAATTGTATTAATTAACATAATGCATTGATAGTTATTAATAAATTAGTTTATTTTTTAATTTGGTTATAGGTCAGTTCTTAAAAAAGTACCCGTTATATATATAAAAATATTAAATAATTAGGTACCTATCGTATATTTATTTTTTGTAGATAATTTTGTCAATATTACTGTAACAATAAATGCTAATTGAAAAATTAAACAAAGCGATAATATCTAAAGATTTTAAATCTTTTCAAACTATTAAGATCGGATCTATAGAGAAGTCGGCATAGACAATCATAGACTTTTTTATTTTTCTTTTTCTTAAAATCTGCGGCTGCGACAAAAGATGATGGTCATTTGAGATAAAAAGAACATAAATAACACTTGCTTTTAGGGTTGTAATAGGATTCCATTTTTTATATTTTATTATTTATGTTTAGCTTTTGTGTTATAGTTTTAAAACACGGACGGTTGTCTGGTGAGTAGTGACTGGTTTAGCATATTTCTGGCTTAGGTGTAGTTACATATCTAAATAACTTGCAACAAATACATTTTATTTAAATTAAAACCCCTCGATCTTGAATATTTAAAATTTTACAATATAGTATAGTGTTTTTTTAAATCATAAAATGATTGAAATTGTAAAAGATAAAACGTAATTAAGAATGTAGTAATTTTTAAGGTTAGTTGCTACTTTTACTAGTTGGAAAATGTGAAACAACTTACGAGTCGGGTACTTTTGCCATTTATACTACCCAGTTAAATATTTAGAAGTGGTACTGTATTTCACATAAATTTATTCTAATTGATGTTCAAGCAAAATTCTCTTTAATAGCGAGCTTCGGCTATAAAGATTAAAGATAATTATTTATAACACATAATATTAACTTCACTTTTAAAACAAACCTGTAACGTAAATTAACGTCTCAACGTTTCCGTCGGGAAAACGCAAACTCACAGTATATTGAAGACATTCTTGCCTGGATAAGGGCGGGCGTCGCATAGCAACGCGCTGCGGGTGGGCGTGGCAATCGATACCACCCTGACACCCTCACCTTCACCTCCAGACCTCCAGAGCCCTTTTCCTTTCAGCGAGCTTTCACTGCCGTCAGATAATTGAGGATTCGGACCGAGTAAGCCTTGGTGAATTGATTTTACAGTTCGTCGTTCGTTCGTCGCCTTGTATGTGTTGTAATATTTAAGTTTACAAACATTGTTGCTAGGCAACTCAAAGCATATATAAATATGAACTTCCCTTTTATAATAATAAAAAATACTGTTAAAAGTTACTGATATGAGACATGAGAAAACTATTGGTATTTAATATGGCATATACTGATTCATAATACTGTAAGCTCATTTTTTTTCTAGGTCTTTGAAATATGGATAGAAAATTTGTAGACCTATATAAGGAAAAATAGATTGTATGAAAGCAGGTTATTAACCCGGAACCTTGGAACATATTCTAACCAGTACCAAAGTCGCTCTGACATTAATAAATAATTGGTTTCATAATTAGCATGATGGATGATACATAGGCAAAGATTTACTTCTCGATAGATGAAATTTGGTTTAAATATGCGTATGCATGTATTTTGCAACATTCCATATATCTGTTTTGATTATTTTCTTTTAAATTTCATATATAATTATTACGTAACAGAATTACCTATACATAATAGTTAAAACATAAGCTCTTGCATTTATATCCAATTTACTTTTTAAATTTGTCTACTTTTAAATTTAAAATTATCTTTAAACTACCGCAAAAATAATATTACCTTATATTTTGTTGAAAATTGTATGATTGTATTTTTTATAATTAATAACCATGGACAGACCTCGAGCCGGAACTAAGTTTCGTTTACATTATTAAAATTACGAAATGCCGTTTCTTTAATATCCTGTCAAAAAGAAATTGTATTTCCTCATTTTCGATGTCAACACCAGCGCCGATACTGTAGCTACTATTAGTGCACAAAGGTCGCTGTCGAGCACAGCCTAGGGGTGTGATTATAAGCTGTCACCGGCAGGTCTACCTGCGACTTATTTAGATGGTTCCCTCGTGAGTACCCCTCATGTGGAAGATATGGATTTAATATGCGTTACAATTCTTATTTTGAATAGTTGGGGCCAGCGATGGCGTTAGCAAGTTTTGGGTTCGATCCCACTCGAGCACATGAAATATATGTACTTATAATATTTTGATTATTTAGCTCTGGTAACGAGGCAAACAAGGCGTTTCTAAATTTCTAAATTCCGCCACTAATCCAGTCCAGAATTCGGATGAAAGTGTCTTAGGCGGAACGAAGAGCCTCAACAATAGGTTCCCAGGTTCCCTCTGCCTACCCTACTGTGTTCGGGATACAGCGTGACTCTAATAAAAACTGACGACTAAATATAATGTGATTATTAAATATCGATAATATATTAAAATTATTTTGAAAAGTTTATAATAAATAAAGTGAAAAAGATTTTAGCTAAATGAAAAAGTCCTCATAACAGTGATTTACATTTACATTTTTGTTTACATATCTTTCTTTCGGGAAGATGCTCTACAAAAAAGAATGTCTATGGACAAACATTAATTATCTGTTGTTTCGAGTTGGATCATTACATAAACAAACACGATCGATATTGTTTATTTAGTATAAATGGGCGTTGCGTCTCTTAATTAAAACAAATTGCCCTTCTCAAGTCTATTACAGTCACTCTTCCCGGTGTTCGATGCTCAGTGACGCGCCATCCTTCTCCAAAATATATGGACCATAAAACCGCAATTACGTTTTATAAACACTACATTTATAACTGCTTTATGATTGTATTATTTATTTTATGTAATATGTTATGTTGCTGGAGATTTTGATTTTTTTGACTCTATAATGCTTTGAAATATTTAAAATTTCTGACGGAGTACACTCTATTAATTTATTATATTGGGACGTGTTGAAGTAGTGTGGAGATGGGTTTAGATTCTCTTATTATAATATAACCTAATATTTTACATATAAATTTACTTCTAGCTGGAACAATGTTATTATCTTATTACTGTAAATTAAAAGAACCTAAATAAAAATTAATAATACAACTATTTTTTTCCTAATGGATTGAAAAGATTAAATTTATGTCTAACAATACTTGCGTTACTTTGTAAGTCACATGTATCCAGATTTAATGTTAGAAGAGAGATTAGAGAGAAGAGAGAGAGAGAAGTGACTCAAAAATTTGTTTGTTTGTATCTTGTTTATATTATACAAGTGAAGTAATAAAATAAAATATATTAAATAATCAAGTCCATCTCCACACCAAGGCCTCGTCCAGGCTCGCCGGCCGGGCCAGGCTGGCCGAGCGGGACGCGCGCACTAAATTTGAATATTTTAATCCTTAATTTAAATTTTTGACATTTTTATTTTATGTTGGTATTCGTGTAGTTTCGTTCTGAAGTTATTTGTCATATCGGGCGCGACGTGTCACTGGCGATGGCGCCTGGGTGCCTTTGTTTATGCTGATTGCTGGCTGCTTGGTGAACTTACAAGTTACCTTACCTTACCTTAGGAGCACCCGGTTATGTAATCTTGATATGGAACATAAATAAACATTTTGTTTTATAAATTAAAATATATTTTTAAAGTAAAAACATGTAAGTAAGCATTAGGTTCCTACTAAATTGCTAATGCTATCTGTATTGGTATTTAATATCTATTATTTAATTTATTCTTTTTTTTCATGTTGTCTATTTAACTTTTTAATATTCATACGGACACATTCGAAAAACAAAAAATAAAACATGTTTTAAGCTTGTAACTTTAGCTATAAGGCAGAATGGACAATAGAACAAGAGAAACCGTAATAGAGTAAGCGGAGTTGTCTTTGTTAGATGAAAATGCAGTGAAATTAAAGTAAATATTGTATTAGCAATTACAGAATATTCATTGCTTTTTTAAAATATAAATTTAATTACAAGTTACTGTAATTAATTAACAATAATAATTTAGAATATTTTTAAAATTGACTGGTAACATACGTGTTGTTAAAAGTGACGAAGATTTGTTATTTTTGAAATATTCCATTAAAAAGTAACAATGATATCTCATAAGGAAAAATATCATTAAAATAATATGGGTTATTGAGTTTTATAAGCGTTTCATGACTTAATGTCATTTGTTTTGCACATTTTTATTGCAATCATATTTTTCGTATACACTCCTCGTATTTCAGATTACCTACTACCTCAAATACATATTTTGACAAAAAATATTTAAGTATTTGGCGGTTTTTAAGAAGTTTATTACATGGCCGTTCTTATTTTACGGTAATTTGTGCGAGTCATTATAATCTTTTTTTATTGCTTTTATAATTATTATTATAACCAAATTCAAAATGTAAATGAATTATAGCCATATCACTTTTGACTACTTTAAACATAAATACACAAAACATATGGAGGCCTGTCGTAGCGTAGGGGTACCTGCCTGTAAGCGCGACAGGTCGTTGGTTCGACCCCACTCATTTTCATTTCTCCGCTCTGGTATCGGAGCAAAGCGCGGCGTTAAGTTCCCCCACTCAACACGCAAATCTCCAGAATTCAGCGAAAAATGGGGAACGAAGACTAGGTTGCCTACCCTGCTGTGTGCGGGAAATAAAGTGAAGCTGATTAATTTTTTATTTTACATGAGATACTTATAGCTAATTCACTTTTCATTTTTTTTGTGTACTCAAATTAAATAAGGTTTTAAAACAAATAATCTTTGCACATAAAGTTTTAATTGTCTAGCATAAATAAAATAATATAAACCTGGGCTGGGCAGTGCTGTGTTATATTTTGTAATTTATGTACGTGACGAGGTGGCCGAGTGGTTAAGGCGTTGGACTGCTAATCCAATGTGCTCTGCACGCGTGGGTTCGAATCCCATCCTCGTCGAGAATATGTATTTCTTATTGTTTGTATCTCTTACATTAACAAAGTTTTTTTTTTAAAAAAATTATATATGTTTACAATAGCATATTTTAAAATGTGTAATTCATATATATACAAATTTATATTTAACAATATTTTCTTTTTCCGCTTTTATTAAATCATTTTCCAATCTATTTGAACTCGGTTAAACCAATGTTTACATACAGGGGTGTCTCCCTTCATATTAGGTTGGAGGGCTTCCATAAACCTATGTACACAGAAAATGATAAAAACATGAAAACTATATTTTTTTCTTTATTATTTTTTGCTTCATAGTGTATGTCGCTTATAGTAGTGTAGGCAGAGGAAACCTGGGGACCTAGTGTTAAGACACTCTGTTCCCATTAAGCCTCTTCCGTTCCCCACTTTCTGCTGAACTCTCGAGGTATTGTATATTGTGTGGCTGGATGAAAATATTAAATATTTCATTTCCCAAGGCGGGAATCGAATCGATAACTGTCACGTCGTCTCAAACGTACGTTGTGCGTATGCGTTTTTTGGATATTCTTTAAAATATATAATCTTGTTTGAAATAGTAACTGATACTCATACTTACTATAATTTTTGTTTAAGATAATTAGGATGACTACAAGCCAAAGTTGTGTATTAGATGAAAACGTTGTCCATTTTCACGATTGAAATTTTTAAAAAATAAATAGCCTAATAATATAAACTGTTCATACTTGTTCGATAAGATTCTATCAAGATTAGATATTCAATTACCAATTAGTCTTAAATTATTGTGAAATTCCCGATTCACATGTCTGGTGTTTCATATTATTTGTTTCCAAAAAAAGAAAATCTGGAAATCAATTAGTTTTTAACTGCGGTTTCGCCGGCGTGATTAAATGGTAATATAATAAGTGACAGGTGTGTAAGTATTAAAAAGGGTCTTTCTTAGTGCCTGAGGACCTACAATGCCACAGGTCTTAGTAAAAAGAATAATCGTGATGTTAACATACTATTTACCTCATCTTCACGCTATATTCTAGAGAAAGCAGAGTAGGCAGAGGAAACCTAGTGCTAAGGACTCTGTTCCCGAATCCTGGAGACATTACTTGACGAAATTCAACGCCACGCTTTGTTCCCCGTGCCACGACTGGCCTCAAGATAAATAAAATTCAAAATAAGAAAATTCTCCGAATAGATAGATAGATCAAAGAATAATTTACAAAGTTTTTCTAAATTTTAAAACTCTTCAAACATGAGTACCTACGCCATGTTTGGTACAATGGCCACGAATGTTGTTCATAACATGAAGATGAAAATGAAATTTTTCTTTAAAGTAATTATTTGTAAAAATTAGACGAACAGTTAAATCAGATTTAAAATAGATATTATCTAATAAATGAATTATACTTTTCGAAATTTTATTTATCAAGTCTAATAATAATATTATTAGATTTTTGTGGTTAGGTGTGGTATTAGGTTTTTGTTCAACACATGCATGTATCATTCATAATTCTTACAATTTATTTAGGTCTTATAATAAAGAACGTAAATAATAGTAAAAAATATTCTATTGAATACGTCTTATATATATTATATGTTGAATACGTCTTATATATATCTTCATTATTATAAAAAACATAATATCATAAGGAATTCTCACTAATCTTATTAGAAGACAAGTGGGCACGCGCAGTTTCGCATGCTTATTGGACCCATAGAGGGTAAATTATAATAAACTACGAAACATATGTTTAATGATATGTTTTTAAGAGTCTCAATTTCAAATTTCATAAAAATCGGTGGCAATTTAAAGATTTTTTCCATACAAACTTTAAACCCCTTATTTGCACCCTTAGGGGGAGAATTCTAGAAAACGATGAAACACGTGTTCAATTAAATACTTTTAAAAATCTAAATTTCAAATTTTATAAAAATCGGTGCCGATTTAATTTTTTTTCCATACAAACCTTTAATCCCTGTTTCACTCCTTCAGGGTTAAAATTTTTCAAAATCCCTTCTTAGTGGATGTCCAGATTACGAAAGTAAACTCTGTCTGTCCAAATTTCATATTTCTACGCACAGCGGCTGTGCGTACGTCTTACCTCAGTCAGTGAGGTCAAGTCCTTTTATTATATAAAGATAAATATCGATTTGTAATGAAAATAACAATTTACATAGATCTTATCAAATTTTCTAATTTTGTTTGAATTACAATATTAATGTTTGAACTATAACCCTGGCGATTGAAGGTTCCATATCTTATTTGATGGTTCCTTTTATATTGGCAATATATATATATATATAATTTATTTACACACAAGACTGTGAAATGATAAATTAAATGCATAAGAATAAGTTTAATAAGTGTAAATGATTACTTGGCGGAGGGCAGAAGGCGGAGGGCGGAGAGCGGAGGGCGGAGGGCGAGCACGCGTCGCGGCGTCGCCACGTGTCCGCTTCATCCACGCATTGTTGTTGAAGTTATTTATGAATATTGTTGTACACTGTTGCACTGAATATCGCAGACACGCGCTCCCGACACGCTCTTGTGGACATCACTAAGCTATGGTCTTAGGTTTGCCAGCGAATGGATTGTATCTTCGTAAACAGTTTTAATCACAGTTAGTCTTTTATTAAATCGGTGCTCTGACATCTCGGTGTCAGGGTTATAAAAATAAATATTAATTAAATATTTTTATAATATTATAGATATTATGAATAGAGAAATGGTTATCGATTTTCAATAAAGTGCCAAAATAAATTAAATTAATTTAAGACACTTATTTAATTTTTTTTTTCAGCATCAATATATTATTCATTGCTTATCAAAATGATCAGGCGCTATATTTCACAGAGTAACTGTAGATACGAAAAGAAAAATGTCTTCGTGAATTCTATATATAAGAGAATGTAATAAGAAAGTATCAAAATGATCAATAAATTATGAAATAATACAGCAATGTTAATGTCAAAGCCCGTCGATTGGTATCGGAAGTGGGGCGGGATGGCCAGGCGTAGAGGGGCGACTTCCGTGTTCCGGCCTAGGCCTACTCCTCATAACTCATCATCAGCACCCTGCGGGAGGCCTGCACCCTCCGAACAATGAAAAATAAAGATTTGCGTGAATTATATCCCTCTGCGTAAGCAAAGGGGAAACATAAGTTATAAAAAGTGAATCCGCAACTTAGTCCGGATTGTTTTTTTATCTATGTATTTGTAAAATATTTTTAAAGTAAATACAATGAAATAAATATCTGTTAATTGATTTTAGGCAGAGGTACGCACAAGGAGACGAGGCCGCCTTGGCGCAGTGGGGCAGCGTCTGATTAAAAATAACGACTATCGATTCGATTTCCACTCAGAGTAAAAATGGTTTTCATTAATGATTTGAACTTAGTGTTTTGAAACTCGGTACCCATTAAGATAATTCCGTTCACCACTTTACCGTCGAATTCTCGTGGCATTATCTGGTCTCATGACTGTCATTTTTAATATTTTATGAATACCATACATTTTTTCTAATAGATAAACCTATAAATAAAAAATTATACAGTTCATATTCATAATTCATTATAATTACTCAGTGATATTTTTTCTAATAATTTTATCTCGTCGTTTATACGACTTTTCTTTCTTTAAAACGGAGCCAACGCTTAGAAGCCATATAATTCCAAAATTTAATGAAGTATATAAAAATCTCTCTCATTTCATTTTTATCTATCCTAAGTTCACAATAAAATTAATGGCCACATGTATATTATATAGAACATATTTTCTATAAAACTTAGTGTTATATATGCCTCTTATGCCCCACGTTGGTACTAGTCTTCCGAAACACGAATTCGGTGGTAAAAGGTTAACAAAATAAATATAAAAAGTAAGTCATACATATTATTATTTATTGTACATGTCTAACTAATTCTTTATCTTTAGCTTTAATTACGCAAGGTGTCGCAATTAGAATCTATTTGAAATTCAGCAATATATTAATACTAGCGGCCCGCCCGCGGATTCGCCTCCGTGTACTACGTTATTATCAATTTCTGCCTCCTGAGTTCCTACGTCCTATAAGTAACATCCATGCAAAATTTGAGACTCCTAGCATTTGTAGTAACGAAGTTTCATACAAACTTTCGACCCCAAAAATAACCCCTTGGGAGTCGAATATTGCAAGTTCCCGTCTAAGCGAGCACCTACGTCCTATAAATAACTCCTATACAAAATTTGAGATTCCTAGCACTTGTAGTTTCTGAGATTTCGTGATGAGTGAGTGATCTTTCGATTTTATATATATAGATAATCTCTTTTACGCAGATTGTTTCAGATTTTACTTACGTCCCCGTAAACTATGTATGCATTAAAATTAATAAAACAGATTAAGATATTTCTTTAATATAATAATCTATACTCTATACTATTATAATAAAGCGGAAGAGTTTGTTTGTTTGTTTGTTTGTTTGTTTGAACGCTAAGATCTCTGGATCTACTGGTCCGATTTACTTTGTTTTTATTTTGTATGAAAGCTGCATTCTTCACCACGGAAAACTTTAGGTACTTTTTCTAATATTAAGAATATCACTTAAGTTACTTTTACTTCTTTCGTTGGTTCATTTCAATAACTCAGATATTTTTTTAAAAATAATATGTCTCTACTTATTATTCTTTTTGATTATTTAGCCTTATATTTTCTTACTAATTCTGTTGAAAACTGAAAATAATTTCATTAATATATTTTATAAATATTTCATATTTCAAGCAGGCGTAGCCGCGTCCGGGTCCACTATTACATTATAAACAAAGAATATTGACCTTATTTATAAACCTATGGGTTTGTATTCACTTTAGTTGCAACTTGAGATCGCATATCTGTCGCGATAGGCGGCCGTCAAAACACTTGTCCCGATAGCGAAACAATGTGCCCCCGCCGCTTCGACGCTATCAAGCCAGCCTTCCTTATCCTTCCTTCCGTACGTTCTCATTGGTATTCAGTACACGATTGAGATGTTCCATTTTTTCCATTTTAAATGTTATCGCCTAGTGACATTTTAAGTGTAAACACCAGGTGTAGTGATAAAGACGTTGGTGTCAAATATTAAGTTTGAAATGAAATTGTTTTTTTGAAATGAAACGTTGCAAACTGTTGAAGCTATATGGTGTTCCTTTATTGGTGTTTTATTTCTTTTAGCTTCACGCTGTATATCGCACACTGCAGAGTAGGCAGAGGGAACCTAGAATATACTGTTAAGATCTTCATTTTCCGCTGAGTTCTGGAGGCATTGATTGTTGGCTGGCGGAACTTGAAAATGGATAATAAAAACAAAATTTTAAATAAATATTTAATTTTCTCGAGTGGAGCCTGCGCCACAAATGGCCTCAAAGTATTTTAGAATGGGACATTATTTATTTAAATTAATTATTCATATATTGATTTCAAAATAGATGTGATCCTTGAGGCATGTTAATTAATATATGTGCAGATATCGAAAATTATAGAATTTAACTTCTAAGTAAAATATTTTGTAATAAGATTTTAGGAATATTAAGTACTTTAATAACTTTTTTTCACCTTCACGCTATAACCCGCATGTAGCAGGCAAATGACCTAATGCTAAGACACTCCGTTCCCCTCTTTCCACCGATTTCTGACGACACTTTACTAGTTTTAATATCATTATGCTTTCATATTAGTAGTTATGAAAAGTAAAAAAGAACGTCAACCATGAGTTATAAAATTAAAACT
Organism: Heliconius nattereri; assembly: GCA_013403645.1. Lineage (NCBI taxonomy): Eukaryota > Metazoa > Arthropoda > Insecta > Lepidoptera > Nymphalidae > Heliconius > Heliconius nattereri. Next base: position 2,629,440 of record JAAIXI010000242.1, on the reverse strand, counting down.
AAATATACGCTATAAGTAATCGATTACATTTCGACAAATTGACAGTGCGCTGCGAATTTTTCAACCGATTGATATGCATCAGCTTCGTTTGAGTACAATATAAAAAGATTTTTAAATTCTTTTTAGGCAGCCGCTCTATTTGGAACAGTTGGATTTAGTTTTCTTTCACATAAAATATACGGCAGACATAAAACACTCTACTTTTAATAATTTGCCGATTCTAATAAATAAAGATTTCAGACTTTTACAGAAAGGGCCTGCTCGAAAAACGACCGCCCGGGTTGCGTGCATCAGAATACAAACTCTATTGTATTTTATCATACATTCTTTTTTGCACCTTACGCGTATATATTTGCAATTTTAGTTGACAGGATTTATCATAAGATTTTTTTGCGTAACGATGATTCTCTTTCGAACTGAACATTTCTTTGGGTCTGGTTGCTATTAAATAAATTGGTACACACCTAATTACCAATTCTTACAACATGAAAAAAAAAAACATAATTATAGCAAAGATAATTATTTTTTATCTGTGTTACAATATATCTCTTATATTACTGAACTTTAATATCGGAATAACTGTGTGGGTACTCATTTTGTGTTGGAGATACAGAATTTGGAAAATTATCTAATAATAGCAAATAAATCAAGATATTATTTCAAATATTTGAGAATTATTAGTAACATAAAAAAAGAACAATTTAAGATTTCAAGATTGTTTTCCCAGAAACCATATAATTAACTCCAAGTCCAAGTCCCATGATTGACATTTCACTTCCAAGTTTCCGAACGTGGGTTTGGGCGGTATGAAGGGTATTTATTATTTTTCTATTTAATACACATGGGTGCGTAAACAAAAAGGTAATGGTCGGGGTTGCGAGGGGCGGGGCCAGGTGTCAGTTGCAGAGATCTTATCTGTGCGGGGACGAGCCGGCGGCCGGCGGGCGAGCGGCGACGGCGACGGCGGCTGCTAGTGGAGGTAGTTGACTCATATTGAACAATTGGTATGTAGATGAGAAAATGGAATATATGCTTACGTCATAAGCATATTTATTTATTTTTTTGCTTCACGTTGTCCAGTAGGCAGAGGGAACCTAGTGCTAAAACACTCCGTTCATTGGGTATTGCGTATTGAGTGGCAGAACATGATGACACCAGAGCGATGAAATCAACATTTTATTACTTTAATAATGTCTTGATTTAGTAAGTTATTTAATTACGAATAGCTAGCGTATTTTTTCCTATATTTGAGTCACACCTGCACCAATACAAGTAAAATCATCAATCTTAATGTTTGAAACATTGAGCATCTTTATTAAAACGATTCTCTTGAAGTCGACGAAACCTCTCCGTATTTATTTAAAGCGCTTTTTGTAACCAATAAAAGATTTACCTAAAAGCTATGTTTTCTTTTTACTATCATAAATATATAAATAATAATATGTTGTAATCAATTACTTCCAGAGCTTGTTCGAAAATATTAAAGTATGAGTAACAGAAATACTCGATCGTGATCAAGCCCATTAACTGTAGAGCCAATTATCGTTCGTGTTCTACGAGTTGGTCGGGACGGACACGGTCGCAATATGTTAATTTATTTTTTAATTTTAATTTCTCCCGTGTACAACTAAGGAGGTTCCGTCGAGGTACCTTCGCAGGAGTGAAGTTTATAATAAGAAAACGCTCCTACCGCGCATGCACCATAAGGATCTATAAATCTCAAGTACCGCATCGGCCAATCCCTGTTGAGAAACGATAAATCATCGGCGCAGACGGCGCAGTCGAAACCAACGCGGACACCTCACTCCGTCCCTCTCGCACGCGCGGCATCTCGCGCCCGCTACATCATTTATCATTTCTCTCTCTCATTTCTTCTCAATGATAAATTCAATTCTGTTTTCGAATATGATTGTTCTTCGTTTTGTTATTGTGGTACCGTCACGGAGTTAGGTTTTTTGATCGAAATCCGATTGAAACGATCGCGAGAATTGGATTTCCATTTTAGATTTGGTGGTACTACTAGTGATCAATCTTTTAGGTCTCTCTTTCGAGGACCCGGAACATGATGCTAGTATTTGTTTGGAGAGGATTTTTGTGTACATTTATTATAATAGGATATGATAGTAATTTGTATAGTCTGTGGTCTTTTGTAGTTAAGATACAGATACGTAAGCTACATTTAGTGCAGTTGCATTTCATTTTTTTTTTTCATATTCAAATACTCTATTATAATAAAATCTTAAATAAAAAAAATAGATGGGTAGAAAATGTACTTCTAAATAAAACAATTTTTCAAGGAATTGAAATGCGTTATAATTGAAATATGCATTTATTTATCTCCGCTATTTACATGGCCGTAGAAAAGACAACAGATTCTTATAGTAACTTAAAATACAAACTTTTTTTTCAGTCAATTATACATAAATATTTTTCTATCTAATTACAAGTGGGTATCCGTGGAAAAATAGTTGTAATTTTAAATATATAAAAGAGTGTATATAATTAGACATTAAATTCTGGAATACATAGCTCAATTCAATAGCAACGACACTGATAGTAATTTACAATAAATCAATCACTTACTCTATTATCACTGGGTATTCCTTAAATATTTTTACATAAAATAATCTAATACTTAAAAACTAAATACTATACAAAAATTGTACAACCTAAAAACTGTATTTAGATTTCGGTACTTTGGCCATTGATTCATACTTAGCGTACAAATAGGTACTGGTAGATTAGAAAAATCTAAATGTTATTACAAACATATCACAAACCAAACAATTATTATAAAAGAGGAGAAAACGCGTCTGAATAATAGAGAAAGATGAATATAATAAATGCCATTATAATAAAAAAAAATATATGTTTATACATTGTTTTATTAATTTATGATCTTAGAAAGGCTGCCATAAATCACTGTCAGCTATAGTCGCTGACAAAAATCGAACCTAAGAATGCATCTTTGACGTTACAAAAGTTCTAAACAATGAATAGGAATACCTTATTAAGTATAATAAGACACTTCTGCATACCAACACTGTGTTTACAGAAAATATACAATATGCTCTAAAGCTACGACAAATCCTCATTGTTTGCAACTCTGTTGTCTCACGTACAAATATTTCACGCATTTTAAAGGATTTACTAGCGTTTAATATATTTATTTAAAGAATTCAATTTTTATACGACATTTCGGACGGCTGTACATATGGCGTTAAGTAAAAGTGCTTTTAAAACGATCAGACTATCATTACAATTTAATTTTTAATAAGCGTAATGTATTCTCAAAGGCAAAGCTTAGCGGCGCTTTAGCGAACTTTTCATTCCATGTCGGGTCGCATCATTATTACAATAGTCCTTGTTAATTTCAGCTTCACGCTGTATCACTCATATAGCAGGACAGGCAGAGGGAAACTAGTGTTAAGACACTCTGTTCTTCACTATCCGCCGAATTTTCGAGGCATTGCGTGACAAGCAAAGAAATAGAAATATTAATAAAACGTAATCTATTCCCCTGCGTGGGAATTGAACCCACAGCCATTGCATGCAGAGTGACATGTTTGTGCCGCTGCGCCTCGAAGGCGTCCAGTCCTTTTTGTAATCACATATTCAAATAAAAAAGGTCGCAGTAGGCGGAATCGTTTAAATAAAACTAACTATGTGGATAATGATGGTATCTGATCGTCGAATGAAGAGTTCCCTAAGCGCGGTGCGGTCAATATGCTGCAGCGGCACCGGAATGGTGCATCAAGTGGTGGTGGTGGTAGGACTCTTGAGAGGGACACCACCAGTCAGGCACTCCATGCGGTACTGCCGGTGCCGGCTGCTGGTATTGGCTCCAGTGTCCACTGAAACCGATTTTATTGTCCATAGGATTGCCACCGATATTCGTGATGTGCGGAGGTGGTGCTTGATGGTGAGGCGGCGCTGGTGGCCTTTCGTAAGATTTTTGATCGTGAGGGTTAAGGTATTTGTCATTGAGGCTTTCTAGTTTGTCAGTTATCGTTGGGTGGTGCTGGGTGTGGTGGGGCGCAGGCGCCAGTGGGGGTGGGGGAGGTATGGGGACGGGCGGGCTGGCGGCGCCGGCCGTCACGCTGACGCTGCCAGCGGAGGAGGAATCGTCTCCGTCGCTGTCGTAACGGGGGGAGGCGTCGCCGGCGGCACCGTGTACCTTCATATGCTTGCGTAGAGAGGACGGGTGCGTGTAGGACTTGTCGCACCCATGGACGCGGCAGTTGTAGGGCTTGTCTGATGTGTGGACGTGAGAGTGTTTTTTTCTGTCAGAGGAGTTGGCGAAACGACGGTCGCAACCCGCGTATTCGCATTTGAAGGGTTTTTCACCTGGAAAGACATAAGATTCATTACATTATGCTACATGTGCTACAAGACGTTGTTATAATTAGATTTTTTCTCAACTTCGCGCATTTAGCACAGTAAGTAGAGGGAGCCTAATGTTAGAACAACCCGCTCCTCACTCGAAGTTTGGAGGCTTTGCGTGTTGAGTGGCAGAACTCAACGCCGCGCTTTTGCGTCAACTCCAAAGCCAACAAATGAAAATATTAAATATTTCATTTCCTCGAGTGGGAATCGAATATGTACCTGTAAACCTGCCGAGTTTACAGGTACATATTTTAATGAATAAGATAATTTACTAAAAACAACAACTTTTAAGAAAATTTATGATGATAATGTTGTTAAATATTATAAAATATTTTCTTTAATATACATATAACTACAGTTAACAATATTAGGAACGCAAAGACGTCAGTTAAATTTAAATTATAAAAAAATATCAATTGAATGAGATTTAAAGCAAATAGCCAATCACATAATAAATAACCAGATTTGCTAGTTGTTTATAGTTCACGTATAAATATTCGTGACAATAATTGTAAGGCATAACTTAACGCTGCTATAAATCATATTTATAAGCAGATTTTGTCACTCTACTACAATATAATAATGTAAATCAGATACAGTATATTGAACTCTAATATCTGCACTTAAGCTTTATTTACGCTTGACAAAATTATTACATTTACTTTTGACAAAGGAACCTACACCGACTGTTAACGATGTGTTGATTATTGTGAACCAATTTAATTTTTTGCTTGGCAAGTAGCAGTCCTCTTGCTTCTTCATACAAGATGGAAATGTATATAGATCCTTAGATAGATAGTGAAGGTTTTTTAGCTTTACGCTGTATCCGGTACATAGTGTTAAGGCACTCCGTTCCCATTAAAACACTTCCGTTCCTCACTTTCTGTTCAATTCTCGAGGCATTGCATGAAAATGTTAAATATTGCACCGAGTTGGAATCCAACCTCCAAGTGGCTTTTGAAGACTTTTCTGGCTTCTAAATTTTTGTTATACCTACTACGTTTTAGGTTTTAAAATTTAAGCAAATATTATGAATGAATTTCTATATGATTCCAAAGCTTTTACAAATATTTTTTTTATAATAATCACCATTTTGAGCACGTATATTAACCTATACGAGTTCACGGAACCGTGTGTTATATGAGACCATTCAATAAAACTACAAGTAGGCAGTCACTGTGCGTCCACAGAGTACACAACGCGCAACAATAAACATTTCATTGTCATGTTTACAAATAAACCTCTTCGGTTGTAATCCCCTGTATTGTTATAGAAACTCGAAGATCGCGTTGAAGAGCCACAGATGCTAATCTCAAGTGTCTGTTAACGCACCAATAATAGCCTATTTTAGACATTCTCAACCGCAATTCTTAAACAGTGTCGATATTATGAATGAACGCATCAAATTCAACAGAATCGACCGATACTTCCTTTATTCTACAACGCTCCATCTATAAGTAGCATTATTGCGATGATATTTACAATTATTACAATGGTTGAAATACGTGGGTAGTTCCTAAATGAGATATAAAATAGAGATTTTTTACGCTTCGTGTATCGTTAAAAGGGAAACAGGTAATAATAAAATAATATGGTCTAATTTTGAAGCGGGCGTTTCGGCCTTTGGACACAGATGACCCTAATATAAGATAAAAGATTAGAAAACATGTGTCGCCCGTCTAATTACTAATCGGATACCTCATCTTGGAAGATCTCACAAAAAATCTCTTAGCTAGTGAAGTGTAGCTGCGCACGCGCCACTGTCAATTTCAATAATATAATAATAGTCTATGCACTTAAATTTTTAACATTTCTTTAAAAACACACTCGAGGAAATAATATGTTTAATATTTTCATTTCTTCGCTCTAGGTAAATCGTAACATTTAGTTTACTCAACAACCAGTGCCTTCGGAATTCAACTGAAAATCGAGAACGGACTGTCTATACACTAGGTTCTCTTAGCTTACCCTACTGTGCGCGGAACACGTCGCGAAATTACATCCACAAAAAGTAGCAATATAAACGTTACGAGAATTCGTTAATATGAAATAAAAAAATATAAATAAATTTATAAGCGATGTTAAATTTATATTTTTAATGATAAAATAAAAAGAGAGCAAAAAGCAACACGAGTTGGGAATGCACATCGTGAATACGTTGCATGCCACGCCGGGACGCGGGCTAGGGTCAGATCCTTATCTTAAACGCCTGTATCACCCACCAAAGACAGTTTTTTGTAACATTATTATCGATGTAAAATGTTATCTTCGCCTTATTTTACAGTATATTGAACAAACTGAATACTTTGAGAATCTGACACACTATTTTGACAGTTAATTAGAAAATAGGCCCGTAGGTGCAAGGGCACAAGCTTGTGACTGTCCCACTCGAGAAAATAAAAAACAAAAAGGTAGTTCCTTTCTAGTTTCCGTCCTCGTTTTATCAAAGAATTAAATTTAATTTTAAAACGTGATTTCTGTGTTGGCAAAACGCCTAGGCCGGAATAGCTATAGTATTATATTACCATTCCCTCCTTAAGTGCGCTGCTGAGAAAACAGCTTTTTAGAAATAGCAAATTGAACGAGTGATGTAACCCAACACAGTCGGCCTCCGCACTTAAAATGAGTAAATGGGTTTTAGGTGACTTTCGAGAAAAACAGTTTCGTATTAAGGTGTTAATGAATGTTGTAAACCAAGCTATAAAAGCTACAATACTTTCCTTTTAAGATGTTTATTGTATATATTTGTTGATTAATATAATAATAATGCCTACAGCTATTTAGAACTTTGCAAGTGGTTTATGTAAATGTTGTTATGTATGTTATCTATATTGTGTGTTACCTATAAATGTGTGTTTATGTATGTTACCTATATTGTGTTAATAAGACAAATTGAATTGCCATAGAACGTTTGATATTATTCTAATGGCATTTAGGTATAATTAGGTATATCTTCTGATATAAATTTCATAATTCCCAAACTCAGTATTTAACAAAATTATTTATCTGTAAACAGATTATTCTCCATTCACAAAATATTTTTATATATGGCAACTTATAGCTTACAAATGAGTTAACATTTTTAATCTCATCACATTCGATATTTAAAACGAAGCGTAATAGGCATTGTTTAATCGGTTAATAGCTATTACGGAACGGAGCAATGCGAGTTAATTCAATCTTCAACAGACAAGCGGCTAATGAGAAGCGGATGACTGGCAGTTTGTTGACACAATTGTCCAATTTCTCCTCTCTCTCTCTCTTCTCCTTTCAATATGAACGCATAACATGTTTTCACTGACCTAACCTATAGTATTCTAATCTGTGGGTATGTTAAATAATCTATGCTGGCTTTAGAATTCACAGGTATCGATAAAGTTAGCAGTTCAATTTCGTAATACCTAAATACTATTTTAATATCTATATATGTATAGATAATATATTTAGAGACCTGTCGTGGCGCAGGGGTAAGTAATATAACTGTAAACGCGACTGGTTGTAGGTTCGATCCCCACTCGAGACACATCGAGACGTTGAGTTCCGCCACTCATCACGCAATACTTCCACAATTCAGCGGAAAGCGGGGAAGCAGATTCAATTTGATTTATTTTTTCATTTTAATCAATTTAGATAACAGACATATGATATCGACAATTCTTCGAATAACGATTTTCTCGCGCATATTTAAAAAGGAACCTCATACAAAATATAATGATTTATGACCTTCTTTTATCCGAAACGTATTTCGAATTAGAAAGATATATTAATATCTTCATTTTTTCCACTTCTCGAAGAATACGGGGCCCTTGTCCCGTGAGCACAAAAAGAATGGCAGGGCTGGCATTCGGCGCCCAACGACCGTGTGACAAGGTGCTTTATGCGGACGGTTATGAGCGGACCAATACCCGATAAATATCTGCCAACTCATACAAAAGCATCCCAATAAAAATATAATAGTAAATGTAGCAACAACACAGCCCGCAAACTGCACAGTCATATCTGGCTGGTAAATATAATATGAATCGAATGAAAATGTATATATATAGCGTGAGATTAAGTTGGAAGGAGTTTTTGGGTAATGTAAATTGAAATTGGTATATGCTTGTCTACATTTATAATATTTTATCTTGTTTACTAAAAATGCCTAATTGAGTTACTGTCATACATTATTTGTGATGTTAAAAAGCATATATATTGGCACAAGTATGTATTTAAATTTATATTTTGATTTCTTCGCTCTGGTGATGAGGCGAAACGCGGCGTTGAATTACGCAACTCAACACTCAATGCTGGAATTCGGCGGAAAATAGGGAACGGAGTGTTTTAACAGTAGGTTCCCTCTGTCTATCCTGCTATGTTCGGGGTATAGAGTGAAGCCGATAAAAAAACCATATAATACCATCTCCATAAAGTCTGGCGCTATTTCACATTTACTAGTCTGGACTCTGGCAATACAGAAGTAAATTAAACTGCCAAAGCCATTGTTCTCGAGGAAACTGTGAAAACACCATCCGTCTTGCTCTGATAACTATCTGCTGAGAATGCGCAGTAGATATTTCTATCCAATGATATAGAGAGAAATCGAAATCTTACAACGCCTTTATTTTGTATGGACTTGCAGGAAACCATTTACCATCATTTAATGGAGAGACTTAAAGATAAATCAGATATTTGTACTAAAAGTTTTCCAAAAAATTTTAGATAATTAAAGATTAATAATATAATTGATTTTATGTTTAACCAAATTCTTTCTAATGTCAAAAATTATTTAATAATGTCTTTGTAGCGAATTTTACGATGTCGGAACTTACCGAATTTAGTTCCCAGAGTATAATATTGTGCGATACACCTGCGTGGTACAGTATAAGAACAAAACGAGAGGCAAGCGGGTTCGCTCGTCAATCTGTCCGTCAGGCGTTTTGACAGCCCTAACCGGCATCATCGCTGGTATCCGAGCGATAAAAAATTACCAGAAATACATCATAAACAATATTTTCATTTAAAAAAAAATATGCTATGCGTTCCAGATAAAGCGAAAAAATTATAATCGAATGAAGAAAAAAACAAAAGAATTTATAGAAGTTTTTGTATTTTAAATGGGATATTCTAGAAATCTAAATTTTAGCGCCAATAGCCTCGAGCCAAACTTTTATGAAGTCATAGATCCGAAATCGTTAGAGTATAACTTTTTAAACGCATAAATTTTATTACGGCGTTACGTTGATTGTCCAATAAATCGGATGACTTATGTCTGCATACCACAAAGAGTCCACTCAACACCCACACGTGCTCAGGTTTCAGCCCTTAGGCACTTTTGGAGAGAAGCTAATATTTCTAACAAATATTAATAACATTTTTTTAATCTGTTGTCTCTTTATGGAACTCGGCCACATTCTTGGCATGTTCATCTTATTTCTCATTTACATATTATAGAACAGACGTCTATGGAATTTTAAAAATTATCCTTTTGTTTTTTTATTATTGACAGTTAAAAACATTTGGGTAATTAAAAAAATATGTTATTTTTTTTTCATTTACTATTTTTTAGATTTAACCATAAAGCACACAGTCTTTATAAATTCGACAAAGAGCGAAAAATATATATATGCATTTATGTTATGTTTCATTAAAGAACTGCGAATTAAGTACAAGATTCCAAACAGATAGTATTTTTTTTATAAATCCTTTTAAACGTCCAGTTTACCTACAAAATGCCTGGAGTGTACCACAAAAAGAAGTACCTAAACTGTTCGTTGTTCTTTTCTTATTGTCATGTTAACATTTCGATTGTTATCCGATGCTTGTCTTCGAATGTCTATCAAGACTTTTTGGCGATGCGAATGGGGGGAATTTGTCCCAAAAACCCATCAACACAGAATGTGTCGCCGCTAAGGTGACTGCTTGATACTTTTATTTAACACCATACTATTGTTTCTTCTATATTTTTTTTCTTGTTTATGATATTCTAAATATCTCTTATTACCTTGTGAAATAATGTAGCTATTGCGAATAAAAAAAATATTAACACTCAACAAAATATATGTACAGGTAGGTGTCTACTATAATTTAAATAACACTTTAAAATAAACGTTAGTTGATTATTATGAAAATATTAAATTTGGCCATTTATAATATATACTAAAATATCCTATATCACCAATATTATAAATGCGAAAATTTGTGAGGACGGATGTTTGTTCCACTTTTATGCAAAAACTACTGAACGGATTCGGATAAAAGTTTACAGCAATATAACTTATATATACCAAAATAATAGGTAAGCTACAATTAATGTAGAGATTTTGTGTAATCGGGCTATAACATGATAATAAGTTGAAGCGGGCGAAGCCGCGCGTGGGCCGCTAGTAAATTACAAAGATCCTATTGACTAACTAATCTTCCAGACATAGAAAATATTGAAAATACAATATTTCAGATATCACTAAACAGCACTACACCACTTGTTTTGAGTATACACATTGATAGCCACAAATGTTAGTGAAAAAACACATGAATGATGCAGTGAGACCCTCCGCCGTCCGTCGCCCTACAAGACGAAAGAATTTCGCGCAGTTAGCCGCTTCAAAGAGAATAATGTTTTTCACCGCACTTTGAAAACACCTGATAGCTCATTTTATTTAACAAGATAGATATGTATATATCCATACCTACATTATAAATTCGAAAGTAACTCTGTCTGTCTGTCTGTCGTTTACGCAATCAGGGCCAAACCTCTAATTTAATTGTGATAAAATACTCATATAGAGATACTTGTGGGTCTCGGGATGAACATAGGATACTTTTTTTTCTCATATTTGTAATATTATCGATATATACCAATATATTAAAATACTTATTTATTTGACATGCAATTTATTCCGCCATGTTTATAACAACCATCGTTGCTAAGCAACGATTTGTTAAGTTTGTTGTTAGAAAACGTCACCCAAAATGAGTTTGCTTAACGCATCTCTCTATTGAAAACTGAACATAATTTCATAAATATATTTAATAAATATTCGTATAATACAAGCGGGCGTGGCCGCGTTCGGGTCCACTAGTTTAACTATATATGTCATATTAAAAGAAGGCAAGGATAGCTTGTGGGTTTGATTCCCACTCGAGGAATTGAAATATATATTTTCATGTTTCGCTCTGGCGTCGAGGCAAAGCGCGGTGTTCAGTTCCGTCATTTACCGTGGTGGTAAATGGAAAACGGAGTGTCTTAACACTTGGTTCCTTAACCTATCCTGCTATAAGCGGGATACAGCGTGTCAGCTACACGCTGTATCCCGTAAAAAAGAAAAAGAATAAAACATTTCCAATTAACCTTTTATAGCAACGTGACTATGCTGTTATACGTATTAATGTAGACAATGATAGAATTTAATTATTTCTTCTGACCGCATATATTTTATGATTTATTCGTTACGTCGCTTTTAAGCTATGAAAGCGTTTCTGTCATTATAAAATACAAACCGAGGTAGTAAAGTGTCAAAAGGGAGGAGGTAATAATATAGAGGAGTAGAACGGGCGTAGGTAGTCTGTGTCAGGTACGAGCATTCTCTGTACTGTGCATTCGCGCACAATTTATGCCGGTCTAGCTAGACTTTTGTAATTGTATCGTTACAAAATGGTATGTGCATTTGTATTGCTGTGTGAAATACGTGATTCTTTTTTTATAATTTCACGCTATAACCCGCATTTAGTGTTAAGACACTCCATCCGCACTTTACGTCGAATTTTGAAGTCATTGCGTATTGAGTTGTGGAGCTCAACGCCGCTTTGGCTCTACTCCAGAGCGAAGAAGTGAAAATATTAAATATTTTATTTCCTCTAGTAGGAATCGAATCCATTAACTGTCGCGTTTATAGTCACACGCTTGTGCCACAGCACCACGATTGGCCTTAATTTATTTTTTTAAACAAACTTTAAAAGAATACTAGTCTTCCAAAGTTTTTAATAATTTTATTCCTTGTTCTAGTATTTGAGTAGGTATTTAATTGCAATGTAGTTATATAGAAAAAAACTATAAATACATACCTTTTCAATACAAATGCGTTCAAGAATTTTTTAATATCAATAATAATGTTACGTGTGCTATATTCATCATTCTATTACAACATAAATCTATGATAATGAACAAAAAGGTGACTGAAATGTATACTAATTGCTTGCATCATGAGAAGGCATCTTAAAAAAAACTTTAAGAAAAAAAATAATTGAAGGAGAAAAAGGAAAGCTCTCTTATCTGGTTCTATTCTATTCATTATTCATTAAGGGTTGACCGATGCGGGCGGTAGATACAAGCACATTACAGATTAGCAAAAAACACACGCCCACACGATTTCTCCACATATACTTAGATGACGGTATCTCAGATGTATATTTCATGATGTTGATTTTACGATTGGAATTGAACAGTTTAATAAATTATTTAATAATATTATGTATATAATAAATATTTATGCTTCGAATTATTTATTTAGACCCGTATTTATAAATTGTCATTTATTCAAGTCTGAGATCGATCTTGAGATGCCCGTTTCATATAATTCCGTAAATTGGTCTCAGTTAAGAATTTTATAAAGTGTGAATTAAATAACTGTACGAATGTCCAGTTCCGAAAACCACCCGTAACTTAGACACTGTTTTTATAAGCACTCTGGAGCTCTGTTCGCGCCGCGTCGAAAACGCTTCGCGAAATTATAATTCAGTCGTTCATTCCACGAACGTGTTTTTACCAACTAGAACTTCGAAGATTTCTTCAATCAGGTGCCAAAATCAGACCCTGGAGTGCTTTTGAATTGCGTGGTTGAAGCCAGCCAGTTGTGATTCGCCACCTTTGTTATTTAAATAGCGTTCGAGGGCTCACTACGAGTATTTATATCTGTTGTATGGCTGATGTGTATTGGGTGTCGTCACCTCCAGTTGTTGTCGGATATACAATGAGGGGTTCTAATAACAAAGAAGATAAAAACGTAAACCGCTTAACGCTTTTATTTCACATACGAGAGAATCACGTGACGTGACGGCTGCTTAGGGTGGCTGACGATTGTGAGTGAACTTTGATGTATCCTAGTTGTATGTGTCTGTATGGAGATATCATGACAGAACCACGCCCATTTAGTAGTGCTGTGTTATTTTGTATGATATGATTTTCTTTTGAGGTCTATCGTGGTGAGATAATCTCGAGGAGTTGTGGGTTCGATTCCCACTCTAGGAATTATTAATATTTTCAGTTCTTCGCGGTTCTTCTGGTGTCGAGGCCAATTGCAGCGTTGCGCGACCTCCATAATTCGCCGGAAATTGGGGAGTGGTGGAAAAGGCTCGACACGGAATACAACATGAAGTTGAAAAAATAATGATTTCCTTGCTTTTTATAAAGAATATATTGACGCTATTGATAGAGTACCTATTAAAGATTCCTTATATTTATTTCTTTTTGACATTGTGATGACACAGTATCTGCTAGCTGGGTTTGCGTCCCCCTCCATTACGCATACATGCGCGTTTTATTGTAGGTATTTATAACATTTTTTTATACAATTTATAAGTCCAAGGCAGATGGTGGCCTCACATAAACACCTTTTTAAATTCACCCAACTATTATAGGGTTACATCATTATCATATGTGGATATAAAATGGCCGTTTATTATTCTGTTGTTGTGATTGAAACATTTTTTGGCGAAATATATCTCATTTTGTGTTTCTTCTTTTTTTTTATCCAGTTTCACGCTGTATCCCGCATTAAGCATGGTAGGTAAACGGAACCCAGTGTTAAGACAACCGTTCCTCACTTTCTACAAAATATTCGAGGCACTGGTAGTGGAGTGGCGGAACTTAACGCCGCGCTTTGTCTTCGAAATTTGTTTTTATTTCGATTGAATTTTTAACAGGAATATAGGTTTAGACCGGATAACCTTTTATAAACATTTACTTTACTATGTCTTCTAATTACAAAACATAAACAAATTATTAATTAAAATATTGCTCTATAACCATAAACATGTACAATAAAAATTTGCTTTTAGCAAACACGGTTTAATAAAATGTTTATAAGTAATAAAAATTTTTGTACTTTTTTACTTTTTATTAGATACTAATATGATAGGGAGGCATCGTTGTAAAGAGAAGTTTTATAACAACATAAAATTAATCATTTCATGAAATCCCTTATAAAACTGCAAAGTAATACTAATATGTAATTAAAATATGTAAGTATGTAAAATATGATTATACTTTACTTACAGTATAACTTTCAATATAAACCTACATGTAAAATAAACTAATGTAATATTCTACTGAAACTATTTTATAGGGTATTAAAGGCTTGATTTAACAGTTAACAGTTACAACCCATATTAAATATTTTATTAGCAAAAATGTATTTTTTTATAATTTGTCTTCACTAACAGACTTCTTCTTCTTCTTCAAGTCTTCGCTATTTTATATATAGTACGGTCAACAGTGGTATGATTTTAGTATCTATTTTCCATTGTAAATATTAAAAACAATTAAAAATACTATGACTTCTTTTATGGTTTTCAATTTTAGAGTAAATTAGCGTATGCATAAAATGTTTAATAAATCCATAAATTTCCTATTAAATTACTTACAAGTATTTTTGAGATAATATTAACTAGAGTTAGATAGAGCATATGTAATAAATTTACCGTTTCCTATTCATCTATATATATAAAATCGAAAGGTCACTCACTCACACATTACGAAATCTCAGAACCTACCAGAGCTAAGAATCTGAAATTTTATATAGGAGTTATTTATAGGACATAGGTGCTCGCTAAGACGGGAATTTGCAATATTCGACTCCTAAGGGGAAAACATAGGGGTTGAAAGCTTATATGGAAAAAAATTTAAATCGCCATTTTTATAAGATTTCAAATTTAGACTCTTAAAAATATATAATTGAACGCCCCTACGTGTGCAAATATGCGGGCGAAGCTACGCGTCCGCTAGTTACCTATATAGATTAATGACAAGTTTTACAAATTAAATATCACTCCATTTTTAACCGACTTCAATAAAAGTACAGCACATAACAATAGATATTATATATTTTTTGTTTTTGTTCTCACATATTAAAATGATATTTATTTATTATTAACTAATATCATATTTGGTAATTAAATACAGTATTTTTTAACCAAAACGCACATATGTTTACTAAGCAATAAAGAGTGAAGAGCTGCACTCGACGGGTGCACAATATCGAGCACAGGGGCGGCGACGGGAAGGGTTCCGTATTGTTTGCAAAATATTATGAAAGCGTCATTTTATACGGCATATTAGACAAACTCTGCGTTTGAACGGGGGTCGTCTTCAATATCATATCATAATTACGTTATTGTGCATCTCCCTGGTATTTTTGGTATTTTCCTTTTGTTTCAATTTGAATTTAAATAAACTGTTGCAATTTATTTTTATTAATATTTATTTTATTAAATCTAATGGATCCTGTAATAAATATAAAATAATTTCATATAAAAACAAAATATTTTTTGAAATGAGGCAGTCAAGTTGGTTACATAGAAATCGTGTAGTTTTTAATATTGGTAAAAGTTCTAGGATTATCTAGGTATACGCTGCGAGAGTAGAATCGTGGTTAGCTATATTAAAAAATATATATTACCATACGAAATATATAAAAATAAACTTCAAGAAAAGTGAAGGTGTAAAAGTGAGTCAAGCTTTTAAATAATCTAAACAAAATTAAGTAATCGCCGCGACGTGGGAGGATCGCCGCCGGCGGGTCGACGGCTCGCGTCTGCCCTACGGCTAGATGTTATTTAAACTGGTATTTGCCAACTATTTTTCTAATTCATTGCTAATTTCATTTGTATTGTGTTCATTTAACTGATGTCTAAATATATTAATGATTTAAGTGCTTAGGTTTTTCCTTAAACTGATTTGAGCTTGCCGAAACAATAAAGTCTAAGACCCGTATTTATAAATCCTTCTTAAGTCTCAGATAGATCTTGAGATGCTGTTTTTATTCATAGATATGTAATTTATGAATGAAAACGGCATCACAAGATGGATCGCTGACTTTAGAGCGGTTTATAAATAAGTACATGCCTAAGCTTGTTTGGCGATTTTAACTTGGGAGTTCCATTAATTATTTATTGAAATTCTATGATTAACATAATAATAAAGGTTTAAATGTAAATCGCTTAAATAAATTGATTTGCAGCCGCAAATTAATTCTGCTACTGAGTTCCATGCGGTGTCGTTTTACTTTTGAATGTCTCTTCCACCATTCGTGTTTTTACAAATATCGTCGCCATCTTAACACCGATAAAGATATTCTATTAAAATATTAAGCATCGTCGACGAGGACTTCATTTCTCTATTCTGGCACCAAGGCAAGCCCGGCGTTGAGTTCTGCCTACCCTGTTGTAAGTAGTATTGTAATGGGTAGTATCAAACACCTATAAATAAAATATAGAGGTAAGTCACTATACAAATTAATACGTCACGATTCTGTAGCAAATAAATTTTGCTACCGATTTCAATGGTGTCACGTTACATCCGAAGCCAGGGACGAGTTTATAAAAATATCGATTACATGGAAGATTCGAATCGCCACCGAACATCGATAACATCGAAACAGAGAAAAATAATGAAACAAACAAACATATATGAATATTACTCATATGAGTGAATTATATTTAAGTATTTTATTTGTTTTGCTAATTTTTCATGTAAAAAAAAAGAACGAACAAACATAAACAAATTTTATCGAATTCTTTAAAATTTACTTATTTTTATGTAGATTTACTGTAAAAAATGAAAGTTAGTTTTTTCAGAAATTAAAGAAAAAGCTTGGTTAATTTCTTTTATAGAGTACATAAATAGGTACAAAATGCATGACGTGTAAACGAGTTGCCTACATGTAAATAACTGGATAATAATAACTCTAAGAGTTAAATATATATTGGATCTATTAAAACTTAACTATTATCAATTTATCTTTGACCTAAATGAGTTATAGCTTATGAATAGCAAATGAGCTATGTCATAATGTCTATATTCTATACAATATTAGGACTATTTAGAAGTTTCACGCTCTATCCCGCGTACAGCAGGGCAGGCGGAGGGAATGCAGTGTTAAGACATTCCGTTCCCCACTTTCTTTTTTAGGTATACTAGTACGGCTTACGTAAGTTTATGTCGCTGTCAAAGGTTGAGTTGACTGTTTTCATAATATATTGTTAAAATTATATAATTAATTAATTAACTAAAATTCAAGGAATCTGTTGAATGTAGATGTCTAGTATAATAGTATTTTTTTATTTTTTATTTATAAATATAAAATAATAATTTTTATTTATAAATAACATAGAAATGATTATAAAATATGAACGGATGCTCTGCGGTTAAGTCTTGCAGTCCTAATATTATTTGAACTTAACATATTAATGTTATTTTAGTTAAGAGCTTCCTTCTCTTTTGCCTAATGGACAACCAGAGTTATTTATAGGCACTCATAAAACAATTCTTCAAAGTTACCCACACAAAAACTTGACTCTATTGACTGGCCCGTATGAGATAATAGTTTACGGGGGCATAGGACAAAAGTTGGGATGCAACACTACGCAGTAAAAGTAAAAAAAATATATATATAATAGCAGATGTCCATACATCTCGTCACGCTGAACGAATTCCTGGACCAGTCTTTAAAAATCGATATTTAAAGTATCTATAAGTATCAATACATTACTTTACAATGCTCTGACGTGCGAGAGAGACGGCAGTGTGGGAAAGAGACGACGGAACTAGACATTTTAATTTATGGCGTATTTTTTTTATTCCATAGCACACAATACCGATGAATCTTTCCACTAATAATAAATTGAAAATGGTGTGCTGTCTCGACTTTTGTAGATTGACCATACCAAGAAATGGACTTCACAAGAAGACTGAGGTTATTACAATAAGGCGCCCGTTAGGCACATTGTTTGTATTGAAAATGTGTGAAAAAGATTTTTTTTTTTCATATTAATATGAATCTGATGCTATTGCTTTTAGTTTGTGTGTTTTTGGGACTAGTTCCGTAATACAAGAAATGAGAAACATGAGGGTGATGAGTTGATTATGAATTAATGAGCAATGAAATATTTTGCTAGATCTAGAACGACTTATGTTGACAATATTTCGTTGTAAGCTTGATAGTCAGCTTCGAATAAAATATGCACCTTCCAGTTTTAAAATGTTACATAGACATACATATATTTTGTTATCTATGGGGGTGTTTATATGCCTAAATCAAATATTGTCTTTAGTTACATATTAATGAAAAATGTCAAATAATATCATATAAAACATAAGTAGTTGTCTTTGCTACTCAGAGTAGATACAATTATCTGTTTCATACTAAATTGCCGATTTCGAAGACAACCTAAGGTTGTCTCTTCTAAATTTATCTTAGCAATATAATAGAAAAATCTTCTTACCTGTATGAGTTCTTTTATGTATTTTGAGGTTTTCTGATCTTGCAAACACTTTACCGCAACCAGGAAATGGACAAGGGAATGGCTTCTCTCCAGTATGGACGCGTATATGATTTACAAGCTTATACTTGGCCTTAAAAGGCCTCCCATTCCGTGAGCATCCTTGCCAGAAACACGCATGCGTCGTACACTCCGGCCCGCCGACGTGCTCTACCGTCAAATGTGTTACAATTTCATGCATACTCGAAAATAGTTTATTACAAAGTTTCCTAGGTGGGGGCTGTTCTGGATCTAGCCACTGACATCGCATATCTCGCCGCGGCGGGGCCCTCACGTATCGGAGGAACGCGTGCGGTGCATGCGGGTGAGCGTGCGGGACGAGAGGGGGCGCTCCGCCCTGGTAGTGCACGTCTCCGCGCCAGTCCCAGCTCTGTTCCAACGGCTGCTGGGGGAACAGCTCGCCGCAGCCGCCGTAGTCTCTCAGGTAGCCCGTCTGGTAGGAGTGCAGGGGGTAGGGCTGGTAGTGCGGCGGGTGATGCGGCGGCGCGTGTGGTGCTGCCGCTCGGTGCTGGGGGCCGACGCCGCAGCCCGGCTGGGGCGACATCTTTAGCCCGTAGGAGGCGAGGTGCGCATGGTTGGTCTCCAGGAAGGCGTTCATAGCGGGGGTGGCCGGCACCGGCGCATAGCCCCATTCGCCCGCCACCATCCACGCGGCGGGATCTACCCGCTAATGACAATGCTCATAAACGAGGTCGATCAGACCGTAATCAGTGATTTAAAATTTTCTCACTATAATGTCTTTATTACTCTGTCATTCTTCGATTTTTCTATATCGACCTGCGATAAAGAAATAAGATAAAGTTAGTGTATTAATTACATCACTAAAATAAAATTAGATTCGCTGCAACATTCCATCTATAAATAAGTAGGGTTAAATATGAATCCAGTTCCGAGCAAGGTGATCGTAACCTCTCGAGACAAATTCAAAGCCATTTCTCAAAATAATAATACACATTGGAGCACCCATAACCGGCATCGAACGTTTATTTATAATAAAAAAATGTGAGGCAGGTACTTTTGGACATTAAATTAAACTGTGGGTAAATTTATAGGACACTTTTATATGGCTGAGACAAAAATTCCAATTGTGCTCGTGTATATTTAATTTTAGTTTATTTGTTAGACAGACTCCAATCTCTTTTATTACTGAGGTTTAGCATGGATAGTTTATTAAAATAGTTTTATGAATGATAAACCAGTTTCTCGAAGACGCGATGAATTTTACGTCTATCTTCATCCTTATTTTGTAATAAAATACATTTTGTTTACATTTTTTGTAAATGTGTTCTTAAAATATCTTGAAAATAATTAAAAATATATATATATATTAATTGTTAATAATATCTGTCTCAAACTATTTATATTGATATAATTTGTTGTTGAACATTGATAATTAAACAAAAAAAAATATTACAATTATATTTAAAAACCGTTAAGGTCTGCTTACATGTGTACGTACACATTGGCGATCATAAATCAAATATTTAATCTGTAACAGTTTTAAGAAAGATAATCGCATTAGAGCTAATAACATTGTTTGTGTATTGTTTCGAGCACTTCATTTCGCGTGGTCTCCGTCACAGGACCTACCTGAGGCAGCCAAACAATGTCATACCTCCAGATATACATCTAATCTGTATTATCTACGGCTCCCCGCCGCGAGACCGCTGCGTCACAAAGCAACGGGTTGACAGATCTCCACTCGCAGACATCGAGAAATGGGATTACTAAAACTCTAACCTTCAAAGCATTATACTCCTTAAGTCCTCCCACGTGATGCTGTTAGTCTGCCAAATAAGATTTAGCAGCTGTTTATAAACTATAGTTTCATGGAATTAACTTTAATCATATTAAATGAATAAAGATACATTTTTTTTGAACGGCATATGACAATGAGATTGATGGTTTAAACATTTGTGCTGCTTAACTGTTAAGCTTTTTTAATAGGATACACTTTCGTTACGTCATTAGGTGTATATAATATTAAGTTACGAGTCACCCATCTCGTTATATTGCAAATCGTTTTATATGTAAAATTATTTCATGTATTGAATCACTTTTTAACTTCAATTTGAAGGTTCTTAAATGAATGTGATATGATAAACTTTTGGACGGATGCAGTACTTCAATTTTAAATATTTTTATTTTTTTTTATAACAAAATGTAATACTGTCCATATATCTATTTAGTATAAGTCAAGTTATTATTGCCATTTCATATTCTTTTATGTAGGTATGCCTAGCATAGTATACATATTATCTTTATAAATGGCAAAAATTACCTTGTTACTTACCCAAAAGTAATAAATTTTAATTAATTAAAATATATATATATTTAACGCAACTAAGATTTTTAAAAATATATATTTATATACTCGCATTATATTATTTGGATATTTTATTATTTTAAAATTATAGCACTAAAAAAACTCGATCTCGACTCGACTCTACGACTTAAATATAATTTAAATCGAGAACCAATTTAAATTGTATTTAAATCTAGAACGTTCTATAATGGCGCTTAGAAATCGTCAGCTTTAGCAAAATTTTACCGCAGTGGCAAATATTCTAGAGTCGCTTAGAGCGCGATATAAAGTACCTACTGCTGTCTCTTTTAACTTTAAACGTCATTCATTTTAAATTAATGTTTTAATTTGTAATTAAAGTTACCAAATATCAATAGGAAAATATTATATTATTTATTATTTCGAGTCATTCTTCCTTCTCTAAAGTTAAAATATATATATTTTTCATAATATACCTACTTTATACATTTATATTATTGAAGAATATATATGAATGACCTTTATATATACTAATATTTAATTTTTTTACCGTTACTGTTGTAAATCAGGTACTCTTATTTAACTTAATTGAGTCTTTTAAATAGCATTAATTACCATTTTGACTCATAAGCTCAGAAAAACAAAATGGTATATTATAAAAACGATTCATATGAAAATTATTTAAAAATCCAATCAAATTTAGCCACCTTATCACCATCATTTACAAAAAAATGTCAAAATAATATATTTCGTTCAATTTTATGAAAATAAACAAGTTTCCAGATATTTTTTTAATCTTTCAATAAATTAAGAACGTCTTTATTTTCATCTTTACCATTAGGTACGCTAAAGAAAAATAAACAGTTTTTACAAAATGTATCTTTTTGCCTGATTAATAATAACATTTTATTTCGCGCTTTTTCCTAAGTCTTTACCAGGAACTAGCAGAAACAACCAACCATGCTAGGACCTTTTTCCACACTATTTCTTTCCAGAGCGGAGACTTGAAAATAATTCATTAACTCGAGTGAGAATTCAACCTAGAACTATCAGGTTAATTGCCCCACTGCGCCGCGGTGTATGTTATATAAGATAATCTATTACTTAGTATTAACATACATTCATACCTAATATTAATTATTTATAAAATAATCTAAAGATTATTGTATTTACTTAGTTAAGACATTTATTCTTAACTAGATATAAGTAACTTATTAAACTGAAAGTATGCACTTGTTAAGCAATAAACTAAGAATTTATTGCATATTTTTACATTGAAACTATTTAGAAATTAATATTCATACTTATGTAATTAAATATGAATAATGTATGTGATATCAATTAACTGAAATAATTTTAAGTAAAAACGCTTACAAATACATTTTTAATTATAAACCTGTGATCGTGTGGAGTAGATATTATACAAATGCAATAAAGTTACAATACGTTTGTATGGACATACTATTTTTGAAAAAATACAAAATACACTTATCTTATTATCTTCATGTTATTCATAGAGTTGAAAAAAAAATGTAGATGAAATCATATCGTCAGCTTAGAGTGTAAACCTGATAACAGTCAATTAAATAATTATCAGGAGACTAAAAACTTTGAAAACTATGAGTGTATATGTATGTATTATCATAAGATTTTTTACTAAATCGGAAATTGATTTAGTAGTTTTTTACCATTTCGAATGGTACAACAAAAAAAAATAAAAAAATGGATTGAGCAGGTTTTCACTGTAAGTCGACCATATTTGAATTTCTACAGCCTAAGTATATTATATACCTATATATCTTATGACTTATGACCTAAATATCTTCGCATTATATACCACCGTCAAAAATATTTATGATAATTTGAAAAAAAAAGAAGAATTATATAAATGTTATACAATTCAGTATTTAAATATAAAATGGTTTTAAAAACAAACCATGGTAATATACAAAAGTTAGCTTAATAAACTATAGTTAAACAGCATAAATATTTGTATTATAAAACGCTTTTTTACGTAATAGCTTCAAATTATTCTAAATTACTCGTAGGTCTCATATTAATGTACCAAAAGTTATTTATATTTTAACAAAACTTATGCATGACTCATTCCTCATTTCTCTTCATCTAAGCATCTAAGCATAATGCGAGAAAAAGACTATTGCTAAGTTTTTTTCCTTTACTTGCGCTCATTTAAGCATTGATAGTTACATATACGTGACAGAGTTCAATGCATTTGTTTACCCAGAGCTGGAGAGGTCTAAATATTTTTTTTTTCAGCTTCACGCTATATCCTGCACACAGCAGGGTAGGCAGAGGGATCCTAGTGTTAAGACACTCCGTTCCCCATTATTAATTTTATTTAATTTAAAATTTTAATGTTTAATAATTATATTATAAAAACAAATATAATTTGAGGCCAGTCGTAGCGCAGATATGGCGTTTTTTATCTATTTATTTATAAAAGGTATCTAGATATAATCTGTAAGTGACCGACGGGAAAATTAGACTGTTTTAATTAAATATTATACGTAGCCATGTAGTTCACATATGAGGCATACTATATATATACTATAATGTGGCTTATATTGTCATTAATATATGTAACGATACATGCCTTTTTTCTTAGAATGTAATAACATTTTTATATGTGACTTAAATAGCTCTACCATAATATAATAGAGTACCTACAGAGGTACTCATCCCTTTATAAATAAACACATAATTATATTGCTGGCAAATGTACCTATATATTTATTATAAAATGTAGAAAACAAAAAGAAAAATTCAAGAAAGTAGCTTACCTGTTAATAAATAACATTCCAGTCGTCAAAAAAAATGTTTAAACAAAACACAAACTCTAATATTGTCGATCTAGCACAAACGTTATATTAAGGAAAGCACTCCACTAAACGTACCTATCATCTACAAGAAAATAAATTTCAGTATCCTCATGTAAATATCAATATCACAGACGGCGATTCGTTATAAAGATATCGTTTTTATTTCACAGTCTTCATCAAAACGAGACGGAGACTTCGGCGACATTGGTTTTTCGATCGAAATGTCACGCGTAGATTTTTTTTCGTAACGTTGAAAGGGTACGCGACGTGATACCACCGACTCCGCTGAGGCTCTCAGCATGACTGCGGGCTCCCGCGACGCCGCCCCTCAACACAGCCGACATACTGCTTCTTAGAATATATTTTGTAAGCCCATAACAAGCCGGCGAAGGCGCGAACGCGTAGGGCGGGACCCCGTGAGCTTTTTCACCCAATGCCGTACTCTCGAATCGGAACTTACGAACTAGTGATGTCCCGCTCTCTCCCGTGTTTAAGTAAACATCAGGAGTAAAACCTTCTGAGACAAGACGCGGATGAAGAAAAGTTGGTAGAGTTGAGGTGTCGTAAAGTATTCGTTTTATCAGATTTACGTTGAAAGCCTCGTCAGCTACGGGGGTGCTATATTTGGTTATCCCTTTTCGCAAGTTACGTATTTTGTAGGCGAGAAAGGGATAAGAGATGGCGGGAAATGTTAGAACTAATGTGTTTTCCTGTGGGAAGGAAAACACATGTCGACACTTTTAATTTAATATGCATCATGCTGTGATCTCGTGTAACGCTTATAATTCACGTATGTCCTATAAAAAAATATTTACTTTAGATTAAATTGATTAAAATAACTTTATTTTTTATTTTTTTTAAATATAGATAATTAAACTCAAATTCATATAGTTTATTTTTGGTTGTTAGTTTATATTGTATCAACCTGGTTAAATACTAAAGGATTGATTTATCTTATATGAGTCTTATTAGATTTGTATTATATTTTTTATGCCCATACAATACTAAAAACGTACACACGTTACAGCACTTACATTAATCCTTGCAATACAAACGAGACTTGTTGATTTTTTTCTTTTGATTTCAACTGACAAAGATTTGGTGCAGAAAACTACGTGTACAAAATATTTAAAATAATTAATTATCTTTTTCAGTTAATCATCATTTTGTGAAAGAAACTTGCATTCTACTTGCCAAGCCGCGGCACGCCTTCCGGCTGACGCAGCGGGATTGGTCACCGTCGCGCGTGTGCGGGGCGGGACACGCGCTATTAATTCTTAAAATTTTATCACAACTATCATTTTTTTTTAATTTATATTAAAAACGTAATCAAAAATGCCCAGAAACTATGTTTTATATGAACTATTTGTTATTCTTGTGTTTTTTGTCGTATATATTTTCATCTTTTTTTAGCTTCACGCTGTATTCCGCACACAGCAGGGTAGGCAACATAGTGCTGAGACACTCCGATCCCCATTTTCCTTATGCAAGCATTGCGTGTTAAGAGACGGGACTGATCACTGGACTTTGTTTTGCAATTCCATTTTCTCGAGTGGGGGATCGAACCCACATCCTATCACATTCACAGGCACACTCCACTTTACGACTGGATTGATGCGAATTACGTGTTCATTGATTATTGGTAGTTGGTATGTGGAAAAACAATAGTTTAGATATATTTTCTTTTTACATGCCTCACTGCCTTCGTATTAAAACTTTTTTGTCTTCTTAGAAGCATATCTTGTAGAGTTAACTTTTTCTTGTTCTTTCCTCACATGGATTTGACTGCATTCTCTGTATCAGAACAGGTTTCCATGTCGACCGTAATGGTCACCTCATTGTGAAAACTTCGCAAGCTCGCAAAGTTACACGTAAGAAAAACTTTTCTCAATGGCATAGCAATGTTTGCCCCCTAAGGTCTTAAATACGGTGATGTTATATACGGACAAAATGATTTCTTGCTATATAGTTAAATATCCAGTATTTTTATATTAATGACTGAACTCTACCTAAAACTTGGCATGTCAACCTATATGTTATTAACTGATATGAAGAACAGGAATGCTATGGTAAAAATTAATTATCAGTACAGTGCATTAAGTTGTTTATATCAATATTCGTTATAATAGTAAAATTAAACCAGTCAATTACGAGTCGAAATAAGAAGTTATAAGAATTGACAACCTTAAGTTTACGGGCGTATGCAACAATTTTCTATGAAATGAACTACATATATAACTTTGTAACGTAATATGCTGACGTTTTTTGTAATATACTGACATTTTCCCTAAAATGTATATATATGTATAGGTATAACAGAAATGGAAAATTAGTTGAAAACTGATTACACGGCGAATTTTACTCAATACGCGGCAAAAACGAAGAATAAATGCCAATACTTCCGAAAAATGGGTAACGGAGTGTCTTTACTAGTGTAAAAAGGTTCTTTCTGTCTACCCTGCTATATGCGGAATACAGCGTATAAGTCCAGTGGTAGGTTAATTATTTTTTATATAAAAAATATTATTTATTTTAAAATGATTTTACAAATAATTTGAACGTATAGTTAATATTTTCTTTTGTTTGTGTTCGAGTAATAAATAAAACAGCGTGTAGGTACTACGAGGGTGCCCCAAAGAATATTTCATTAAAATAAATAACGTTATTATTTATCTGGGTGTTTTAGAGTGATGCTAGCTACAAATTATTGTGGACAATGACTCCGCGGGGCACCGCTCTTATTACATCCCACCAGATGGCCGTGTATCAGACAAAAACGTGTGTAATTCGCTTATATTACATATACTAATAGATTTTTAGAATTAAGCTATTTTATTGATTATAATTATATCACCAAAAACGTCTGAAAATTGTGAAGTTTCTAGCCTTTTTTATATTTGTGCTAAAAGGTAGGTACAATTTTATTAAGATTAAAGTGTAATTTAATTAAGATTATCTCAAGGATTTTTTTATAATTATATTCAATTTATTAAGTTTGTTAACACAGAATCTTTTTTCCGCTTTTCAGATTTAGGATATTGCGTGATAAATTTTGTCTTTCGCATATTGTCTACCAGAGTCTGTAAATAAAAATAAATCGTTTCTTCAAATTGGAATCCCACACCCAACGCGCTTATAGCCAAATGCTAACAATAATTTTAAATTTAAGTATATAATAAACCCTATTATACAATGATATATTCACATCTTGCCCTTGATAACTGTAATTTCTGTAATTAATTCGACGGCGAAGCCAGGCCGTGACTCATGGAAATCATGGCCCCTATGAGCTCGCCGACAGCATCCCATCTGATCGAGTTTTTGCTGCCTACCTTTCAACTGAAATTAGATTCCGATTCGTAACGTTGTCATCTCGTTTCTCTGTCTCTTTGCCGCGATAAAAACAATCCGAGAAACAGAAAATTGTTTATCACAAACTATTTATATTGTATAGATAATAATAAACTATTTCTTAATTGAGGCCAGTCCAGAGGCAGTGGCCCAAAGTGTAACTGTCAACGCTATAGGTTTTGGGTTCAATTCTCACTCAAGGAAATGAAATACATAAAATTTCCATTTACTCCAGCTCAAGCTCACTTATGAAAAATATTTAATTTTGGGATAGATATCTGAAAATATAAAAAAAATATAAAAAACTAATATATTTTTCTCATAAGTTAAAACTGTAAAATATACGTGTATATATAAAAATAACATAATTAAATAAATATTCAAAGTGATTAAAGTATTAATTGCAATAGCATACGTGGTAATCGCTGCAAGCCCCCGCCGCGACCGCGGGAAAGCGTACCCAAGAAGCTTCATGCAAGCGAAGATGATAAGAGGTAATAATTTAATACGCCATTTGGCCGAAACCAAATTGAGCAATTTATACACCTCTTTCTGCGCCCGCGCACCGGCGCGGCCTATGCGCGGCTTAATAACTCTTATTATTTGTTTAAAGTTTATATTTATATATAAGTTTAATCAATTAATAAGTATTGCTGAGTTACTCGCTATGTTAGGATCATTTATTTTCTGTTTTCGGTTGTTTTTAATTGCAATATTACGCCTTATCTTTCTTCTTATCTTATATTGGGACCCATGCATTGTTGGACAAAAACAATGCATACCCATGCATAGGGTGTAGCAGAGCGAGACTAGTGCTAAGACACTCTGCTTCCCAATTTCTGCCGCATCCTGGATGCATTGCGTGTTGCGTGGCGGAATCCAATGCCGCGGTTTGCCTCAACACTAGAGACCAGAAAATATTCAATATTTCATTTCATCGAGTGGGAATCGAACTCACAACCTGTCACATTTACAGTCACACTGTATGCCCCTGCGCCAGTACTGGTCTCATTTTAATAATCAGTTATTATTTTATAATTCAGTATCAAATATATAAATGTATACATTCAATTAATAAGATTTCTCGTATTTCCTCCAACATTCTATAGGCGTTTACAATTAATTTATATCGACTTAGTTTTTTTTTCTGAAGCAAGTCATTGTGTCGAGCTATTATAAGGATATTTTAATCAACGCGATCGACACAAGTGTGTACGCATAAAAGAAGGTAATTAATAATAAGAGATTGACAGAGCTGGTGCTGTTGCCACATGCCGGAGCAAAAACCAAATGGAAATGGAGCGATTCGAAACGGACTTGGATATAAAACGATGACGATTGCGCCGTCGCAGCCCTTTTTGCTTCGAATTTGAACACGAATTTTCGATGATTTACTATATCAAGTATACAATGAGATACAGATCATCAAATCTTCGAATAGACATATTTTTTTGTATATTAAATTAATGATTAATTTCAATTAATATAATATTGCTTTGTCCATTTATGCTATATTATATTGTAAATTTTATAATTTAGATTCATTATATTTGATAGTTTCTTTATATTAATAAATGTTGTTTATGAATAAGTACTTATAATGCAATTATTGATCAATAAAGATAAAAAGCGCGGCCAATCCCACCGTCGCGGCCGCCTACAAAAACAGATCAAAGTCCCCGCACCCGCAGTACCTAACAACGCGACGAATTGCTTGTATTCTTAAATACTTTCTTTAAATCTTCGAATCGATTGAAAAACGACGCTCGAGTCGAGCGAGAATCACGAAACGGCGAGACGCGGTTAATCGATGTTTAGGGATTGAGTGCATTTCATACCGTTATAAATAATGTAAATTTTTGTGACTGTAAACGCGATGGTTGTGCATTCGATTCCCTCAAATTTTTATTTTTCTTAGTATATAATTAAATATACCAACTAATTACTTATCTATTATCTTAATTAGACACTCGATAAAATATTTCTTTTTACACCCCCACTCCTTACAAGTTGCCTCGCCCGTATCACTGTTCAGTCAATTAAAGTAATCTTAGATTTAAAATCATATAAAATATTTATTATTAATTATTTATATTATTAATTGCATCTACATGCAACTTGTCTGATTCAATTTTCTACTATCGATTTCATATTAATTTAACATTTTAGTTGGAAAATTTTTGTTACTTTTTTTAGTTATACAATGTACGTATGGTAAGTTAGTCCAAAATCGGATATGCATGATAGATAGATGTTTTGAGAGAGATACTTATCAAGAGGTTATTGCTTAGCTGATATCGTGAGGAACCTCCTCCTATTTCCTCTGTCTTGATCCCTAAGGTACCTTGAGACGAGGTATTTTTAGGGTTCCGTTGCTTTTAAGAAAAATGAGATCCCTTTTAAGATCACTTTGTTGTCCGTCTGTCTATCTGTATGTCAAGAGCATTTATCTTTGGAACGCTTGGAGATATCTATCTATATGCTAAACGCTACTGTCTCCTCATACCTCTTTCGCCTCGTCTACCGACTTTTACCTCTTCATATATGAGCGAGCCCTCATACTTTTTACGCGATGTCGCTCAGTATCAGAAATACTCGGTCTCGAATATCAACCGAGGTCTCCTCCTGCCTCCATTGCCAGTCACTTTTGCTTCATAAATCTTTTCCCATTCTTTCGTCTCTCACTCTCTCGAGGTCCCCAACCCACCTGAGCACGTTTTTCTTCATTCTCACCGTTGCATCCTAATTCCATCAGCTTAACTGACTCCGCATATCCTACTAAGAGATTGCATCTCCATAGCATTCATGTCGCTCTCATTCTTCTTCTGCAACAACGTTTCGTTGCCGTATAACAACGTCGGTACCAGGTACCAGCACTGCATGGTGTACGGCCATCTACTGTTAACTTTATTGTCGAAAGTAAATACGCCTTTCTACATCCATTTTGTATCTCAATATTATATTAATTAAACATTAATCTAAAATATAAAAAAACATTTGGGACGTTTATTAAATATTCATGTATTTAATAATTTTAAAATTATAAGTATTTGTATTACTAAATGTAGACAAGATTTGTTTATCACCTACCCACCTAGGTATATAATATATACGTAAATATAAAAAAATATAATATATTTTAAAATTTTGTAAATAAAACAACATTGAATATTTAACTGTTATAATAGATATTATTTAAATAGATATATTTAAATGGTGTTTTATAAGACTATTAAATTGTATGTTCTTATATATGATTTTATAATACGGCGTCCCACTGTTACATTTACATTTGCACAAGACTAAGTATTCTCTGCGTAGGCAGTTTATTAAATTAAATTAAAGAATCAGAATTATTACGAATTTTATATCATACCTACAATAAGGTAAACATAATAAATAATAATTGAGACGCAAGGGGCACACGCATGTGACTGTGAACGTGACAGGTGATGGGTTCGATTTACCCGACGATTTAAAATATTTAATATTTTCATTTCTTCGCTATGGTGTCGAGGCAAAGCGTGGCGTCGAGTTCCGCCATTTAACATGCAATACCTCCAGAATAAGACGGAAAGTGCGGAGCGAAGTTAACTCTGCCTACCCTGCTACATGTGAAATTCAGCGTTAAGCTGACAAAAATAATATAATAATAAGTGAGAAATAAAAGAAGATAACGTGTGCGAGTGCGTGGTTAGTAGAAGAATGAGGAACTCAACGTCGCGTGTTGTCTTGCCAGACTTGGGAAATGAAAATCACTTCTTCGCCTATGGTTTCAACTGCATCACAATAACCTTATATAATGATTATAGCGCATCTATCTTCACCTTAAAGGCCGGCAACGCACCTGTAGCTCCTCTGGTGCTGCACGGGGTCGTGGGCGGCGGTGATCACCATCAGGTGACCCGAACGCTCGATTGCCTCGTTTCCATAAAAAAAATACTTAAATAGAAAAATATATCTTATCAGTATTTTTAAATCTATCACAAATAATATTTACAAAAAAACCGAAAACTTGAGTTAGTTGTATATATTTTTTTGTAAATATCAAAAGTTGCAACAATCACTTAATTATTGTGAGAAATACTTACTCGTAGTTATCTCTCATCAGCCGGAGTATACAAGTAAGGTAATCAGCTGCGAAGGTAATCACACAATCTACCCGACTGGAGCAGTTCCAGAGGGGTCGTTATCTAGATGTAGCCAATCAACCCTATTGATTGACTTTTCATATTCTATGGAAAAGGGAGCTTTAATGGTAAAACACACAATTAATTCTATTCATTATTGAAAATTTATTTATAGCTCTTAGTTATTTGTCAATAGTGTTTATTAATTTATCAGAAAAGTAGGCACGCTCGGAACGCCATATATTAAGAATTCAATTAAATTATCAGAAATGTATAATAATAGTTAATGAAAACGTATCAGTAACTGAATAATATTTCAACATAAAAGCTTTTTTTACTTCTCTTTATTTGCATTAAAAGTAGAAACATAAAAAAAAACTCCAAGTCATACTGTCATATTTTCATAAATTATTTTGTCATCAATACATTAGTATAAAAATATAGTACAAAAATAATATTTTGTATAAATATACTTAAGAACAATTATGAGGCTTGCCACGCCCGCTCCCGCCTCCGGACGCCCACGCATCGATCCTTAGCAATTGATTAATATTATTGATTTCGGCTTCAACTATACGAAATAAAATATTTAAAATAAATAAATATTTATTTTAGCAATATTATAGGTAATGTACGTAATAAGTTCTTACCGGAACCTCTACGAAATGGAATGGGCATCCATTCCATTTTTAAAATTGTATAGTTAATAACATATAAATAACCTTAATACTTGTACCTACTTAAAACTAACACTTAATATAATAAAACGTTTCAAAAAATAATTGAGTAATAAAATTAATAAAATAACATCCATGAAAATATAATGTAAAATTGTCCGCAAAAACAATTGACCTCGTTGCCGTGAATTACTTGTGTATCGCCTTAACCCCTAGACATCGTAATATAACCTCGTTGTCGTAGAAAGGCACTTATGGTACGCGCGCGTTTTTCCCGGCGTTATGGGCGCCCCTACCGTGCCCGGCGGGGCTCCGGCCGCCCCCACTTAACGCAATTTATTACAAGAACCTTTAATAAATAAATAACTATGGAAAATTCGATGAAACACAGATGTGTGGTACATGCATAGCTGATATAAAAACTTTATATACTTAGCTCTATGTCAAACAAAATAAATTTAAAAAAAAAGTACAAAAAGTATCTTCGGTATTTAATAATCTGTCAACCATTTCACGAATATGACACTTGTTATATATCTTTAAAAACTTTGTTAATCTATACTTTTTATTATATTGTTAGATAAATATACCTAGATATAGATATCCAGATAGGTATTAGGATGCAGTACAAACAGAGATCGTACAAAAAGCATAAACTCATTAGTAATGCCCGACCAGGAGCACAAGAATTAATGAAGGTGAACAATAATTTAGGGTTTAATTAAAAGTGCAGCCCCCCACTGCGCCGCCTCCGCGCCCGTTCAAATTATTATTTCTACATAATTTGTGAAAGATGTAATTTAATAAAACTCCCCACCTTCCAAAAACAATGGCGGTGAATTAAGATGCTCTAAAATAAACAATGAACAAGTTGTCGCAGATAAATGTTTTTAAGTTGTGTTGTTTTTCACAAGCCTAAAGATATTTGTTTTGTATGACAATGAAATATGCAAATATCAGGTTTAATTAAAAATGTATTTGTGTGTTATTTTATGTTTTATAAAGGATGAATTGCTAACTTATAAAAAAATAATAGAATGTCATACTACGATTTAGTGATGTTATTCATAAAGTTTCATACAGAGGATGCAATTCATCTACTTAATTGCAAGCAAAAAGTCGAAACGGAACATTTCTAGTATTTTACCTATATGATAAAATTGAGTCGATAATTAAAAATATAAATACTTACAAAACTGAAGTATTACACCGTTATATTTCAATTTATCAAAAACAAAAGGAAACAGCAACAAAGGAATCGTAAACGTGTTTTCTCACAGGTATCGCGTAGAACACGTGTATCCGCGGACCCCAGCCCAGCCTAGCCGCCGAGCGCAGTGGCGATTATTTCCAAATCATAGTCATTATACACTACAATGACATTTAACGAAAAATACCTCTTTAATATGAACGTTTAAATGCAGCAAAAAGACACATTGTTAGTAAGAATATTTATTTCTATCTGTATGCTGGTAGGTACAGGTCAATATAAATTAAGTTCAGTACGATTTTTTTTTAATTTTAAATATGTTTAGACTAGGGTTATTGTAGTGTGTTGTTTGTGGCTATTTAAATTTTCGTTTCCATAGAATTTATTTTATATTTTATATATTTTCATATTTTCGTATTTGTTATAATTAATGAAATTATTATGATTTGAGTCTACCAATTGAAATTAAATTGTAAGAAACACAATTTTATACTTTTTTAAATAAGTTGTCAAAAATTCAAAATTTTTTAATATCGATAACGTACTAATAATATCGAATAGTGTATCGAATATGTCAAATCAATCGCAAAGAACATACAACAATGCGCTCGTGACGATTTAGCCGCGGCGCCACCCTTGGAGGAACAATACAGAAATATGAAACCAAACGGAAGTGCAGGGACCCCTGGGATGAGGTGATTTTCTTATACACATTCCACTACACTCCGTGCAAAGAGGGCTAATGCTCAGTTCTTGTTATTGAAGTCAACTCGCGACGTCCATTGTTCAAGCGTGTAATTATCCGGCGTTTTATTGTTACGCGCAAAATCAAAGAATATGTTATAGGTATTCATTTTCCCCTGACTTTTGACTTGGACCGTATTGAACTCTATGGAGAACGGTTAAATCTTCTCACGGGCCATTGCGTGTTTAAGTAATTGTGCAAGTTCTTTTAGTTTTATATTAAGAATTTTCAATACTCATTTGCTGAAGAAATTTAAAGGGTTAGGTACTTTAACTCTAAATAAAATGGCATACCTATTTGAAATATATTGTAGTAAAGCATATCTACTGTTTATTTTGTGTGTGTGTTTCTTATACATTTCATATTACACAATCTCTAGAAATCTATCTTCATTTAGATTTCTAAAGATTTCTAAATTTAACAAGTGCAAATTATTTATCAAATGCTACTTTACTAACATTTAATTATGAATTCAATGTCACGGCGACTCGTTGTATATTTTTATTATTATTTATTAGAGGCCAGTCGGTGGTGCACGGCCACAAAGTGTGACCGCTCCTCAACACGCTATGCCTCCAGAATTTGACAGAAATTGGGGAACGGGAAAGGTTCCCTCTAAAAAAATATTAAGTATAATATAGGCATAACATTAAAATTATGAATGGTCTCTTAATATCTTTACTTATTAATAATTATCTTTCAATTTCCCCTATTTTACTCAATGGACACAGAGCCAATAACTATTTCGTTCTTCACGTTCTGCCTATTTATAGATATCATATGGAACTGGAACTCAAAACAACACTATTTTTACAAGCAACAGATCTAACTATAACTAGACAAAGAAAACATTTAAACTATTATATTGAAAACCTTATTCGTAAAAAAATCAATTGCGCCACGATAGCGGCAATTCATATTCATAAAATTAACGAAGAAATAAAGAACAAGTATTTGAGCAGAAGAAATTTCCGTATGCTCCATGCTAAAGACCCGAGGACTTCGAGGACTTCCACTTCTCTTACAAAAGTCACGTGCGCATGAGTGCTATTATATAGCCATCTTATATGTTCATTTATATTTCACTTGTTCCAGATCGTTGCTCTAATCGGGCTGGAGTGACACTTAGAAAATTGGCGAAGTAAAACTTATTGACGTGTGCCTGTAATATAATAGATTCTTTTATTTACTTAAGTATGTAATGTTTTTTTTACATAAATACAACTTAATAATAATTTGGTTATTTATACTAAGTTGTAGAAATTTAGAAACAATCCATTATCTTTACTAGCCTACAAAAAATATTGTAATTTAAAAAGTATGCACAATTATTCACATATATTTATGTACCCACCACAGAGTTTATAATGTTCATAATAAAAACAATCTTTTAATATTGATAATACTTTGTTAAATTTTTTATATTTCAATAAATTATGTCTAAAAATGCTCGTGTCTAGTTTTAAAAACTAAATTATTTATCAATAGCTTTAAAAAATATCTTAAAAATACCGTTTAATGAATTGGCGCATTGTCTCGTATTCACAACTCTACAATCACTGAGTTGAATGAGTTTTAACTGAACTTTTTTCAACAAATATAATTTGTTTGATTTGTAAAGATTGAATGGTCCGCAGTCGGTCTGTATGCGTCTCCGACTCACGGCACGAATCATTGTTTGGTCTTCACGGGAGACCCAGGAACCCTGCCATTTTCCCCACAGGGTTCCGCTAAAGACCGACCATGTTAATTTAGAAGTCACCAAATGTGCTCATAAAATGTCGACACTAAGAGGCCTATGGTTTGTCCGTTTGGTTTGTTATATTATATAATAAAAGTATAAGTAAATTTAATGTATTTTGTCAAAGCTTACACATTTCCTTAAATTTATCTTGCTCTGGTATAACGCCTCGGAAATATAAAGATCTTGGTCACTTCCCGTCTGTTATATAAAACGATGCTTAGATGATAAAGATATTCAAAAGTTTACTGCATTTCTTACATTATTTTCGATTTTGATTCGATTCGATTTAATTTCTATTTTTTTATTTATATATTTTTTAATTATTGAAATTAATTATTTTTGATTAGTTGTTACTAATATCAGAGATATTTTTTATGTAATTGCTATAAAAAATTTAGAATCGCGTATGAAATATGAAATTCCATTTCCATTCTTTACACTTTCGAGTGGCGGCAATTGATCGAGTCATGCTAGTTCAAAACAAATTATCGAATTCTGCGGTGCGCTCTCGTAACTAATTGCTTTGGACGTGTCTCTGCGGGTTCCATTTTTAAAAAATAGCGCGTTTTCAAAATGGATCCCGCAGAGACAGCTGTGAACAGACGCGCTTGCGTTGTCAACAACTGCGATCGCAACGCGCAACGGTCGCGCTCGCGGCCGACCAGCTACCACAGACCACCACTCCGCAAACTGATGGCTGTTCATAATCTATTTTATTTATTAATTATATTCTTTATTGCACAAAATAAGAAAAAAAAATTTACAATAGGCGGGCTTAAAAACAAAATATCAATTTTCAAAATACATACAGGTATATATATAAGCTATACATATATACAACAAACCATTATATACAAAATAAATAATAGTAATTTAAAAATAAATAAAAATTATATAATTACATGTTTATTAAAAACGGATTCTTATACCCGGCGTTTAAATATTTTACTTGAGGGAGCTCTGCCAATATGCTCGGGCAATTCATTCCAGAGTCGAACTCCTGCGACTGCAAAAGAGTTAGAATATTTTCATATTTTACAAATTATGTCATGTATTATAGAAGAGAACGAAAATATTGTTGAATAGCAACGTTCAGGACAACATCTTGTTAGATGTTTCAAAGCTTTTATGTTAGGTAAGTATATAACGTAATTGTAGGTTATATTATATTTCTTATGTTATGTCTTTTATTACGTTATTATATGTATTATTTTGGTACCTCCTTTTTTAACTTCACGCTTACTTCCACTTGCAGGCAGAGAGAAACCAGCGTCTACGTCCTCTGACTCTAAATTTTCCGATATTCGCCCGAGTTCGATACATGACATGTTCAGTAGTGGAATTGATTACCAAATTTTGTCAGGCTATAGCAGTGAAATGAAGATAACATCTGGAAACCCAAAACCATCACATCTACATATAGTTAGGTGCTATCTCTCTGTGACATTCTCCACGACAGCCTCTCCAGCTATAGGTAGGAATTTATTAATAAGAATCCAAAATACTATCAAAACTAAAAGATAATAAGCATTAAAAGATAATAAAAGTCTTAACTAATTTGCTAAGAGTTCATAAGGAAACTCCTTACATTTCAATCAATAGGTATATAATAATACAGAATAATAAAATAATATTGTCAAAGTTACATAATATATATAAGTAAATACCACTCAATATTTGCTACTCTATATTAATAACTAAAATCTATCGAAAACCATAAAA
This sequence comes from Heliconius nattereri, assembly GCA_013403645.1. Classification (NCBI taxonomy): domain Eukaryota; kingdom Metazoa; phylum Arthropoda; class Insecta; order Lepidoptera; family Nymphalidae; genus Heliconius; species Heliconius nattereri. The sequence goes on along the minus strand of JAAIXI010000242.1, from coordinate 2,591,816 downwards.
TTTAAAGTAAATTGACTTCTTGACCTTACTATTCATATAAAAATATACAATTATATGTTTTTAAATATACGTATTATATTAATATAATTATTATAACATTATCTCTATCGATCTAAGATATATATGGTTTTTTTTATTTAATTTACATTCTAAATTAATAGTGTCTTTATTGACCATATGCATAAATTATTTTTATATTTGTGACCAAATGTTGGCGGTTATATTACGATTGTTTCAATAGTTTATTAAAACTATTCACTATTTTTCTGTGAGTTTTAGTTTTAGGTATAAAAGAGGGGCCGACGATGCTAAGGCACAGCGGGGCCAGCGGGAGGCCAAAACGGTTCCCGGTCATTGCATAAATATAATAATTATGAAAACATATTTTTTGTATAAAATCTACCCATGAAATGCATATGAATATAAAATATTTTGTGTTTGTTTAAATGTTATAGCCTTGTTACATTTTTATGATCGTCATATGTTATTTGAAATAATTCGTAAAATTCACCCAGCAGTTAGAATTAGGTAGGTACATTTATTTTTCGTTTAATTTGGTAGTTTCATAATATAATGTAAATACAAAAAATAACAAAAACTCAGCCTTGGCGTAGAGCGACAGAGCATCACTCCAGCATTATATAGCAAGGTAGACAGAGGGTAGAGGGGAGTGTAGTGTTAAGACTCTTCTTTCCCCATTAAATTATCCTATTATTAGCTTTATCCTCATTCACATTGACTTACAAGTTGATATAACAATAAGGCCAAAAAGTAGATCCAACTATACTGATAAATAAAATTCCAAAAGTTCATGGATGAAATCGATGACAGAAAAAGAATTATAAGGACACATCCAACAAAACCTTATGCAAATGTAAATTACTAATATTGTTATTTTATTATACGGTTTTATACCCATTTTATACAAGAGTATGTTTTGAATGCTTTAGTTTTTTTCTGCTCTACATTTTCTTTTACATAGCAGGGTAAAATGAGAGAAGATGGTCAAATAGTGTCTCCACTCGCCGCCCGAATTTAATACATTGTGTTTGTAAAGTACAGTAGGTATACTGTATAATTTGTATATTCACTTGAATGAGGATCGAACCCACAAGTTGGACGGTTATCTAATGTCGTATACCAACTAGGTACCTAGGTACCGACTGTGGAAGCAAAGGGCGGTGTTGAGTTTCTCCTTTCAACACACAATGCCTTCAGGTTTCGACCCAAAAAAATATACCTATTGTAGGTACTCACGATTATAAGTATATAAGTAGGTACCAAACTGAGAAAAATATTTTAGAACATGTAAAGTATAAGAAAAGTATTCTTCGCAGATAATTTCCTTCATTCTAACAAACGACTCATAGTTTATTATTGAAGTTATGTTCAAGTTTCCGTTACAGTCGACATAAGAAAAGACATAGTGGTCTATTAATCAACGTTTATTGGCTTGGCGATAGTCGTTGGATACTTGGAAAATACATTATATGTGTAATGTCTTTGTAAAACCATTTTATTTCAACTTATTTCAAGCGTTTGGTAAATATATCGTTTTGTTTTTTTAGCTTCACGCTGTATCCCGCACATAGTATAGCAGGCAGGGGGAACATGGGAACTAACTACGCTAGACTTTGTTCTCATTATCTATGACTCTCCCACTTTCGACCGAATTCTGGAGGGATTTTCAAAACCCGATACGAGAGATTGTCTCAAAACTGAGTGTGTTAACACTAGGTTCCCTCTGCCTACCCTGCAATTTACGTTACATTTAGCTATCTAATTGAATAATAAACATAATAAATCTGACACGATTTTAATATTTTTCATGTTTATTAAACAAACAGCTTAATATTTACTTAGTGAAGGTAATTGGAATCATAAATATTGCATCTTGGTAATTTATAATCCGCGAGAGGCGATCCATTAGGTGAACTGTCGGTACCCTATTTACGCGTACACATAATTCAACGTTATATTGTAGGCGTGGGAGCGGATGGGGGGCATCCACCTGTTTTCTATACTTAAAGGAGGGTTGGGTAGGGGAGCCTAGTGTTATAACACTCCCCGTTTTCTACCGAATTCTCGAGGCATTACGTATTAAATGGAGGAACTCTATTCCGCGCTTTGCGTCGACACCAGAGCTAAGAAATGAAATATCTCATTTCCCCGAGTAGGAGTCGAACCCACAGCCTTTCTTGTTCCTTCCTTCAGCCTTGTGCCCCATAACTGGTTTCTCTGCATTGGTTTTCTATTCTTTGAATAAAAATAAATAAAATTAAATATATTTTTTTATTTATTATACAATCAATACACGTAACTTTGAATACTATATATCCATTTTTCATTAAATAGTATAACACAATAAAAGTTAATAAAGTCATAATTGTGCACACTAATTCTAATTTCAAAAAATAACGAACAAAATTAATTGGCATTGGCATTAGCTTGGCGGTAGTGCATCCTAATAAATTTAAAATTTAAATGTTTTTGCTCTGGTAACACAATTTATTTTTTTAAATAATGTCTAACTTTTATGATATTATATCAAATGTAGCCGTAGGTAGGTAGATTATTAATTATAAAATTTCAATAGTATAAATTCAGGGATAATGTTAAGCAATTTCAGTTTTTTTAAAAGCACGTAGCAATTTAAAAAAAATAGTAATTTGAACTGCTTTACTATTCTAAGACAGCTATGTAAAAGTATAATTCTTACACTATATTATATATACCTATATGTTTTATTATTAATAATAATATAGAAAAGTAGATATATCTAATATGTGTAAAACCTAGAGTACTTCAGGTGGGCGGACGACGGGCGTGGCTTCTAAAGCACCGCCCATCTACATCCGCGCCTCCGCCTCGTAACTGGTTCGCAATTATAGTCCATGTTTTATTAATTTTTTATACGATTACTGATTTAGATTTGACGTAGAATATCTTTTATACGACAATTATAAGGTTTTTTTTATTTCAATACAAAAATATGCTAAACTGAAGACAGGTGTATAATATGGTAATGGAATACGGCTAAGCACTTATCGTATTCTTGACACTTAGTAGAATTTGTTATATTTATTACATCCATCTATCTTTTAATCACTTGTTTAATGATTTAATATATTCATTTCTTTATTAAAATTGCCTATATATAGATCTTGAGTGAAAAATATTTTCCAGGTGTAGCTACCCACTGCCGTGTGTAGGACTACAGAGAGTTACATTCCATTTTTCCATTTATTTGTGACAATATTTTGTTTTTAGGATTTTTTCACTACCGGAGTGAACTCGTGAGATTTGTTTTTACTACAAATCTTGTGTGCATATAGATTGTGATAATCAACGATGCAAAACGAGAGAAAGTTTAGGTTATCAGCTTCACGCTGTATCCCGAATACACCAGCGTAGTCAGAGGGAACCTAGTGTTAAGACCGTCCGTTCCCCACTTTCCGCTGATTTCTTCTGGGCACGCAATGCGTGTTGAATGGTGGTGCCCAACGTTGAGCATTTACCTTGGTGCCAGAAGGAAAAAAAATACAATATATTCATAAATGGGAATCGAACTCCCAACCATCGAGTTATAGTCACAGTCTTGAGCTCCTGCGCCGACGACGACGGTACTTTTATTTTTATCAATTATTTTTCCTGTTCTATACGAACATCATAAATAAATTGTTTAGCAATATTAATAGATGGCTAATCTACATTTACTATATATAAAACAACATAACTACTAATTTATTAGCTATATTATTTTGTTTTTGGACAATAATAGATGAACGACAACTAAATGAAATGTAAATTGTAATTACATACATTGAATACCAATTATACATATGTAAGTATAGGTACTTAGCGTGCCCTAGCCAGGAGCCCAGGAGGCGCGTGCGCCGGCAGGAGGCCGAGGAGACCACCGCAGAGATCAATGATCCTCCAACTCCACATTCACTTTGCGCAGCTGCTGAATGAACGCCTAACAAGGAAATTCAATGCAAAAACTGCGGACTGTAAGTACCTATATACCTTATATTAAATGTTAAATAGCTTACAACGATTGGAATTCCTTAGAAAAACTAAAGGAATTACCTACAATGCATTTTATTTCATAATCTAGTAAGTACATTCATTAATACTAATTGCTTTTTATTTGGTATGTAGGTTTACTGTAGACGCAACGGGTATGGGTTCGATATCCACTCGGAGAAATGTATTAAGTATTATTTACTAATGTTTTCAGTACTTCGCTGTGGCAAACAAGGCAAAGCGCGGCGTGCAGTTCAGTCATTTAACACGCAAGGCATTGAAAATTAGGCAGAAAGCGGGAAACGGAGTGCCTTGACACTAGGTTCTCTCTGTCTGCTCGCGGGAAGCTAAGTAATCCACGAATTAAACACAATCTCATGACGTTATTAAATATTGATGATACGACCACATTGAAGTATAATTTATTTTTTTAATGGTTAAATTCCTTCCGTTTTAAGGCAAGGCATATAATTATATCAGATATATAAGGAACTTACATAAATACGTTAAAATATGTGAAGTGAAGTGCCTTAAGTTTTAACTCTTGGTTGCCCTCGCCATCCCTTCTATGCAAAAAGCACCTTCTGCTTTTTGCGACGTTAAGCAATGCTCAATGGCTTAACTGGATGGATGGCTTAAATGGTTTTTTACTTGTTATTAAAATTGTATATAGAATATATTACATATATAAAGTTATTTTTGAATCATTAAAAGTGTGTTACCAGAACAAAATTCTACAAACATCGAATTTTTTACTGCATGAGACTTAAACTCACAACCACGCTTTGTCACCGTGGTCAAGCATAATATATACACCGAAGGTGATGTATGTATGTACGTATTATAAATTTGGAAAGTCATTTCATAATAATACCTAAGGCTAGAATGAAAATTATTATACTGGCATAAATTGGTAGAAAAAGATTAAAGTCTCTAAAAGCCACAAATAAGATATTCCTTTTCCATATTAGTTAATGCTAAAATAATAATAAATCTTTCTGCTTACTGCTTACTTGTAACACAAAAATTATTGCCTCATATCTTATATTTTTTCTCAGTATAAATATATTTACTTACGTTTATTTCGTGAAAGTTATTATCGAAATTCATAAAGTAAATTGTGGCGTGTTGTGTTGCAGTAAACCACAAAGGTCGCGGGTTCATTTTTCCAAAGGTTTAACATTCATAAAAAAATAAAACAACCAATCAGCTTCACGCTGTATCCCGCATAAAACAGGGTGGACAGAGGGAACCTAGTGTTAAGACACTCCGTTCCCCAGTCTATCGATTTTTTCGAGGCATTGCATTGAGTGGCGGAACTCGAAGCCGAGCTTTTGGAGCCTTGGTGCCACAACGAAGAAATTAAAATACTAAGAAATAATAATTTATTAAGATCCGTTTCAGAATATGATCTGACAACCGTCGCGTACACACCCTTGCATCCCTCCGCCATGACAGCCTCTTAACATTCATATATGTGTTACTCGTGGACGCGCGCAGCTTCGCTTGCTTATTTAGGGGTGAATTCTAATAAACCATGAAACATGTGTTCAATGAAATATTTTTAAGTCTAAATTTTAATTTTTAAAAAAATCGATGGCGGTGGCGATTTAAAGATTTTTCCATAAAAACTTTCAACCCCTTATTTGCACCCTTAGGGGAAGAATTCTAGAAAACCATGAAACATATGTTCAATTAAATACTTTTAAAAGTCTGAATTTCAAATTTTATAAAAATTTGTGTCGATTTTTAAAAAAATTATACAAACTTTTAACCCCTTATTTGCACACTTAGGGGGAGAATTCTAGGAAACGATGAAACACGTGTTAAATTAAATACTTTTAAAAATCTAAATTTCAAATTTTATAAAAATCGGTGGCGATTTAATTTTTATTCCATACAAACCCTCAACCCCTGTTTCCTCCTTAAGGGATAAAATTTTTCAAAATCCCTTCTTAGTGGATGTCCAGGTTACGAAAGTAAACATCTGTCCAAATTTCACGTTCCTACCATCAGCGTGCGTCTTACCTCAGTCAGTGAGGACAAGTCCTTTTATATGTATAGATAATGATGACAATGCTAGTTATTAACACTTTTACAAAACAAGTAGGTAAGTGTAAGATACGAACGTGAGAATAGTGACTCTACACTGGGTTTTATGTTTTTGCACTGTAAAATTTCGTTCGCAAATATCGTTTTGAGAAAAGATAGGTAATGATGAAAGAGGGGTAGGTATGTCCTCTTGAACAATCTAAATTAACTACTTTAATAATTGATTTTATATTTTATTTGAATATGCTGTAGATATTGTTATTTAAATAAAATTATCAACAATTATAAAAAAATCCAACAATTAAAAACAGTCCAAGATAAACTAAAGATCATAAACAACACTACCACTTGTATATTAAACAAAACAAATAATAAATCACGCAAGAAAAATCATATTTCACCTCGAACAATGGGAAGTCGTTGACCAAAAGGGAACCTAACAAAAAAAAAGGCATGTAAAATATTTATTCAATCACTAGAAATCCAACAAATCTGTCACTTACATGGACAAAAAGTAATGTCTTTTACTTGCGTCCAACAATGTGCGTCAATACAAAGAGACCCAACGTCTTGTTTAGGAAACATTCCTTATTTTACAAAAGTATAGTGAAAATTAGAAGGCCACCGTGACGGGGCTAAATTTTCAGAATAAAATTATAAATCACTATAATAATAGTGTTAGAATAAGTTGTAAATGTGACATAGTGACCACTGTATTGCGTGCGCACATCCGCTCATGTATCTAGTGTCTAATTATTCTCTAAATATCTTTGTTGGCTACTATTCGATTTACCTACAATTTTTCATAGATGTATGTATAGATAAGTTAATTTCTCTTTAGTGAATTCGGAAATGTAAGGAATAAGTTCCTTTTTATAAAAATATGTTTTTTTTACAGGCTATTCGTGGCACACGGACACAAGAGTGTGACTGTGAATACGAAAGGTTGTGTTTTCGATTCCCACTCGAGGATATGAAATATATCGTATTTTGATTTCCTGGAGTATTGTAACCTTTTTACATTTATAGCCTAAGTTGTACAATCTGCATATATAAATATTACACTGATAAATATATTTTAATAAAAATATTATTCATTATTTCATATTAACCTACATTAAATATATTCAGAATGAAAAAGCTTTATATTCTAACTTTACTTCCAACAGCTGCGAGTTGAAATCCAGTTCAAAATTTTTATACTTTTTTCCTAGGTGTACATTTAAAAAAAAATACTATTGTTTATGTGAATTTGATAAGCCATTGCTGTTAGGGAACATGTTTTAATTAACCGACTTCTGTAAGAAAAGGAGGTTATCAATTCGGCTGTATTTTTTCAATTTATTTATTGTCTCAAATATAACAAAACACTTTTATAAAAATACAAATATAAAATTCACAGCTTTTATAAAGATATTTAAAGCGTCATAAATTATAAACAGGTACTTTACGGAAATATTGATTTATAGTGCTGGCAATTTAGAACAATAGAGTCTCAAATTGAAAGGCACTAATTAAAAAAAAAGCTATTATATTTTTGTTTTGTAAGTAGTCTATTGTTTAAAGATATATTGGCTTATAAGAATGTGTTAGGTATACGTACTAATAATAATTATAATTGTTCTACACAATTCATTTGTTTGTACCATACAAAATAAAGTAAAAATTAAATATAATATACTTATTTATGCTTACAATACAAAAGTGAATTTGACTTAAAATAATATACGTACTCGGGCGTCGTGGTGCAGCGGCGCAACATGACGACTGTGGGTTCGATTATATTACATTATTTATTAATGTTTTCATTTCTTTGCCTTGCAACACACATTTTGAAAATTTGGAGGAATGTGGGGACCAGAGTGTCGTAATATTACGTTCCCTCTGCCTACTAGCTATGTGCAAAATAGAGCGGGAAGCTGAAAAAAGTAGGTATTGAGGTACGCAAAGTAAAAATTATGCTCATGTGAGTATTTGCTTACACATAATTCTAAATCTCTACTTATTTGAAATATAAGTTAGATTAGAATAAAATAACAATTATTTTAATATTAATTAAGGACAAATATATTAAACAAAACTAAAACTTTTAAAATGACAAATAGGCGGCGCGGGCGCATCGCGTCGCTCGGGCCCGGCCAACATCATAAATCAACTACATTGATTTTATCTCGTTTCTAATCGCGGCGATTAAACGTCTTAAGAAGTAGTTCAGCCTGTATTTTATATGTTTATAGCAAAATGTTTAGTTTTATAAAAGTAAAGGTTACCCATTCGTGATATTACATTATAAACTTGACAAGATAAAATACAGCAGATGTAGGTAATTAAGTGGATTTTTAACGAATGTGCAGCTTACCTGTTACCTAATACTTGTAATTTAGGTAAGACAGGCATGTTTGTTCAAAATTTAATACCTAAATAATAATTAGATGTCTATATATCTCTATTAAATTGTATGATGTGTCCCGCATCAGTACAATTAATTTAATTATCCATCCATACACTCTATCAACTAGCAATTAATAAAAATGATATCTTACATACGAGTACAACTATTAACGTCCAGCCGCGAGCGCCAGCAATAAACTGATCGAAATCATCTCACAAAGCTATAATAAATTATTTTTTTTATTATGTCACGAGGAGACGCGATTAAAACTACACAAGTGACTCGAATTGAGACATCGACTATCTCTTTTTATTAAACACATGTTAGTAACGTATTAGAGTCGTTAAAACTATCAAAAAATCAAAATGGCTGCGTCTCCCATTTTTCTGACCCCAGCCCCAGCGTGAGCCTTATGCTAATGAGACCCAAAAACAAACATTGTTACAAGGCAAATGTGTAACATACGATAAAAATAAATTAAATAATAAAGGGAATCGTTAAAATAGAAGAAATGTTCGTAATTTATCCACGAGTCACCTTTTAGGCATTCCGTGGATGCCTTCACGGCGGGGTCCCGCCCGCTCCAGTCGCGATCTCTAACCAAAAGGCGCCACAAAAAGACGTATTCAATAAGCCATTGGCCATTACGGATATAATCGATGAGATAAATTAATAATAATCAAATTTGGAGAATATTCGTTGATAATTTTTAAATTTGTCTAGAGCGTAATGCATTTTGTACCTACATACGAGTATGGATGTAATGTAGGTACCTATAAAGACGCTCCTATATATGCTAATTATCTTTTTTTTATGTTAAACAGCTTGAATTACATACGGTCTCTGATATAACGTTTCCTCTACTTCAAAATGTATCTTATATAGTACTTAATATCCAATAAACCCTTTAAAAAGCTGGTTGTCAGGTATTATAATTTATGACATAGCTTTCCTAAATGCGACGTACATAGTAAATTACCAATTTTTTAAATTCTATAATTTTATTATAACAGATAGGGTTTTAAAATACTGCCAAAGTGGATTTTCCTCTTAAATAAAACGAGGGTGTTCTCTTAATATATTTCTCGAAGTTTATGCTGAACCTTGCATTATGCATACTTTTGAAAGTAAAATTCATTATTAGAAATCAATATAAAAATCTTATATAAAAAGTTTATAAATATTCTTTTACTCCAGATATAGCATACGTACTTTTTTAGACTCAATTTTTACTGTCTTCGTGTATGTATCGTTTGAGTTTGTAATTAATCTTTCCGTTATATCGCCTAGAAGAGCATTGTATCGGCTTTTTTTTTCTTTATTGGTTGGTCACATTTTCCATTTTTGTACAATGCCAACTTTATCTTTAACTCAGCGCAGCGTATAATATATTAAGAAAAAAAATATATCTATGGACTTATGAATTCAAATAGGTATTACTGAACGATGTCTGTAGAACTTATATGTTAAAAAAAATTATAATTTAAATTTATCGATTTCATCAATAATAAAATGACTTTTCTAATTATTTTTTCAACTTCTATAAGGGAAAAGTGATAAGGAACTAATGAAATAACCAAAAATAAACACTGTTTTATAAAACCAGGAACATTGTAAAATGCAAATGCGAAATAGAAAATGTTTATGCGCATTTTAATGTTATAAAAATAAATTACTATAATAAATTAAAGAGCACAGGTACTACGCACATTTTACCAATAAAATGTAAAGTTCTGCCATGGGTCAGATTATCTGAACGAAAGAACGTTATTTATTATAAAAAAGAAATTGACCACAAACTGTCAATTTACTTCATTTTTAGACCAAGAATTTAAATATAGCGTTAATAATATAAAGTTTAACATAATACGACGGCTGGTTTTAACTGTATTGAGTGTTCTTGTAAGATATTAAGTTTCACAAACCTTGAAATTGAGGGCTTAGAGATGAAATAAATAAAACAAACATTTATTGTTTCATCAATTTTATTGGTAAATTCACATTCAAATAATAGACCACGATGTTGACAGATGTTACAATTACGGTAATCTACGACAAATTTTAGTATATAACTATGATACTGTATCGGTAATCTCGACCATATCTACTGCGTTAAATAGGTACATCGACATTAGGGTGCGTAAATGCTTCAAAATTTTATATCGGTAGTGGTGAGTCAGCGACGAGACAGACAGACAGACAGTCGGAAAATAGAAAAATCGTAATACATTCGAACAAATTCACGATACAGATTGAACATCAAAAATATTTCTATATTAATCAACTACTCACATCATATCGAAAAATGATAACGACCGAGAGCCACGCGGGGGGCGCCCCTCTCGCCGGCATATCGCAATTGTAATATATAGTAATTAATGATTCAAGAGATTCAGCGGTCGCACCGCGCTGTGGTACAAGGGGACGGCGTTGGGCCAGAGTAAGAGTAGTAATTATTGTATTTCATAAACGGTAATTCGATAATTTGGAAAACTTGTGACATGCGGTATGCATCTCTGGCCGTGTGCCACGCGGGGAGGGGGGGGGGACGGGCGGTGCGTCGCGCTTACGAGCCCCACCAGTCGGGCCCGCCGCTGTTGCCGCCGCCGCCGCCGCCACCGCCGTACGAGCCGCCGTAGTTGCCGCCGTACGAGCCGCCGCCGTAACCGAATCCTGCGTCAAATAAATGTAATATATTTACTTCATCAGTATCAATTAAGCAAAATCCAAATGTTGAAACAATGAGAAATACAAAAATAGTCATTACTAATTGTATTAAAAAAAATGCTACTTTTTTATTGCTAACTTTTATTTTGACATGAACACAATTTTGACTAATAATAAAAATCAGTTTTACAAATATTAGAATGCTTCCAAGATGTTCATCATCTCTTTTAATTCATAACCTTTGGCCATTGCCATTTTAAAAGCTTTTATTTACAAATTTAAACAAAACCATTTTAAACAATATACAATACAATACTAGACAATATAACAATAGATGTAGTGGAAACGTCCATTGACATTTGAAAACGCAATATCAATAATACGCAATGAAGATTACGCCCGTTCAGCACGAAGAAGCTACGAGAGGTCGAAGATAGTGGACGAGGCGAAAGAGGTATATAGAGACCATATCGTTTGACCCTCTGTCCTCTCTGACTACGCCACCAGATATAAAGCTAGTTTACCTCACATACGGATTTTTTTTGTATCTTATATATTAGCATGGCAAGCAGAATGAACCTAGTGTTAAGACACACCGTTCCTTAATTTCTGCCGAATTTTCAAGACCTATCATCTCTTATTTGTGTTGCGGAACTAAATGCTTTATATTGTTACCAGAGCGACGATATCAATTACTAAATTAAAAATATTTTAGATAAAAATTATAACTTACCAGAACCAATAGCAGAGGGTCCAGCAGAGCGCGGCGCCTGTCTGGGCTGAGTACGGAAATCTTTTGCTCCGAAGCCACCGCTGGAGCCGAAGCGGCCGCCGCTCGACCGGCTGCCGGCGCGCCGCCCGCCGCCGCCCGAGCGACCGTCCACTGCGGCACTCGTTAGCCAACTGTTGGGGAGAATTTTAAATTATTTATTGAATTTATATATTACATAATAGTAGAAGAACAATAATAACATTTATAAAGGTTCTTTTTTCTTACATTTATTATATATATTCGTTATTATATGACCTGCAATTAGCAACCCCATAGGAATGGAGGAAGGAATATACAGTCTCTGCCCATCTCAGAATTTTTACCAACAGAAAATTAATGGTTTTACCATACACAAAGTATCAGCTGGCCAACAAGGCTCCTGAAAAATTTCTCTATATACGCATATGACTACCAACCGATAATAAAGACATAATATTCGGTTGGTAGTTGGTAGAAGCTTATATCAGCTCATTATATTTAATAAAAATAAAAATTTTATATTTAAAAAGAAAACATTGCTTTGTCAAGCATCTTCTATATAACATTAGATATTGTTGATCTAAAACACAGATACTTGTTCATAAATATTTGAATGTATGACATTCAATATCTGTTTATCTAAATAAGTCCAACTAATCTCAACTGCTACTCACTTGGGCACATCCTGCTTCGCCTCCACCAGCAGCTCGACGAGGTCGCGCGCGAGGCTGCGGTTGGAGTCATTGAAGAAAGAGGTGGCGACACCCAGGTTGCCCATGCGGCCGGTACGACCGATGCGATGCACGTACTCCTCCACGTCAGATGGGAGGTCGAAGTTGATCACGTGGCGCACGTGGGGTATGTCCAAGCCTGGAGGCGTCAGTTTTTAGATGTTAAAGTTTTAGCTGCTAAGATTTTATTTTAAAAATGTTCTTATTTTTTTTTGCGTGTGAAGAATACGCAAGTTTAAAAAACGCGACTTCAGGGAAACCACTACTCGTCGACCGTAATGTACATCTTTATAATTGTAAATGAATGTGTTTGATAATTTAATTTTTATAAAATCTAATTTTAACAAAAATAATTGCATGTTTGGTTAGTTTTAATTGGGTTTTATCTTATTTACACATTATACATATAGTTTCTACAAATGCCCACTATTTAAAAAGAAATAAAGAAGTCACCTACCTGCAATCCATTTTATATGAAGGCTTTATATGATCAGTGAATATTGTTTGATTAATAGATGTAGAAATGACATGAAATATGACTTATAAAATGTTAGATACAAGTTCACAAACCATATGACAGGTATGGATGGATAAAGGCTGTCTAGATATCTAGTTGGTGAGAAAGTGCAAGATGATTATAATTATGATCTTATGTTACTAATAGCACTAATAAAATAATATCAACAAAACTTATCTCTAGGGATTTTCAATTTTTTTTTCTGTCATGTGAAGTCAAAAAAATTACTATTTTATTAGCAACAGTAATTACTTTAAATTAAACATGAAAATTTAATGATTTTTTATGTAACACATAATTTCCTTCATATTTGAAAACAGTTCATAAACACAAATGGAATTCCATATTAAAATTATTAAAAAACGAACTAATATCAACTACATGAATTACAATCTAAAACGAAATACGAAGTAAACTCAAAATGACCTCTAGCAGCTACAGCGGTGGCCACTAATATAGGAGTCTGTCCGGATCTGAAGCGGCGCAGAGCCTCCTCACGTTCACGCTGGCTGCGGTCGCCGTGGATCGACGTCACTGGGTAGCCATCAGCGTCCAGGAACTCTTCGAGCTGGTCTGCACCTGGGGACAAAAATAAATTTAAAATATATATAAGGTTTATATATGATTTTTATATTTAAAGTTGCAGTGGCGTAACAGTACAAACTGTAAACACTCTGCTCAGCTCACGAGCCTGATTCCAATTTGGAGATATTATTTCCATTTTATCACAATGGTAGTGAAAGCAAGGCATTGAAGTCTCTGACATGGAAAGTCTCAAAAATTTTGCAATAAGAGGAGAATGGAGTATCTTGACATGAAGTTCCCTCTGGTTACCCTACAATGTATATATATAGATTGTAGGGTAGTACATATTTTTAATTAGTCTACATATATGTCTATATAGAGATATATGTACATTAATTAAAAATATGTAATAATTATTGTTAAATTTATGTTTCAAGGAAAAAAGTGAGATACATTTGCAAGAAAATTATGGAGTTGGAGTTGTATAAAATTTTGAATAATATAAGTTTATAGAAACAAGTGCAAAGATTATGAGAGAGGTTTGTTTATGTAATACATAGGAAATACTTTAAATAAAATAATAACATTACAGATGCTTCTATGAATCGGCAAAACTAAGTATACTTAATCTATTAAGTACAGTTAAATTTTACCTTTTTTCGTTTCAACAAAGACGAGGGTAAGTTGGTCTTCTTCAGGTCGCGAGCGTTGCAATAAGTTAGATGCGTTCAATAGATCCAATAAAAAGGATCGTTTATCTGGTTCCTCTACCCATACCACCTATGGAAAATTTTACCTATTAAAATTTGTATTTAATACTACAATCGTCATATAAATAGTGCATCAATTTTTTTCTTATATGTCTATTTATTTACTAACTATTTACTAAAAAATTAACTACCGAATAAATAACTACTAACTAAAATTAAAAAACTATTAACAACATAATATATCTTACTTTTTGTGTAATATTTTCAGACGTAGATCCAACACGACCCACAGCGAGGAACACATAATTGTGCAGAAAGTCCTGAGCCAAGGCCTGTATCTGCTTGGGAAAGGTGGCGGAGAACATGAGTGTTTGGCGGTCGCCGGTCTTGGGCATAGTATGGGAGTCCACTATCTTGCGGATCTGGGGTTCGAAACCCATGTCCAACATTCGATCGGCCTCGTCAAGGACGAGATGGCGGCAGTGGTCGAGTGCAACGCGGCCTCTGATCAGCATATCGACGAGGCGGCCGGGCGTCGCCACGAGCAGGTGGCAACCCCGCTCCAGTTCGCGCAACTGGTCGAGGATCGGGGATCCACCGTATCTATTGGTTTATAGATAAAATTAATTATGAATTATGGATAATTAGGATTTATTTCATATATAATATTAAACTTTAAATATCTTGAGTACATCTTTTATATCATATGTAACAGATCTATAAAATTGAGACCAGTGACCTAGTGACAAGGTGTTTGATTGCAAACGCGAAGGTTGCGGTTTTAATTATTATTTTCTTCTTCTGGAAAGAGGATATCCTAACGCCATGTCTCGAAATTTAAAAAGTGAGCGAAAAGTGGAGAATGGAGTGTCTTGATGACATTTGAATGGATTGAATGACATTGAATTTCCTAAGAAAAATGTATCAAATAAAAAATAACTCGAAGGACTCAGAAATCAGGTCCATCCATGCACAAAATTGGCAAATGCCAAATCAATTTTCGAGAAAATTAGAAAGCAAAATATTTATGTATATAATAATAAAATGTAATACTCACACAACACAAGGCCGCACACGAGAACGGTACGCAAACTTCCTGGCCTCGTCGTATATCTGCGTGGCGAGCTCACGCGTCGGCGCGAGCACCAACCCTAGGGGATATTGTTTGCTGCGTTTTGGTTGTCTGAGAATAGAAAACAAGTTTTATAACGTCAATTAATCTTAGTAGGTTTGTATATATGAAAGCATACTAAGTAAAATATCTTTATCCTAATAAGTAACAATTAGTAAAAAGAGTGTTCTCAAATAATTAATTTTATTTCATTACATTTTTTAATTCATAACATTCGACAGCTAAAACTAGTGAAATATTAAAGCAAAATATAAAAATGTTACTTCACAATAAAAGACTAACAATATTAAAAGCAAAATTTCTATATAAAAATAAGAAGTTACATTTCCAGAACTTTTGTGCATTGTTCACCTCAGAAGAAAATAACAAAATGTATGAACAAGGCGACCACAGCTCACAAACTATACTATATATATCCCTCAAGACCTCACCCCACGTGTTTAACAGGCCCCGCCTCGTATATTTGGTTGAGTATGGGCACGAGGAAGGCGGCGGTCTTGCCGGAGCCGGTCTGCGCGCAAGCCATCACGTCGCGCTGGCCCAGCACTATGGGGATCGCGTACTTCTGCACCGGCGTCGGCTTGTCGTAGCGTGCTAGCGCTATGTTCGAGCGCATTATTTCCGTCAGGTTAACGTCCTCAAACTGTATATTAAAAGTTGAAAAGTAAATCTAAAAGAAGTATATCTTTTTAACCAACTTCTGTAAGAAAAGAAGGTTATTAATTCAACTGTTTATTTTTTTGTGTTTGTTACCTCCGAACTTTTGACTAGGAGGATAGGAGGATTTTGATAATTCTTTTTTTATTTGAAAGCTAGTGCTTCCCACGTGGTCCCGTATTAATTTGGTCCATTTGTGACAATGGTGTCCATGAGAAAATCACATAAGTCTTAAATTTTCATTAGATATATGCGCGACAAATGGATGAATAGCTGAATATCACGCTAACTGCTTCGATAATTCTTTTTTTTTTGTTGGAAACGATACACTTCAATTATAGTTTGGTGAAAGTTTAGTCAGGTTCTGATTGAGGGATCTGGTGCAAGTCAGTTTATTTTTTTGTTAAAAATTGTAATTATTAATATGGTTTGACTCAATTCTAATTTTGCAGCAGGCAATAAAAAAGTGATAAATCTACAATAATAACAAAAACATACACTTGTAATGAAGTCCGGAACGTTGTCGCCGCTGGCCTCAACCGGTATATCCTCGTATTTGGAGAAGTTGATGCCTGTGTTGCCAGTGCCAAACAGCTCCAGCTCCTGCCGCTCGTCGCGAGGTAGCGAGACTGTCCAGTCGTTCTGAGAATTTTTTTATTACTTAATATTTGTATCTTTCGAGCATAGTAATAATCGATTTCGAAAAGCATTTGTAATTAAGAAATATAAAGGGTCTTTAGTTTAGTTAGATTTGCATTGGGTGTAACATGCATCTCTATAATACATAGAATCTGTAGAATGAAGTGTGTTAACACTAAATAAATAAGTAAATAATAGCAAAGAATATCTTAGGAATAACCACTAATCAATTATAGACAATATTGTATATTCTAATGAGTGATTAAATTCTACATCAAACTAAATAACTGTTGTAGCATTTCCAATAAAGAATGAGTCTACATATATTAAATTAGCATATTTAGTGAATTTAAAGAAAGTAATAAAATCAACGACAAAAAGCAATAGTAAAAATAAAAAGAGTAACATTTTATTAACAATGTTATCTGTTCATGTCCAGATTTAATTTTAAAATAATGCACAAAAGGTCCAACAATCTATTTCAACACTGATCACAAACTCACTCAATAAAGATATCGTTCACCCAAGTATAGTAATTAAATACCTCGTCCCTGCGAGACGAGCTGCGCCGCACATCGTCGGAGGGCCAACGGGATCTCTCCTGGCGAGGCTCCGGCTCCTTCCAGCGGTCGTTGCGCGGCTGCGGCGGCTCGTTGTAGTCTTCGTCGCGGCGTATGTCGCGAGAGGGTGCCGTGGCGCGAGAGCCCCCACCGCCGCCGCCGCCGCCACCGCCGCCGCCGCCGCCGCTGCCGCCACCGGAGCCCCAGCGGTCGTTCTCGGACCACCGCTCGGAGTCGCCATTTTGATATCCTGAATCACGACCTGGAATGTGATCAAATCTCTTTTGTTTTAATTGTATTAGACTTTTAAAGAGTAGTTAAAATTGTGGTTTCATTTAAAGTGGATATGCAAAAAAACAGGTGACGAAATACTAATCATTCATTCTCAGTTAACATTTAATGTGGGGACACTAACATAGTTTCCAGTTACAAAGTGTAATCGAGACATGTGTTGAATAATAATAATATATTGCTTTACTGCACAAGATAATGCTAACATAAACATATTGACATATAGCAACTATGTGAGGAAACTAATATAAATGAGATAAAATCATTGTCTGTTAAGTCTTCTAATACAAACAATTGAAGAAACAAAATAGCTTACAAAACTATTTCAGAATAGGTGTATTTAATACTTAAATGTTTGTTTTGCATGTGAAACAAGTATTGATTATTAATCAGTTTAAAATAAAATTAATAAGTAAATACTGCAGCTGACTAGTATACATAGCAGAATCCGCACTTTATCTTGTTACCAGAGATAGAAAATAAAAAAAAATTGTTCCACCAAATCGAAATGGAACCCACAACCGTCGCATTCTATTTTGTATAATAAAAACATAAAAGGCCTTAAAGACTCACCGCGGTCCCTGCGCGGGTATCGCGAGTCGTAGCCGCGATCGTTGTCACGGTCGCGGTCACGGTCGCGGTCGTCGCGCCGACCACCACGGTCGTAGCTCCTAGAGTTGCCTCCGTATGATGAACGGTTGTCGCGCGCGTCGCTGGGGCGAGAATCTACACTGGATCGCTTAGGTTCTTCTCCTACACAACATTCATCAATACATACATTTTATTATTTTGTTAACTTCCTTTGTATCTCGCATATAGCAGGGTAACTTCCTGTTAACACAATTTGTATTAACACAACCTTGCCCACTCCATGTCATCTATCATTATCACAATTAACTTAAAAATTAGCCAAGGCGTAGGCCACCATGCTTTATAAGCCATGGATAAAAGATGCACAAACACAATTTTATTAATATATTATTCATGACTAGTAGTATTTTTCAAGTTGCTTTGTTTTTTAATATATACTTGTATATAGAACACAATGATTTTTTTTTACCTTTTGCCTCCAACTGCCTACGCAGATGAGGAGGTATGTAGCGGCCAGTACTCTTAGGAGCCTGAGGCTGCAAGTCCAGACCAGCAAGCTGGAAATTAAAGAGGTATGTTTGTTTTACTGTAATTAAAACTTTATTTATAAAATTATTAAAATAATGTTTCCTACCTAAGAGTAAAAAAACATTTTATACAATAATAGACTATAGCCACTTATAATACTAATCTGTTTTACAACGTATTATATAGTTAGTTGGATTACCAATAAAAAGCCGACAGTTGCTAATTTAATAAAGATATGATGACCACTTTAACCTAAGGAAACTATAAATAATTATTATTTACCTATACTATTTATTTTTTAGTTTTTCACTCCAAATTCATACATTATTTTTTACACTAAATTAACAATGATTACTTCAATTGAAAATTAATCTCTATACACCCCCAAATTTGGTGCCCTAAGCCATAACAAACACATATTTTAATTTTAAAATGAATAATTTGATAAAAGGATGAATTTCATGTATTAAATTGTGAATTTAGAGCACTGAGATAAAGCTCAGTGTAGAGTTCATCCATTTGTGTCTTCTCCATACAACATGACATTGTTGAAGTGCCCAACTGGCACACTCGCAGCACCATTAATTAAGAACTGAACTAAACTGAGTTCATCCATTCAACATACAAGTTTTCAAAAAATGGAATGTGTGAAAAAATGTCTCAGTTTCAATATGCATAATATGCTGTATGGGACAAAATATGATGGTGCTTTAAAAGGCTACTATTTCTTTTTGATTAAAATATAAATAATAAGCATTTCCTAGCAATGTTATTATAACCTAGATATCTTGTAATTTATACTACTTTATTATATTAAATCATAAGCTACATATTAAGTTAAAATCACTAACATTTCACACGGGTATAATGTGTCAATCAACTTGGTGTTTCATATTATGATTCATAATAACTATTTTATATGAATGGTATGATAGTCTTTATCTATTAGGTTTAAGGAAGTGATATGTTACTGTATAATAATTTCACAATGTTTAACAATCATTATTGTTATTTAAAACTTAGTAGGTTTTCTTTATAAGCAATATATTTCAGATAAGGTGTTTTTTAAAGTCTAAAAATTGTGAATTATACCTAATACCATTTGCTTGTATGTCATTAAATTTATCAATTTATTGTAAGCTTTTTTATTATTAATGACTTGGTCTAATAATGAGCAATATATAGTTAACGTGCTAAAATACTGTTGTTCGATTTTAGTACTATAATTTTATAATGTTGTTTAAATTTTAGAAAATATATCTTTCCGTAAGGGCAATGACCTACTTTAACATTTAGATAAATCATAAAATAAAGATATTAATTTATATAGTTAACTCGTAAAATCAATCAGATACCTTAGAAGAGCCAAGTCGCCATGTTGGTTATGCCAAGACACGTAAAGGTAAATTTCAAAGCTAGTAATTAAGTATTAGTCATAATTAATTACAAAGCTTTTTAAATGAATGTCATATTAAACTGTTAAAATTGCATTTGAATGATTTTTCATACATTATAGCAAAAATCAATACAAAGTGCATGTACATGAGGTACCGACCTGCTGCTCTAGACCTGTTCCATTTTGGTTGGTAACATTACTCATATTACTACCAAGCGGTACGTTTTTTTGGGAACTTTTCTCCAAAAATACTAAACAATCACAGTCTACAATGAATTTTGCACAAACACAAATTCACAAAATCACATGAAAAGCCTTCAATTTTTCTCCCTGGAATTACTTTTCATTCGCAATTTTTGTTCATCTTCACAGACCGTGACTTTGTCTTTGGTTAGATCATTCATTCATTCATTCAAACCATACAAAAGCTATTATAATCTATAAATAACTATGACCATTTACATACTTGAAACTAAATATTTAAAAATAAAATTGTTTTAATGGTAAATTAAATAAATCAATTTTCTATTTAATATTTGTTAATTTAAGCATGTATACTAATAGTTCATTTATAAAAATGTTTAGTTTTATAAAACGAATTTAATTTATTATGCTTGGCCAATAATAAGCAATAATATTGTTAATAAAGTACGTATTGTCAATAATATTGTGTGTGTCTATGTGCGCGGCTGGTTGTCAAATTATTGTAGATTTCTGGAACTTCTGTTTTTGCCACGACAATGTCGGGGCGAGGCAGGGTTATTGTCAATAATATTGTCATGTGCGGGTGCGTGGCAATATTTTAGTTGAATAAGAGACCTCAAGAGGCGGAGGACGCGTATACTTTAATAGAGCTTAATAGATATTTAATAGTTTATTCATGTCGAGATAAAGGCAACAAATAGTGCATGCATAAAAGCTGTCCGACATTTACAAAAAAAACATATTTTTTTAAATTCCTCTTTTAATAAAATTAGTTTCATAATGTACGCCGTACGCAACAGAGGGAACCTAAGGATGTAATTTAATTAACTACCATAATAAAGAGCTAATATTCTTCACCGTGGTATTAAGCAGCGGTTCGTTCGGAAATGTTATAACTGAAGCAATAGCTTTCTACCTATTTCAAATTTAATACGTCCGCACGCAAATAAAGCTAATGAGCGGCTGCGTCAGATTTTACGACGAAATATTCTCAATAATATTGTGTAGTATTCGGGGCCATATATTGAACAATATTATTGCCAATTTGGTATTGACAATAATATTGTGTGTGTCACAGTGTGTGCAGCTAGCCTATGTTATAAAAGTAATATTTTTTTCTATTAGCTTATCAATAAAATTGTTAAGTTTTAAAGAAAAAAATAGTGTTGTGATTATTTGTAATTTATGTAAATAACAAAAAAACAAAAGTAATATTTACTAAGAAACTATTTATTTTATCCAGGTAAGCTTATACTTTTTTTATTATTATTAGTGTCATTGTTTTTTTTTCTTCACCTTCACACCGTATCCCGCATAGAGCAGATAATGTAGAGGGGGCTCCCTCTACCTTCTCTGCTCTAGTACTATTCAATTAATACACTGTTCTTCACTTTCCACCGAATTCTGGAGACACTGTCTGTAGCACACAATACATATATGATGTATGGTAATTTCAGAAGTCAAGATATTAGTTGCAGGCAGACAAACTATGACTGCTAATATGTTTCATAAGTTTTTGGCTTATCAATAATATTAATTGATTTAAAAATTCTGACTACTGAACTAAGTATTACAATGTTATATTGCATTTTCTAGATGGAAGAAAAAACTAAAACATCTACAACACCAAGAGTTCGACATGCACCTCCAGAGCCGAGACCTAGACAACCTCCACCAGAACCACGGAAAGTTACATCAAAATCACCTCCACAACCAAGAGAACGTCAGCAACCACCACAGCCCCGTGAAAGAATACCACCCCCACCTCCAAAAACTTGAAAGTTGCAGTGTAAATTGTGACAGAAAATCATAATGATTTGTATGAGTATTTATTGTGAGTAAGATGATTTATTGTTGTTAAATTTTATATTTTTATATACAACATATTTTTCCCTTAGTAGTAGTAGTAGAGGTAGTGTTGGCCGTCAACAACATTAATATATGCATTTGACTTTTTACATTATTAATATCTATATTATAAAGTTAATGAAAAATATGTAAATACTAATATAAAACAGCATAAAGATATAAAAAACTTTTAAACATTTAGTTTTCCCTCTCAATAATTTGCTTAGTTATATAGTCACAGACTGACAGAAGCTTTTATTTTTTAGGGCTAACATTAGATTGATAATTATAAATTTGTTATTAAGTTATATTTTAAAAGCGATGAATTTATAAAACAATAAAAATTGAATATTATTATTTTGTCACAGAATAATCAATTTTCATACAAGTTCTAACATCTGACATTCTGATTCTGATTCATAAAAAATAATATTGAGGATTATTATATTATTAATTTAGGGTTTAGTACAGTAGTGGTTCCTATTTAAAATATAAGTATAATCATAAGTAGAACAGCTATAAAATTTGCATAATGATCATTTAAAAATTATATGCTTATTATACAAATTGTGTTGACAGTGTGTGGGCAGACCTAAAGGAAGTAGTCATTTGGCCTTCAACATATCCTCATGCCATAATATATTTTTCAGTTCTCACTTCATTTTTCAGCAGACTACTTGACAGTTATAAAATGTATTTGTTTGTGATACCTAGAGTCACATCACCAGGAAAGGCAACATGCATGGGCAGGCTCGACCGGATCATTACCATCCCCGGCATTTAAAACCGGCGTTAAGTAGTGGCTTTATGCCACTGCGTTGCGCATCAGGTAATGCCGGGCTACGGAGCTCAACCCCCACCCCTCCCTAGAATATGAAAGCGGCACTTAAAGAGAAACTACCCCAGTAGAGTACCAGCACCTCCAGTGCTGGAGAATCTCTCCCCGAGTCCTCAAACTCAGGCTGCCCTTCGAATTCTGGGGAGAGCACAATACCGCGCACAAGACAAATTCGCAAACAAGGCAAACAAGACGTACGCTCCACGGCAACCCCTTCCACACTAAACATGAGGTCAGGGGTCTTCATTCCAACCTGAATGCCGTCCACCACCATCTTGAGACGGCACGGCCGGCCTTGTTATTTCTGACGGAGACTCAAATTATCCGACCGAGTGACACAGCCTACCTCTAATACCCCGTTTACAAAATAGAACACAACTTTCTGCCTCATGCCGGGGTTGCTGTGTTCGTAAGGGAGGATCTAAGTTTCCGTCGTCTTGCTAAATTTGAAGGTCGGGACCTGTCAACTATCTGGCTCCGCGTTGACTCGCGGACGATCGTACCCGAGTCTACGCATGCCTTTACAGGTCCCAAAGTGGCAATGCGGAAACGGATCGGCTCATGGAGCACATGCAATCGGCCATCGACGATATGCTCTCACAGATTCCCTCTGCAGAGGTCGTGATACTTGGCGCGCACAATGCCAGTTGGCTTGGATCACGCACCACCGACCACGCAGGGAGGGCCGTTTTTGATCTTGCTGTGGCGAATGGATTGTCCCAATTGGTTGAGTCGCCCACGCGACTCCTGGACGTGGACAACCACAATGCCTCCTTGAACAGTACCTGCTGCTGACTTCACATCCGGAACAGTACCAGGTTGTCGTCGATGCTCCTTTGGGGTCTTCTGACCACTGCCTGGTACGGAGTGTCGCGCCCATTAAGCGCAGGAGTTGCAGAACCTGGGGACCGGTTTACTTCTCTTCTGATGATCCTAGTACTTGTGCCGCTGCTGTTGCCGACGTGGTTCTGCAGGGCATGGAATTTTATATTCCTAGCACTGTAGTGCCAATCAGTGGCAAGTCACAGCCTTGGTTTGATACGTCTTGCAAACTTGCTGCCCTTAGTAAACGCGAGGCATATCAAACCTCAAAAAGAGAGTATAACAGGGCCTCTAGGTTCTTTAAGCGGCAAATTGCCAAGGCAAGGTCGGAGCATATCATCAAAATCGGCGAGAAGCTTGAGAGCTACCCGTCCGGAACTCACCAGTTTTGGGCGCTCTCAAAGGCGGCATTCGGCAACGTCAGCCAGCTTTCGCTTCCGCCTTTACGCAAGGGAAATGACATCTTGGTCCATACGGCGAAAGAGAAAGCCGATCTCCTGGGCGCTCTCTTTGCCTCGAACTCGACTTTGGGTGACCAAGGATCAACGCTGCCGACCATTCTGCGGTGCCAGAGCTCAATGCCTGAGGTTAAGTTCAACCAAAATTCTGTAAGGCGAGCTCTGTCCTCTTTGGACATCCACAAGTCGAGTGGGCCAGATGGCACCTCTCCTTTAGTGCTCCGTTCTTGTGCTCGCACTCTTACTCAGTTGGCGTAGTCCCAGATTCATGGAAGAGCGAACCTTCGCCCATCGCCCTTCTTCGGGATCGGGTGGATAAGAGCCACCCGATCCAAGTGTGATGGTTTCGATCCATCTAACTACAGGCCTATCTACATCATCTCCTTACTCTTAAAAGTCATGGAGAGCATTATCAATAGCCAGCTCTCTTGGTTTATCTAGAGGATCACCGATTGATTATTGACCGTCAATATGGCTTCCGCCATGGTCGCTCAACCGGTGGTCTTCTGGTTTACCTAACCCACCATTGGGCTGCAGCTATCGAAAGCAAGGAAGAGGGCCTGGCAGTTGGTTTGGACATGGCGAAGACCTTTGATCGAGTGTGGCATGGGGCGCTCCTTGCTAAACTTCCATCCTATGGGCTTTCCGAGAATTTATGCAGGTAGATCGTCAGCTTTCTCACTGGGCGCAGCATCAAGGTCGCTGTTGACGGATTTTGCTCCAAGCATATGCCTGCTTCTGCATATCAATGACATGCTGGAGGATTCTAGCATTCATTGCTATGCAGATAATAGCACGGTGTACGCTGTTTACTCCGGCCGCGCAAATCTCTCTCGAGAAAACGCTGAACAGTGCCGAAATAAACTTGTGTCTTCTGTTGAGGCGTCGCTCGAGAATGTCTCTTCATGGGGTGAAAAGAACCTGGTCCAATTNTAAAATGAAGTATATTTTAAGCGATATTTGATTTTTCAAAATTGAAATTAAACGATTTTTACAATTGTCTAATTTTGAAAGTGGTGTAAGTCCATTTACAGCGTATAAATATGTGTTATCGTAGTCTAATTAGCCAAAAACTAATTTATATAAACAAATTAAATGTTGATAAAACAATAGAAACAATGCCAGCCCTCATACGATTTGCCTATATTTTTAAATCAACAAATATACTAACCTTTAATTTTCTCGAAACAAAAGAAAATGGACTTGCACCACTCTCAAAATAAACGGTCCATATATAAAAGGACTTGTCCTCACTGACTGAGGTAAGACGCACGCATAGCCGTAACCGCTGATGAGAGAAACGTGAAATTTGGACAGATGTTTACTTTCATAATCTCGCCATCCACTAAGAAGGGATTTTGAAGAAATTTTACCCTAAAGAGGTGAAATAAGGGTTGAAAGTTTGTATGAAAAAAAAATTAAATCGGCACCTATTTTTATAAAATTTGAAATTTAGATTTTTAAAAGTATTTAATTGAACATGTGTTTCATGGTTTTCTAGAATTCTCCCCCTAAAGGTGCAAATAAGGGGTTGAAAGTTTGTATGGAAAAATCTTAAAATGGCCACCGATTTTTATAAAATTTGAAACTTACACTTTTAAAAATATTTAATTGAACACATGTTTCATGGTTTATTAGAATTTACCCCCAAGGGTCCAAATAAGCAGGCAAAGCTGCGCGCGCCCACTAGTGTGATATAAATTTCTCAATATTTTTATTTTTTTATCTTAAAATTCTATTTTCGTTTGAGCTCTACAAAAATATTGCATGTATTTTTTGTCATACATTTTATTTGTTGTCTTGCCCAAACCAATATGAGTGAAAGAAAAGACGTTAAATTATTTTTTAATAAACATTTGTTATTTAACATAAAATGTATGCAACTTAATACAAAAAGGACTTTTTTAAGCAAAAACTTGGACTATAGAAAACTTCTATAGTAATTTGATTGACCAGTTTAAAGTAAATTTAAACAAAAATAAAGAAAGTTTTTTTTAATTTTTAAGTAACATATATTTATGCCCATAATATTTTTATATGAATTTGTGACATTTATTGCTTTTTATAGTAATAGTTGGGCCACGAAAGAATATTTGTTTAGATAATCACAATTAGAGAGTTTAACATTAAAAATCAATTCAATAAAAATATTAATTAAACAATATAAAGAAAAGACAAAAAAAAATGTAACAATATTTAATCAATTCTTGAGTTTTTTTAATATATAGCAAGGAAAACACATATTCGAAAAAAAAAACGTTTTTTAAACGAATTTTTACAATTCTTTTTATGCCAATACATCTTTTCAGAAAAAGATTAATTGCATTTATAGACGATATATTCAAATAAGTTGGATCCTATACTAAAAAAAAATATATAAAAATATATTAAATAAGCATATAAAAGCAAATTAATTTAATTTACATACAAAATAAATGAAATAATAGATTTTCCAAAATCTTTGTGTTAAATAGAAGAGGCGAGGTGCTTTGGACATTTTTTTAACAATTTAACTTTATTAAAGATTACTAAAAAAATATACATAAACATTTTGTTTTGTTTAAATTATTATATTGTTAGAAACTATTGAAAATATTAAATAAAGTGGGAAAGGTAATGAATTAAAACAAGGCTTCAAATAATTATTAAACAACCAAAGGGAATTATCTAGCAGTCTAATAACAATATCTGGTTCTAAAGAATCCATCAGGCAGAGTGACGTTAGCGATCCTTTCCTTTCGGTCGTCGTTGACCGCCCATTAAAGTGCCAGCCAGTAATTAGAGTCGTTCTTATATAACCTCTATGGTCATTATTTCTAATTATTTCTAACAATATATATATTTGATTTTAATATCACAAGTACCATAATGCATTTAAAACTTTTTGTTCCAGTGTTTCCAAACTTAATGCATTAAATTAATTTGCTTATTTATCCATAATATCTAAATGCTAATAATTAATTTTAAATTTCACTCCTCAAATGGCGAATGGCGAATCATTAAATGTGTTAAACATTTAATGATTCGCCATTAATTAAGGTACAAAATCTACGATTCCCTATAGGGAATTTATTGTATACAATAAGTTTGAGAAACATTAGGTTTTTATAAAAAGCAGTGCGAAAAATATTCTCTTATTGTATCCAAATATTGAATATAGCTTTTTTCTTACATTTTTATTATATATAATAACTTAAAGCAACATTCGCTCGGTCAGTATAAATAAATGCTTTAAATTGTTTTTGAAATCATTTGACTGTGTTTTCTTACTGGATACTAGGGTTTACCAGTAAAAAATAATATTAATATATAATAAAAAAATAATACTAGGGGGACTTAATTATTTTAATTTCCTCGCTTTGTAAAAAAGAGAAAGCGCGGCGCTGAATACGACTCACCACGTAATGTCTCAAAAATTGCACGATGCGTGGGGAATCGAGTGTTTAACACTAGGTTCCCTTTGCCTGCTATACTATATGCGTGATACATCGTGAAACTTAAAAAAAATCTTTGTTTTCAAACATCTATATTATTCGTCCCTCTTCAAACCATCGATATAAATTACAAATATCATTCAAAAAGTTAAATTTTACCTTCAAATGTCACCAAAAAATATAATTTTTTAAATTTTTTTTACTTTTTTTTATATATAAAATACACTTAAAAACTGTTTAAAAGAGAACCTTGGCAAGGAAATGTCAAACTTTGTCTCTAACCCGCTGAGTACGGGCGCCGCTACCCGCTGCCTGATACCCGCCGAAAGGGTGCGGTCGTCTCCACGCTTCTTCCACTGCATTTGATATACTTTGTTCGGAACCCGCTGGACGACTGTGGATTATTTGTATTTATACAAGTTTACCTCGACTGATTTATCGACGGTGGTCTATGGGTACGGAACCTCGGTACCTATCCATTTCACCCCCATGTATGTTCAGCGATTTTTTGTGGGACAGCAGATGTCAGGAAATTTGTGATTATTTGGGAAAAAATCAGATACTTGAAGAAAATTACAAATATGGTCCTACTGTAGCGTCCTACTCATGGTTTTATTTTCAACATAAATTAATCATAGTTCTTTCATATCATACAATAATCTTAAATTAATAAAGTTAATCCGTGTCTTGTAATCTATTTATATGGTTTTATTATTTAAATACATTTTTGAGTGAGGGATTTTGTTCTTGTTCTAAGAAATAAATAATTTATTAAATTTAATTTGATCCACTATGGTACACAATACATTATCCGTGTTTTGTGTTCACTTCCTCTTTTATTTTTATCCTTTTTTAAATATTATTGAATGAATAGCTAATTCAAGGTTTCAAAAATGGACAACAGTTGCTCGTTTCTTCAATATCATTGTCATAATTTTGACGACTCGTTACCGCCCTGAGTTTAGGTATTTAGTAATTCATGTACATTCAGGAAGAAAATAATCAAAAATAAGAAAAATCCTAAAATCAAAGCTTCAGGGCAGCAACGGATCGTCGACCACACTATAATGTTATACTCACGATACTCCAAAGTCCACGTAGAAGAGACGTTGAAGAATTTCATACGTCACTAGCGTTACAGCAAACTGTGGCGACGAACGGAACACGGGCTACGACCAAAATAAATAATATTTTTAAAGTGTTAATTCACAATTAAAAAAGAAAAATACTTATAAATAAAACGTATAAAAATTTGAAAGAAACGGGATTTGAACCCGCGCCTTTTTTTCTACGTTTTCTTAACAAGTATAAATAATATTTATATATTAAACATACTACATTTCATACTTACTTCCACATCAAAACAATATGTTTTTTTTTTATTTATAAAAATAACTTCTCACCTATGCCTTCCAGAAAGCTCTAGCGCCTTCCTCAGCGTATATCTTCCTAGTTAATAATAAAATATGTGAAATTAATTTTGATGAGTGTGATTTGTATGTCTATTTATTTTATGACTTATATATTTTTTTATATTTGTTGTGGGTTCGATTTCGACTCGAGGTAATAAAATATATATATTTAATATTTTCATTTCTTCGCTGTAATGTCGAGGCAAAGTGCGGCGTTGAGTTCCGTCACTCAACAATATATATTTTTTAATATGTTTATAATAGATATTTTAAATGAAATATTATTTTACCAGAATTGTAAATTGACTGTAAAATGCAAAAATAAAAGAAACTCAATATGAGATATATCAATATTTAAAGTCAAATGATTTGTTGTCAATTTACCTTTATCTTACCTATTTATATAGAGTCAGACATCGCCATCTGTTTAGAATCGTTTAAAGCTAACAGATAATCCAATATGACTGTTAAAAATTACTGTCAATAATATACAAATAATTTGTAATAAATTCAAATTCTTAATTCAATATCTAAGTTGGATTAAACTGCACATATTGCAAATTGTAAATTTGATTAAAATCGGTTCAGTAGCTTAGGAATCCATCGCGGACAAACAACGTGACACGTAATGTATATATAATAGATTATTTTCCCCGCTATAAATTGATAAAAGGCGGTGTTGAATTCCATTAATCCATGAATTTCATTAATTCCAACAATCCATTTAACACGCTATTTCAATATGTCATGCGGACGAGATGTGGATGACAGTGTCGTGAACATTATGTAGTTCTTTGCTATGTCTATGTCATGAAAAGCTATAAAATTCGCATAATGATCATTTAATAATGATATGATTATCATACAAATAGTGTCGATAGTGTGTGGGCAGACCTAACGGAAGTAGTCGCTTGACCTTCAACATATCCTCATGCACTCGCATATTTTTCAGTCCTCACTTCGTATTACAGCTTACTACTGGACAGTTATAAAATGTTAAGAAAATTATATATTTTCATGATGATTGTATTATTATTGGGAATAGTTTCCACAAACCTCGTTCGTGATACCTTTGAGGAGTCTATCCAGGAGTATGACGTAATTATAAAGGACATTGGATATGACGATGCTCCGGTAGTGAATAGAGAGTGCCCAGACGGATATCAGATGGATATTAACAGTATATGTCGAGAAGTGTGGTGAAAACAGTTAAGATTACGAGATTTTTTTATATAATTAATAATAAAATATGTGAAATTAATTTTGATGTGTGTGATTTGTATCTGTGTTTGTATGACTTTCACATTTTTAATAATTATGGCCTCTACACTCAACAATATTAGTTTTATATTATATTAAAATTTATACATCTTTTAAATCAAAGGAATACTTCTCAGAATGGTATGTTGACTATAAAAGACAAAAATAAAAGTAATTTTGTATGTGTTATATATCAATATTTAATATGAAATGATTTGTTCCCAATTTCTTATTTTTACAATATTTATTATGGCTTAGGCAAAAGAGGCGCTATGAAACGCCAAGTATCCAGCAGTTCTAAGATAGGATTTCCGATAGAAATGGTAGCGTTGGCGCCAACTGAAGAAATGGCTCCGCGAAAACGGTTGACGTAATCCACTAGGACTTCCTCAACAATTGCGTTGACGATACGATCGATGTCACCACCACCGATGGCACCATTTATGTTGGACTAAAAGTAGATAATTTTTAAAGAAATACTACTCAAGATGGTGTATGTATGCAAAAAAATAACTTTTTTGGATGCCGTCTTGAATATACGTCGGATATTTATTCGAATGCCATTGAGGGGAATTAATTATTTAATATTTTAATCTTTTTGCTCTGATAACAGGACGTAAAGAAATAAACACTGCGTTTAGTTCCGCCACTCAACACGCAATGTCTCAAAAATTCGGCGGAAAATGGTCTTAACTAGGTTGCCTCTGCCTACCCTGCGATACACAGGATACAGCGTGAAACTAAAAAAAACAAAAACAGTAGTGGGACCGGAGATTTTCATATTTTTAATATCTCGGTTTGGTTAGATAAAGTTGAAAACCTTAAAGGTAATATGAAATTTGCGTTACTGCTACCTTAACCGAAGGCAGGTCAAAATCAGCCCCTTCAATCCTGTCAATGATCACAGCCTTTTCGTTATCGGATTGTTTAAGGAATAATTTAGCCTTCAGTCTGAATTCTTCTACTATGAATCTAAAAACAAAAATAACAATTTTATTTCTAATAATATATGGTACCTTTACGTATCAAACGTAGCAGCATTTAGCACGAAAATAATCTAAACAACGAAATGCTGCTGCTTTTGATACTTAAAGGTATATTCGAATTATAGAGTTACTAGTAAAAATAGTAATTCATACTCAGCCTTGCCATTTCCGTAAAGTGGTATAGCGGTAAGTAAATCGCCTGTGAGGTCGTAGATTTCTGTAAAATTTTATATTTGTGTATTCGACAATGTAATTTACATAAAAAAAAATGAAAAATATATGAAGAACGGTGAGTAAAAAAAATATACGATCGTTTTAAAGTAGAGACATTAAATATTTATTTTAAAAAATGATTTATTTACCAGTGCTAATTTCGAGACGTGGTACTAATATGTCAATGTCAAACGAAAGTTCTGACAGATTCAGATGACTTCTTTTAACGATGAATCCACCTAAGCCAGCCACTTCTGCATTTGTTAATTCCAATTCTAGACTAGATATAAAATATAAAGAATTTAGATATTAATAGTTGTTTATTTGCTATACCTTACTCATAAATAATATATACCTTATAACTACATTCAAAAGTCATTTGCCCAAATCACATATTTCACTATTCACAGGATTATAACGTAAATCTACTGTAATATACATTAAATTGGTCAGATACATTTTAAAATGCGGAACTGAGTACATATACGTATAAGTACTTATTTCTAGAGTTTCGTATCTCAAAACAAAGAGCAGAAATATTATAAGATTGTCCATCTATCCGTTTGCCAAGACTATTTTACTTAAGATTACGTTAAGGTATCAAGCTAAAATTAATTATATATCCAGATCATAAAGGTAAGTCAACAGAACAAAAATCGAAAGCGTTTGCTCCTTTTCTTTCGCTGTTAAAACCGGCGCAATGACACAGCGATTAGCTGCAAACACTTTCTTGTTGGTTGTCATTTCAATTCTTACTATATTTAGAGAATAATTATAGTTTTTTTCCCCGCTATACTTATCCATTATTTAACAAACTATTTCAATGTTCCGGTCGAAATGTGGATGACAGTGTATTAAATTTAGTTCGGTTACGAGAGCTGTTTTCTTTTAAAGACTATAATATAGATAACCAAGAAAGACAAAACAGATATAAATAGAAATTGTTTAAAAAATATACTCACTTAATAAGTCCAGCAGGCAGTGCGAAGTGGAAATTACTAAGCTTTAGTGGATCCAGAGGTGGAATACCAATTATGCCTAATCCATTGTTAATAAGATTACGAATAAAGTTGATTAGCTGTGCAATCAAAATGTTAACTAGAAAATTTCTTTGAGGTCCATCAGATATAGGTTCTGTACAAGCAAAGAAATGACAAGATTTGTTCAGGATTTTATGATTACATATATGTTTATTTTTTTAACTTCACGCTGTATCCCTCACATAGCAGTGTAGGCAGAGGGAAGATTGAAACCTAGTGCTTAGATACTCCGTTCCCATTAAGACATTTCTATTTCCCACTTTCCACCGAATTCTGGAGACATTGCGTGTTGATTCAACCCTGTGCTTTGCCTCGCCACCAGAAGGAAGAAATGAAATACTGAATATTTAATTTAATATTTTCATTATCATTACATATTCAACATTACAATATATAAGTACAAACAACATACCTAAAACTTGAACTTCATGTTTTTCTAATTTAGGAGCTGCAGCCACAAAGGCGCATAAAGCGAGCACTAATATCAGTTTCATCCTGAAACCCCATTTTTAACACTATTTAAAATCAAGTATTCCATGTTACTTTAGAATTTTAAAACTAGTGTAACTTTTATTCACCTAAGGTTGTACCTTAGGTGAATAATGCTCGCAAATATACTACGCAAATAGCTAATGTCATTTTAATTGAAACATATGTATGTATATAATAGTTTATATTTTTATTTAATGCTATGTATAGCAACTAAATATAGGCTTATGCCGATGAAAATGAGCCTCGTTATGATATTGATGCTAGTGATAAAGTACCTACAATGTACATATTTACATGACTGCGAGGTTAATTAGATATAAAATTTAGTAGTTTTTTGTAAACTTTTTTATCGCATTCCCGAAATTTTATTCCTAGAGTCCATTGAAAAATCATTTAGTAATATTTTTTGCTACCCCAAATAAAAAGGAATATTTTGCATAAAAAAATTAATTGCGTTGTCAAAAGGTTTTTTGAATGCAAGTTATTGTTTGGAGTTCAAAACTACGCCGGCGTCTTGGTCAGCTTCTCGAAAATAGTCCAAGGGGCGAGTTTTTATCTTGTTTAAAATCCCGAATGTCCTACATTTCTCTCTTGGTGGTGCGTTTACGATTTTTTGTCTCACCTGCATGAAGAGTTCGCTTTTAGTCCCTGAAACGAGGGAGAGAATCGGACAAAGAATATAAGTTATCCCAAACAGTATTTTTTTCTTAAGTCTGGAATAACACTTTAAAAATATTTAAAAAAATATATACTTTATTTATAATAAGGTAGAGAAAGAGCTATAGCTCCCTCTCTACTTTATAAAGTAACATATTGACTTGGCTCTTTTTGCGTTAAAAAGTATGTGACTATAACCATTTATATATGCGACTCACCTGTGTCTTGAATAAACAATAATTACGACAATACTTTAATTATTATTTTATTTATTTTAATCATTTAATTAGATATGACTAATAATTACTTAGGAGATTATATTATTTTTATAGATTAATGATAAGTTGCAGATAACCATTGTAATCGGGGGTTGTTATATGTTATTCACTTGTAATAGTACCTACAATGTTCTTTTGTTTTAAACTGCAAGAAATTAGGAAAAAGCATATGAGCAAAAGTTGTTTTTTTTATTTAAAATTATAAATATAATCCCTGTATTTGTAGAGCTAAGGTTGAGATATAAAAAGTTATGAAAATAGAAGCCATAGTGGTGCAATGGAACAGCGTTTGACTGTAAACTCGTTATTGTAGGTTCGATCTTTGTTCGACGCAAAGTTTTTTTCATTGTTCCGGTGCAGCGTTGTGTTACGCCACTCAAAAAGTAATGTTTCTTAAAATCCTTAACATGTTGTCGTTTCTATACGTTTGAATGAAAATTATTTGAACAGTCTCTAAAAGGTATTGCTTAAATTTTAGTTATAAAAAAAAAAAAAAATTAATTTTATTATTGTCTGTGAAAAATAGGCCATATGGAACTACATAATTAAAAAGAAAATCCCCGATCACAGACTCAAAAGTAACCAAGACATGATCAATACTAAATTAAATTATTACTCAGATAAAATTATATTAGTTTTATTTATTAAATTACTGTATTTTACCTTTTGATCATGGGTTAAATAGATTTCGAAATTTCTTGATTAAGATATAGATAAATAACAAATACATTATATAAATAGATAGATATAGATTGATTTATATACAGTAGAGAACCTCAGTACGTTTCCTTTAAGTCCTATGTGTGTATGTCGATTTTCAATGATTCGGCAGATATTTGTTATGATTTTTAGAAAAAATCTGAATTCTTCAAGAGAATTGACAAATACAGCTTGACTGTTGAGTCTTCGTTCGTGATCATAGGCTTTTAATAGAATAGACTTATAGATATTGAAATAAAACAATAAAAATGTATTGAGTATTTTTATTGGTGAAATCATCAAGTGCTGTCATAGTATAGTTGTAAGTATGTGCCAAGAGTCTAGCTTGCTTAAGAACTCGTTTAACAATTTGATAACATCGCCAGCATACCTTTGGGACATGTAGCGGTTAAATCGATTTATGTATCTTGACAGGAGTTCGTTGATCATAGCGTTTATAATATCATCTATATTTCCATCGTAGTTCGTACGAGACTGAAAAAAAGATATTCAGTTTGTTAAAGAACCTAAATAGATCCCTTAGTACTTAACGAGCACAGAGAGAAGAAGAATCTTTTTAAAATTCTATAGGATATCGTCAGGATGCCGGGCCTGTCACGTCGCAGAGAAAGGGGCTTGGAGCAGTTCCTGGGAGTTGACTTAGTCTCTTTAAAGTGAATTTACGTTCATAGCTATTAGAGCTTCTTTCTCTATTTAAACCTATTTTAATACAATTAGAATGCAAGAAACGTATTAGTTTTGTATTTCTGAGTATTAATTTAATTTCAAAAAATCCTTATTACAGCTTTACAATACGGGAGTATCAAATATCAACATCATACAATAAAATCTCATCTTCATTGGAGTAAATAAAAACAATGAGATCGTAAATCAGAAGTATAAACTGTGGCCAATAAAATGGAATATGTAGAGCGTGAAGCGTGCTTGCTGTATTAACTCTGGGAAGATTATCAAATTAACTAATACACAAATAGAAAAAATAGTCTATTTAATAAAAATAAATATCAAAGAGCGACGTTGAGTTCCGCCACTCATCACGCAATGCCTACTAAATACGGCGGGAAGTGAGAAACGGAGTGTCTTAACACTTGGTACCCTCTGCTGAGACTGCTCTGTGCGGGATACAGCGTGAAGCGTGAAGTGATTTTAAAATTTTTAATAAGCCTACAGTATATCTACATTGATGATCGAAAATGGATGGTAGGGATGATGAAATAAGAATTTATTAGCACATCTTGTCGCATAACCACTTATGCAAATAAATTATTTAATTTTGATTAATGTTTGTACTGTGTTCGTCTCGGGTGCGAAATTCCGAGATTCCGGATTATGTTTCTCTACAATCTCCTCTATTTTCCACAAAATAGGCAAAATACACAATAATAGGCTCAGCTGTTCCGGAAATAAGGCCGGACAAGCAGAAAGACAGACAGACACAGACAAATAAAAAAGAGGAACCTATAGATGTAAATAAATGCATAGAAAAGAGATACTTACAAATATTTGTTGTATATTGATTTGTGGACTAGTTACATTATGGATTAGTATTGATTTCTCATTGCTGGATTGCTTCAGATAGACTCTTCCTCTAAATATAAATTTGTGAATTTCCACGCTAAAACAATCATAAAATGCGTTATATAAGCTATAATATCTAATTGCAAAAATAAGAAAAGTTATAAATTAAATAAAATATCATTTACTCGAATCTTCCGTCACCTTCTAAAGGTATTGCATGATGTATGATCTCCTTTCATCTCATACCCTGTAACATTCAATTTTATTTAATACATTAAAAATGTATTCCAGTATCCATATTTTATTTAACGGATAGAATAATTTTATTATACTGACCTGATACAAACTGAATAAAAGGAAAGCTAATCGACAAGTCAACAGCGACATCTCGTCTTATGAACTCTACCGCTTCAATTTGAAAATATGCCAATCCTTTTAATGTACCATTTTGAAAACCACCTGTTAAGCTAAAAAATATTCATATTTTAATGGACATTACTTAAACAATTGAATTTAAATATTTTTCTTTAGCGAAAAGAAATATAATAAAACTAACGACCTTAACAGTGTGTTTGGAAGCAATATTTCGATTGGTTTATATTGAAAATCAAACGGATCTAATATAGGTATGTTTTTCCCAACATTTCCATTTTTAAGGACATTCCTTATTACTTCGAAGAGCTGACGAATTACTGCATTGCTGTTTATTTTTGGATTCATATGTGGAACTGTATCTGAAATATTATTTTTCATATTGTATAGTTCAAATAAAAATAGTGCTTACTACAACGATATACAAATAGACTTACCGTTTGTATATCCTGAGGTGTATATCACACATAATATAAGAACTATTTTCATGGCCGCCATAAGTCGTTCTTAACTATACAGTATTTTTTAAAATGTGTTGACCGATAAATATTTTTAATATAATTTATCATTTTACTGTTACGAAACTCACCTTGTTTACCTTTATCATCAAGTTTTTTATAAAAAAAGTTAACTAGATTTAAATGATTAACTTTTAACAAGTAGATAACGTGTACCTAATTGCTTTAAAAAATAAAATATTTATCTATATAAGAATTATGATAACTTTAATAAAAGAAGGCTCAAATGACAACGCATGTAGAACAAACACAGATTACCGTTTAATAGGAAAAATACCATATTATTTTAGAATTGGTTGGAATCCCACTCGGAGGAATGAAATATTATAAATCAATAATATCATTTTCTTCGCTCAAGGCAAAGGTCAACGTTTTACCGCATTGTTTTAACATTGTTTATTTTTTTAATCTTCATTTATATGCAAGTTATTGCTAAGGATCACTAAACACTCTTCAGTGTGCACCAATAAATCTCCTGGCTAAGCTGCATGAAGCTTATTGTAATGCATTTTAATTGAATTAATTTCCCATGATGATAAAAGAAGTGGAATGGCAATGGACGATCTGTATGGTATTTGAATCCTTGACCCAATTTCGCCGAGCAATGTTATAGTCTAACTTGGTATATCGACGCTCCCATCTTACACTTTTGATAAAGTTTGTATATATGGTAATAGTGGCGAGACTCCATTGTCTTCTTCTAAGAGGCCTAAATCACCAGTTATGTAATTAGTGATTCATTCTACCAGATGCTATGGTGTCAACAAAGCCCTTGTCCCCTTTAAAAAAAAGGTGTAGGAAATGTTGAATAGGGCATATGAATCAAAGTTTTTTTTGGCCACAAAAAATCTATATATAGGTGAAGCGTGGAGTACCTATCTGAACCAGTGGAATTTTTAAATGAGACGTGATTGAATTAGTCCAAATAGTTACACATTCACCCTAGTTAGTATAAGCAAAATATTTTAAACATAAACTTGTGTTTTTGAAAATTACATAAATATGCTTATATTTGGAAATGTTAAAAATTTTCTTGAATTATAGCTATATTAAACCACTTCCTTGAGCATTAAACAAATTGACGTCTGGCGCTTATATTTTTACACACCTTGTCTGTTTTTCATAGGTGCCCTGCGTAGGGTAAATATAGAATCTTTTACGCTACACGTATGTAAACATAGGAATATTTGCAAATGGAGAGAAATTGTTATTTAATTATAAAATTAATCAGAAATAATAGCGTTGAGTTCGGCTATTCAACACGCAATGGCTCCATAAATGGGGGGGAATTAGGGAACGGAAGAGTCTTAATGGGGACGGAGTGTCTTAACACTAGGTTCCCAGGTTCTCTCTGCCTATCTTCAAACGTGCGGGATACAGCGTGAAGCTAAAAAAATGAAATATGTACTGTTACAATATTATTTCAATATTTTTTTATCACAAATAGATATCACCTTAATTTTTATGTATCCCACACACTGCTACATGGCAGGGTAGGCAGAGGTAACCTAGTGTTAAGACACTCCGGCGCTTTCCGCCGAATTTTCGTGTTGTCTTGAGTGGTGGAACTCAACGCCGGGCTTTTTGTCTTGGTGACAGAGCGAAGTATTAATAAATAATAATTCAGTCCCTCGAGTGGGGATCGAACTTACAACCATTGCGTTATTATATATACATGTATTCTACACTAATTTAATTGTTGAGCACAATGTCACACAAGGTTCATTGGTTACGAATGTAGCAGAAATCTACAGAGGCTATAAGATGAACTTGTGGAACGATTTCTATTCAGGTATTAGTTTGGACTTAGATTCGGTCGCGAGCACACTTGATATCTATGTAAAATTTATAGCATTATTTACTAAAAAAAGTTTAGCGTGCTTCAAAAGATAAATAATTTATTACTTGCACGAGTAATCTGTGCGTAAAAAATGTGGCGAACTGTGCTGTTTTTGTACGTATCATTGTATATAATAATTGTAATTAAAACTGCTCCCGCAAATCAGTATAGTGAGTATATAAGTATACATAATATGGATATTTAAAACAAAACAAAACAAAAATAAAAATTACTTATAAAGTCAAAATCAAATAATTGTATTTAAAATAAGAAGTTATAAGTTTTAATCTCCACTCGGGGTAGGTGCTGAAATATTCAATATTGTCATTTTTTAATAAATAAAACACTCCGTTCCCCCATTCTGAAGGCATTGCATGTTGAGAGGCGGGACTGAACGCCGCGCTTTTGCCTTGACACCAGGGCGAAGAAATGGAAATATAAATCTATCGCCACGACTGGCGCAAAAATCTTATGCACCAGTTATATTATTTACGTAATTTTAACGTCCAAAATATTTTTAAAATTATTTAATAAAATTTTAAAGTTTCAATACATTACAAGACTAATTGCTCTTAATAATGCGTCTAATTACGTCACCTCTGAGATGTAACAGTTTCATTAACTATAGAGTGTCTATTGAGTCGATAGGATGTGCTAATTTTTTTATGGTTGGGAAGTCGTTTCAATAAATAACATATGTATATGGCGAGTCCAGTGTCAATCACTCGAATTTCATGGACTATTTTATGTAATAATGATATATGTTTTTTTAAGGCCTTTAATATGCGACAATTGAACGAAATTGAGAGAGAGAGAGAGAGAGTGTTGGATGTGATAATTGTTTCTTATACGATGTTAAAATTAAGGTTAATTTTGGGTTATTCTTTCCATATTTTCTAAACAGAAACGACATGATTATACAAAATATGTTAAGTGTTTTTCTGTTCAGTTTTCGAATGGTAGAGACAAATAGACAAGAGCCAGAGTATTTCTTTAAAAAGGTTACCAGGGAATTTTATACTACAGACGTAGGGTCTGTACTTTTTGTCATCTTTCTTTCCGCCAAATATAGGAAAGGAGCTATTTATCTTCTAACTTTGTTATTACAGCGCGAGGAACACACTATACAGTCAGTACAGATCAAGAACATCACAAGTATCCGTATTTGGAAGTAAGAAACGCAACGTACCACGGAAGTGGACCACGGGAAGAAGCTCGTGCGATGTGTTCTGTCAAAACTCAAGAAGTTAACGCCACTGCTAATGCTACAATCACCAGAAGGCTCCATGGAGTTGTCACTTCTAGTAAGTAAATATTTTTTTTGGTTCATGCTTTCTCCGCATATAGTATGGCAAGCGGAGGGAACCTTGTTGTGAATGACACTCTGTTCCACACTTTCCCCTTAATTTTCGATATATTTCGAGGAAATATAAATATTAATTATTTGATATCCTCAAGAGGGAATCGAACCCACATCCTGTCGCGTTTATAGTACCAGGTCGCTTGTGTCCCTCTGCATCACTAATAGCCTCTACGGTTAAATGAATGTAATACATATAAATATAACTTTAGATTAAATAAATTTAATTTAACAGATGGATCTGGACTGGACCCAAAAAAGAGTAAGATGATTCGTTTTCCTTGTTTCAGGAGAACTACACAGTTCAATTCAACGGCTAGAAGTTATTATCTTCGGCCAAATGCAACAACTGTGGCAGACCTTAGATGCCCTACGAACGCAAATAGCTGGTGAAAATAAAGTATCTTATCCAGATCGACGAAGCATCAGCTTTATATATAGACCGAATGCAATTTAATTGACTTCTTTCTTTTTATTAAGGTTGAAGGTAGATTCGATTTTTAGCAGTTTATCGAAATAGAAAACGGCCAATATTTTAAGATCTCATAAAGGTAGTTTAGGTAGGTTTTAGGTAGGTACCTTTATGAGATCTTAAAATATTCCCTTCTATTCCTTTAGCGGGAGGTTTTATAGATTTATTTTTAAACATACTGAATTGTTAATATAATGCCAAAACGTATTCTTTAAGTTATTCTTTAAACTAATAGAAGATACATGTTCTAGTGTACCTATTAGAAGGTGGAGAAAAAAAAGTCCTATAGTAATATCTCACCGACTTAGTTAAATTCATTTCTTTTTCTAATAGACTGAAAGAATAGTTTGTATAATTATTAAACACTATCTTTATTAAAATAATTAACATTGAACTATATTCTGTATAAATCCGTATCAGACCTTATTAAACCTACATATTATATAATAATTAATTATGTTAATTTACATGTGTCGGAAAAAAATATCATATTCAAAAAATAATTTTGAACTTTTAGGCCTGGTGACACAGGGTTGTGACTGTTAACGCGACGGGTTGTAGATTCAATACTCACTTGGAGACATGAAATATTTAATAATTTCATTTCTTTGCGATGGTGTCGACGTCAAGGTAAACCACGGCGTTGAGTTCCACTACTCAACACGTTATGCCTCAACATTTCGGCGGAAAGTATATAAATTTCCCAACGTGAGTCGAACCCGCCACCAGCACTTTTATAATCAGAGACTGCCACTGTGCCATGAGCTTACATTATAATAGGAAACATTTTAGATTGAATTTTGTATTTAGATACTACTACATATAACTAGATATAACTAGATATAATAAAAAGGGCAATAACTCGTAATAAAGTAAAACAATCAATATTATTATAGAGGTTCTTATTATCTTAATGCGCTCGATAATAAATAAAATAGATTTTTATCATTTTTATTCTATCACTTATTATATCAATCGTCATTATCAAATTACAACGTTGATTTTTTTATATTACATAAAATATATGTAGGCATTATACTAAAAGAAAAATAAAACAAAGACATAATAATGTTTCAATTTATTAACAATTAGTAACTTATCAGTATTTACCCAGTTACATAAGGCTATTAACATTTGAACTACGATGGCGATAGACAAAAAAACTGTGACCTTCATAATGCAGGAGCTAAAAAAAAGAGCGAAAGAGACAGAATTCTTTGAAAAGAGATAAAAAATATTTCTAACAAAATTGTAGTTCAAATGCAATATAACTAGGCTATTATATAACAAGAAACGAGATTAGTGACAAGTTAAATGATGGCGCCTACATCTAAATAATTAATAAATATTAACAAATAAACATGTTTTTTTATTATGCTTTCACAATGCTTTTGGAATGTATTTAATGGAAATACAATAATCGTCATAACTCGCGCTTCATTTTTAATTACTCTATTTATGAGTGGACGGAAATTATATTAGAGATTGAAAAAAAGATCTATAGAACATCATATCAGATCCAGAAAATAATTATAATATACTAAATTAAATAATCCAAATAAACGTTTTATTAATAAAATAAAAAAAAGTAATTAAAATAAATTATCTTTGATTCGTTTTAAATCTAAATAAAATACTCAAGTATATATTTTATATTAAACAAAATGTTGAACTTGGCCGAAATATTTGTATTTTTTAAGCATAATACTTGTTCATTTTATGAAAATACATATTAGAAAAAGTTTACAATGTATAAAAATAACAGAAATACATTTGAAATATGATTTAAATTTTAAATATTCCGTTATTTTAATTATTAATAATACAAAAAAATGTATAAGTAAGATAAGTACATTTTATTATTAGAAATAGACATTTGTTCGAATCATAGTTGGATTATTATTTCATTAATGTTTTTATTTTCGCATAACAACCACCCATATTGGTAACATAATTAACAAACATAATGTCATTTGATTTAGTAATAAGAAAAAATATTATACAATACTTCAATTTGCAAAAAAAATGGCTTCCAGTTTGTTTAAAATCATTTACTATGGAAATATCATGTCAAACAGATGGTTATTTTTAGCTGATGGTTATTTTAACTTATAGTTTACCGTCGGGTCGGGTTTAAGCCGCGGTGGCTTGTATGTAGCGTCTCAATTCTTCTTGAGTATCGAATATCATGACGGGGAAGGGCGAGCCGGGCACGTGTCTGCCCGCCCATCGCACTTCCACACGGTAATCGCCGGGTTCGGTGGGTGAGAACTGTGGATATATTATTTAAGTTTTATTGTTGAGGACTCATTTTGAATTGTTATATTTTAGCTACACGTGGTATCAGAGGCACGAAGAGGAGGTAGGCGGAGAGATCTATGTTAAGATACTCTATTCAACAAGTTCCGACGAATTTTTGATGCATTGCTTTTGTTAC
This sequence comes from Heliconius nattereri, assembly GCA_013403645.1. Classification (NCBI taxonomy): domain Eukaryota; kingdom Metazoa; phylum Arthropoda; class Insecta; order Lepidoptera; family Nymphalidae; genus Heliconius; species Heliconius nattereri. The sequence continues at coordinate 2,548,469 of JAAIXI010000242.1, read as the reverse complement.
GTGCGTTGTTCCAGTTCGAGCGAGTTAACCAGAGCAATAAAATGAAAATATTAAATAATTCTTGTACGTTTTTTTGAAGCTGAGCCGTTGTGACGCAGGGCACAATTTTCTAAACGCGATGGTTCTGGGTTCCCAATTGAGCGGCATTGAGTATCTCAATTCGACACGCACCATCTCCAAAATTTAGAGATAAGCTGCAGAATGCCTTAACACTATGATCCCTCTGGCTAAACAATATGCGAAAAAAAATCAACACTACAACCACAAAAAAAACCAACCTTGCACAATATAGTGCGATCCTTCTGACTCTCCCTCTGCATCTCAACGCGGAAGGCGCCCTTGGGGCCGCGCACGCGCACCGTGAGCTGGCCAGCGCCTGCGCCGCGCGTGTCGCACAGGAAGCGTGACTGGAATGTTGCTAGCACGCCGGGTTCGACTCCTGGGCCGTATACTCGGACCTGTTGAGTTGTTTAATTATTTTTTTAATCGTTTATTTATTTAAATTTATATTGTCATTTTTTCGCTCTGACGTCGAGGCAAAGCGCGGCGTTGAGTTCCGCCACTTGACACGCTATGCCTCCAGAATTTGGCAGAAAGTGGGGGATGGAGTGTCTTAATACAACGTTCCCTCTGCCTATTTTGACTCAGGTCTGAGGTAGTAACTTTAGTGATGTGGTAAATTATTTGATGTTCATAAAATGAAGCTTGTAGGTTGTAGCTTTTAATTTTGAATATAATTATTGATTGTGTTTAAAAAAAAGAAATATAAAAAAATCTACAAACTTTAGACGGATCAGGAGCACCAGCAACCTTGAGCACGAACGGTGAACCGGGCACGTGCTCGCCCGCAAATTGCACGCTTAACATGTGTCGCCCAGCTTCAGCTGGCTTCACGTTTAGCGTGAAAGTGCCATCGCCGTGCTCGTACAGCTCGCAGTAAGCCACCTGGTTAACAAATAATATAATTGTTTTTTGTTATCTTACTAATATAACATGATTACAATATTTTTTTATATACAAAATCAAGCAATAAGGAGATCAGAATAATTTCTTTAACATAAATCAATGGAAAAAGGCTACTACATGAATTAAAAAAAGTTACATAATTAAATTCATTACCTTATTAGGGCCAGTACAATGCGCGGTGAGTTCCCCTGGGCCGGCTCGTCTCGTATCAATCCAGGAGCGTATCTCCCTCCCTACAACTCCACCCGCTAGTCCTGCCCCGGAGCATACCACGCGGGACGCGTCTCCGCTCTCTGAGCCGGCCATCACTTTTACTGTTAGCGGGCAACCTGGAGGTTATGGGTAGAAATCTTATAGAAATATAATTGAATTAATAAATTAAAGATTGAATTGTAACCAATTTTAAGGTGCAAAAGCTAATTTCAATGAAATAAAAATTAATTAAAAAACTGTGTAGTTACATTTTGCATTCATGCCATATATATTTTTATAAGAACTAAAGATTTAATACTCTTAATGGTTGACTATTTGTAGATGACACTGACTGAGTTGGATTTGAAAAATTCTCAAATGGTGAATAATAAAATCACAAGTTCCGCTAACTAAAGGAGGTACATATATTGTTAAGAATAAGGTATAACGAGTTCATAACTTGATTGCCAAATTACCTTTCACCAGCCGTCCAGCCCACGTAACCCGCAGTTGGTGGTCTCCAGGTCGTCTTGGAGTGTATGTCGCTCTCCAGAGTCCCGGTCCAGCTGCTGCTAATGCTACTGACACTGATTCGCCTTCAGGAGATGTTAATGACGCCTCTGGTGCTCCTGGACCGGCTGCACTGCCGTCTGAAGAATTATTTTTTTATTTATAAGAAATAAATGGTAGGAAATTAAAGATAACTCGTTAGTTCGGTTTAAGAACAGCTCAAGCTAAATTCACATAAACGGTACCCACCAACAGTAAACACAGCGGGTGTATGCGGCGCGGCGTGCGCCAGTCCGCGTCCCGCCAGCGTGACCCTGTCCGCCGTGTTGCCGGACGCCACGAGAGCCCTGCGTGGCGCTCCCGCTACTAGGGCTCCGTTGTATGTTAGTTCTAACTCTTGTTCCCCACTGACGCCTTCAGCCGCTGTTAATGTTACTACTGCTCTGCCAGATACTGTTTCTACACCTGTTGGTGTGATATGTTGATTTAGATATATGTGTACAGAATAAATATAAAGTAATTGATAACATAAAAGTTATTTATAAGTTTCAATTTTTTTTAATTTTAATAAAATTATGTAATTCAAATATATTCCTAAAGTAAAAAAAAATGTTTAAGTTATAAAATTAAAAAAATCTTAGGCCGTGTATTTATGTTATACGTTATGGATATGGATTCCAATACAATAGTACCTCCGCTTATACTAGTATCACTAAATTAGTATAAAAAAAGCAAAAACTAACGTTGATGTCTCCCAGCCAATAAGCATTCCAATGTTCCAGGGCCAGCATTACTCGTGTCTAGTATAAGCTTAGAGGGCGCCCTGACACGTGCCGAGTTATCGGTACCCCATCCTCCTACCGATGTTATCGCTGAAGTATCTATTACCTGTCGAAATTGTAATAAGTAAAATATTTATTAAGATTGTTAGTAAATTAAAGAATTTTAAATCTTTAAAAAAGTCATATGTATATTTTGTAACTTTTAAAATAATACTGCACATAATTTTTGTATTGTGTAAAAGTTAAAAACTTATTAAAACATTACCTTTACAGAAAACGGACTACCGGGCAAAGGTCCCGAAGACGTAAATATTCGAACCTCGTACAGGCCCACAACTAAGGGAATGTATGCACATAGCCATTCCCGAGGCGCCCCTGCTAACACTCTACATTCTAATAAACCAGAGTCTGTTGTTTCTTCCTTACTGTCAGTTAGTTTTTCCACCTGGAAATTTAGAATATTAATATATTATTAGTTTAATATTGTAAATGAAATTGTAGTTGAAGTCTTTGTGGCGCACCGGCAAATTGGAGAAATTAATTATTTCCTCGCCCTGGTAATAAGATAAGCTGCGACATTGAGTTTCGCCACTCAACAAGTCAACACATAATATTTCGAAAATGGGGGGACCGAATAGGGAATCTAGTGCTAAGGCCGGTCACCTTACCCTGGTTTATCCGAGATACAGTAAAAATAAAAGAATGATATTTTGTTTTTTATAGCAATTCGTACCAAAATCGACCTTTGATGACTTAAAATTTATTTGACTAATAGTATCAAATACAGGGTTTTATAATACTCACTTGAACAGTAGGTGCAGTATCTTCAACACAGTGTATGGTGAAAGCGGCTTCTTTGCCAACGTGTGCATGAGCGAGACCAGTGCCGGCACATTTAGCTGCGTTACTGGCTTTTCCACTGAGGACCCCTAAGGAAAGTGGACTTCCTACTATTGGTGAACCTGGGAATTGAGTACAATAATAAAATATATACTTTATCTTAAAGATATAAAGATAAATTGGTTAAGTTTGAGCAAATTCAGTCTATAAAGAACTCCATTAACACTTTATGCCAGTTTAAAGTTTACATCCCGGTCACTCAGGAAAAGTATTGATAGTTTAAATTTTCAAAATGATTCAATATGTGGAATATGATTTAATATGTATGTTTCATATTAACATAGAATTTAAAAAATATTTTTTTACAATTAACGTCATACCTCCATAAGTAATGTAAATTCTATAATGTGCAGGTACGGTGGGTCTCAGTCGAACTTTGTGCGTGTGTCCATCCTGTCTTATGTCAATGGGCAATCTCATTCTCCTATCACCCATCGCTTCGCATACTACTTCTAATTCACCTACGCCTGCGTCTTTTGTGTCCACTGTAAAAAAAAGTATTCATTTTTTTCTCTGAACATTTCTACGAGCGTAATATGTATGAGCGTAAAAGTAATATGTGTGTGCCTTAAATGATACTACTTTATACAAACACAAAGGTTAACTTATTATAATCGTATTTATACGCATTTTATGACAATTTGCGAAACCTCACATATCTTTCTATACCAGCATACCTGTAAAATTGATTGGTGTCTGCACTATGATGTTCCCAGTTGGCAGTCCGGATATAATAACTTTATTTGGATCGAAAGACTCACAGGTGAACGGGCTACCCGTTACGGGTTTCGAAAGGTGTAAAACTTCTGCAAAATTACAAAATAACAATATGTTAAAATGATTTAAAATAATCTGTTATAGCTTAAAAAAATTCTAAATACATAATTTTATCTATACTTTTAATTGAAGTGTCTGTTTGTGATGTAGTCCTGTTTTTTCAAGTGCACTCACTGCATTTACACAATACCAAAACACAAACAATTTTAGAATTATCTATGTCTTCTTGTTTGTCGGGGCTAATTTTCTGAACAGTTGAACAGATTTTTTGAGTACGAGAGTTAAAGATATAGAGGTTGTGGTGCAATATATAGGCTACTTTTTATACGAGAATTCCAAGGGGATCGGGAATTACAAAGGAGAAACTAAGTTTGCCGTCTCCTAGACAGTTATGATTTTATTTTTCAAATACAACATTTTTTGCGAGAAAAATTAAATAAAATCTCAAAATATTAAAATCGATTAATTATTAAGTGCGTAACAGTATAGATAATCACACTAAAGTAATTAATAAATATTACTTAAATACATTTAAATAATATTAAGCAAATATTTGTATAAGTTAAGTTGGCGAAACAAACTTGTTGCAATTTTCTTACCTATAGTACTTTGACCAACTTCATTAATAGAGAATTCAGCTTGCAATAACCCAGATTTAGTCTGATAACATCTGACAGGTAAAGCTCTAGAGCCAGGTCCAGAGACTACCACATCAAACTCTCTGGCAGGTCGGCCCAGGGTGTCTATGCTGAATGAGGCCACTTTGCTAGCTTGCGCTTGGTATAGCCCTAGACCTGATGCTGCTACCTGTATAAGCATAAATAAATTATGGACTCAGCAGCTCAGACTCAAAATCCTCAAACAAATAACATTTAAATAATATTATACAGGAACAGTATTAGGATAGGCAGGGGGACCCTAGTGTTAAGACACTCCAATGTCAATTTTCCGCCGAATTCTGGAGGCATTACCTATTAATTTAAAATAAATATTTAATTTCTTTGAGTGGGGATCGTACTCACAACCAGTCGCATTTAGTCACATTTTGTGCCATTTCGTCACGACTGGTTGCGGATTCATAAAATTGACATCCAATAAGTATTTTTTACCTCTTGACCATGATGTGCCGGCATAACGTCAACCAGTATTGGCTCTTTAGATATCGGCACTCCACTCCACAGTAAAACCAGTCTATGGGTAGCAGCTCGCGAAGGATGCCACACAAGTTCCATACGGGAACCCCCTCGCCTGCGTACCGAGTGCGCGACTGATGACCCTCCGCACCATACTCGAGCTGATAGCCTACCAGCTCCGGCTCCAGTTGTGCTTACTATATGAAAATAGTTTCATTAAATAAGGCTGTTGTACCTAACCTTACATTACTAATTATACCAAAAATTATACTATTTTTAGATTTGCTCTGTATGCTGCATATAGTGGGATAGGAAGGCGGAACTTACTGTTAAGACGCTCGTTCCCCATTGCCTGCCCAATTTTCAAGACATAGGGTGTTGAGTGGCGAAGTTTAAGGTGTTTTTTTTTAGTTTTCTAACAAGAGCAAGGACATTATTTATTTCCTTCTTACCGTGAGGAGTAATCGAACCCACAAATGTCGCGTTCACAGACGCCAAGCCACTGCCCCACGAGTGCCTCCTATGTAAGTAACTTAACTTAATTAACTTAAGTTAACTGTAAGAAACTGTAACTTTACCTGTAAGTATAGCTGGTCTGTGAGCAACAGCATCCGCAATGGACAGAACTTTGACAACAGACGCATCTAACGCCTCCACTTCAGCTACAGGTCCTCTTGGACTCCTCACGAGGTATCTTCCCACTCTATTAGCAGGGAAAGTCAGAAGACCTGTATCTTCAAGATTGGCTTCATTTATCGTGGATCCAGTTGGCGATAGAACTTCCACGTCAGATAAGCTTTCATCGATTTCTATTGATGCTATACCTCCTACAAAGCAAAAATAAAGGTTAATTTAAATATAGTTCATAGGTATAAAAATCTTGTTGTTGACTAAAGTCAACGTTTGTATAAATACAATATTAACAAACAATATAACAATAGCAAAATTATAACATAATTATAAAATAAATTTAAAATGTTATTTATCTTAAATTAATATATCAGTTTTTAGCCTTTATTTGGAGTCCTTTTTTATTTTATAGTTTCTGTTAAACGGCGAAAAGAACCTAAGAACCTAGTGAAAGACACTCCGTTCCCATTAAGACACCACTGTTCCCTACTGCATATTAATGACATATAATAAAAAAGTTAAATTCCTTTACCATACCTATCTGCACATAAGTATGCGGTTCGCTAACACGGCACACAAACGGGCTACCAGGGACGGGCTGCTCGTTGAAAGTGACAGACACGCGGTGAGGCTCGCGTGACACCGGGATAAAAGTTACATCGTATAACCCTCTTGCTACTGCCACAACCTATGTAACATTTTTGTTTTAAATAATAATATGTATTGTTGTTAAGTTAGCAATATGCCTTTACATAGTTGCGTTTATTAAAATATGTTATCAAATAATTAATTATTAGCTGCGGCTACGGCACCCAAAGTTAAATATAAAAAAATAGTTGTATATGGTACATAACAATTCTAAATGCCCGAGGTAACTATGCCCGCAGCTATAACAGATTTAATTGAAACGATTCACTATAAATTCTCTATAAATATTCAACAATATTTTTCTAGTTTAAACTGGAACTCCAGCTCCTGGGGATATTACAACCATAGGACTATGTATAGACAGCTATACAGGATATTGAAACTAAGGCTTAAATCCGTCTAAAAGTACTTAGACTAATACTAAAACATACTAAACAGTTTACCTCAGCCTTCACAGTAGTGGAAGGTGTAGACACTACCAATTCAAGAGTTCCTTCACCAGCGCCAGCCGCGTCCACACTGAAAGTAACAGGCTTGCCTACTTCCACACCTCTCTCTTCACCACCACCATCAGAACTTTCGTCTAAGCTTAACCCTTCTAGTGTACCTTCTAACTCTGTAAAATATAATTAATTTTATTTATAATAATTTTATTTATTTGAACGATAAAAATATAATTAAGCTGATCGTATATTACATAGTTAAACCATATATACGCTGCGCTGAGAAATGAACCCACAACCTATTTATTCTGCTACACATGGTTTTCCATGTATTAGACTCTTTCGATTTACAGAATAAAATCGTACTCAAAACTGCTACGTTTACAGTTAAATGTTGCGCGGTTGCATCTTCTCCCCTTAGATTAAGTAAAGTACAAAAAAATATAGACTAGATGTAGGTTCGATTCCCACTTAAAAAAAATAAATATTTAACATTTCCATTTTCAACCAGCCAAAGCACGTTGTTTAGTCCCGCCACTCAACACACAGTACCTTCAAAATCCGACGACGGAATAAATAACAAAAAAAATCCAACACACCACCAGCACCAAGTCCAGTGACCCTCACACGTCGCACATCATACACGTTGCACGTGAAAGGAGATCCCGGCACGTGACGTCCAGCACATTGGACTTGGACACTGTGGCGTCCCACCGCTTCTGGAGTATAGGAACCTGTGTACCGTCCTTCTGCAGTGGCGGTAGGGGTCACTCGTGTTCGAATTGTGCTACCACCGGGGCCTGTTACGTAGATTGTTGGTTCTCCAGCTGGAATTTAAGGGTTCGGATGATTTCTTTTAGCTTATTTGATATTTGGCTGGGTAGCAATTAAGAAAAATAACATTTATTTATTAGGGGACGTAATTGAAACAAGCTATGTTCAATGTAATTAAATTGTCTCTTGGTTAGATATAAAGGTTATCATTTTTTTTTCAAGCATTGCATATGTTAAATATTCACCCATCTAAATAGTAAAACACTGTCAAATTAAGCACTAAAAAAGAAAAAAGAAACTCACTCTGGAATCCAGTTAGATGTATCTCGGCGTTTTCTCCCCTGGGCGCAGAGCTTAACCCCGGACCACTGGCCCTGGCGTCAGCGGCTGCCGCGGGCGCTGACACTATACATGTGAACGGTGACCCCGGTACTGCGTGACCGTTGAACCTGACTGATAGTGTATGAGGTGCTGCTTCGGTCGGCTTGAAGTTTACCTGAAAGTAATGAATTATGATTTATTGTATATAATCTATATATATAAAAGGACTTGTTCTCACTGACTGAGGTAAGACGCACGCACAGCCGTAACCGCTGATGGTAGAATGGTGAAATTTGGACAGATGTTTACTTTCGTAATCTCGACATCCACTAAGAAGCGATTTTGAAAAAGTTTAACCCTAAAGGGGTGAAATAGGGGTTGAAAGTTTGTATGGAAAAAAAATTAAATCGGCATTGATTTTTATAAAATTTGAAAATTAGATTTTAAAAGTATTTAATTGAACACGTATTTCATCGTTTTATGTTTTTCTAGAATTTCCCCCCTAAAGGTCCGAATAAGGGGTTGAAAGTTTGTATGGAAAAATCTTTAAATCGCCGCCGATTTTTATAAAATTTAAAATTTAGACTCTTAAAAATATTTCATTGAACACATGTTTCGTGGTTTATTAGAATTCACCCTTAAATAAGCAAGCGAAGCTGCGCGCGTCCGCTAGTAAGTATATATACACTGAATGTAACCAAATAGGTTAAATTAGGTAAGAATGGAAAAGCTATTATTTATTTAATTCAAATATTGGATTGAAAGTTAAGATAGAGAGAGAGGAGAGGTAGGTACCGAAATTAACTAAAAAAAAATCAATTACCAGTAACTAACCATTTACTTTTATCATTGATGCATTTTAATAAAGTAAGTTTATTATGTATTCACTTATTATATTATAATAACTTCGAAATTTATGTCTGCTTTATTACCTTGAACCTTGCATTTCCTTCACTCTGTACATAATTGGGGACATTCCTGCCATTTACTGCAACTATTATTTCCAAATTACCGGCACCTGAAATTTATTTATAATTATTATTTTTTTGCCGACATTGTTTACTATATTATAAGATGTAGACAGCATTTTTTGTGACCTGTACAAATAATATGTTTATGGAACAAATACTATATATAAAATATAAACATTTAGTTTTTGTATAATTTACCACAAACCCGGTCTGAAGACTCATTAAATTACAAAGTCAATAAAATATGACATTATAAGATAGCCAAGAAAAACACAAAGACCAATGTCTAACTCATAACATATATTATATAATTCTATAATATTTACCAGCATGAGAAGCATTGATAGTGAACGCCACAGGTCTACCAACGACGCCAGGTGATATATCAGTGACGGACACACGCGACGCACTGTACGCCTTTACTAGAAACGGACTACCCTCCACGTGGCCGCCCATTGCGCCGGCGCGAACCTGTAAAGGATTTTTTTAGATTCACGCTGTATCTCGTAAAAGGTGGGGTAGTCAACGGAAATCTAGTATTAGTATTGAGATTGCGAGTTGTGGAACTCATCGCCTTAAATGAGTTAAAGATATTTTAAAACTTATAATTTAATTAAAATGCAAAAAAGAAAAGACGTTATTAAATCTTCTGTAATGCGAAAGACATGTTAAAATAATTACATAAAAAAATACCTCAATACTGTGATCACCGACATCAACTGGTACAAAGGAAATGGTGTACCTCTTACTAGGTTCATTTTCGCCAACTGTTTCTTCGGCTGAAACCTGACAAACATTAGACACAATTAAAAACTCCACTTTAGACGGACGGTCGGAAGTATTTCATATACGGTATAAGTTATTAGTGCTTTTTTTAAGCCATGCTTTGATATACATAGGTTAGAAACTTGTAATAGTACATAAAACATAAGTTGTAATTTCTACAAAAGTAGTTCTTACTTGCACAGCAACAGGCCTTCTAGCAGGTCCCAAGACCTCGACATGTGGTGAAGTAGGAGAATCCACACTAAATGTGTAAGCATCACCCACAGAGACCTTGTCCGGGGACTCCCCGGATCCTGCACCTATTACTCGCGCTGGTGCCGATACATGACATACAAATGGACTACCTAAAAATTAATTTAAAATTTCACAGTAAATTGGAAATAATGTATAAAAGGACATTGGACATTTTACAAGGGAACAAATATCCATAGCGAACACAAATAATTTTAGGTTAGATGTACACGTAAATAAACGTAAATTAAAGCGGCATCAGTTAACGAGAATTTTTTTTTAAAAATATATATGCTTTTTTTTCTGCAAAAATCATGAACAAAATAGAAAGGACTATTAAATAATTACTTATTTGTATTAACTTTTATTCTCAAACATCGAAATTTACATTTTGTCTAGAAACGTCACAGGTGCTTGATTTTTTTTTGGTGTCGAGCCCATGCTAAAAATCCAACATCAAGTGCGCCGCCACTCCTGTTGGCGGAACTCAACGCCGGCTGCTCAACGGTCTGCGTTGAGTGTCTTAACAATTTGTTCCCTGTACACGCCCTGTTTAAATTGAGTATATAATATACTGTTAGAAGCGAATACATACCAGGTACATGATCACCATTAAACCGCAGTTCAACAGTGTGCGGCCGGGGATCCCTGGGTGTAAAACTTATTGCATATGTGTGGGCGCCTTGAGCAGCTGCAGCTGTGGGCACTCGACCGCCGTTGACAGTCACTTCCAGGTTACCGGGACCCGCCGCCATTGTTTCCACTAATATGTGTAAACAAATAAATTTCGACTTAAATAGTTGGTAATTGGTGGCCGTCGTGGTGCAGCGGCATAGCATGTATAAGCGCGATATTTGTATGTTCGATTCTTTTTCGGGTGAAGGTATTATTTTCATTATTTTCGCTCTGGTAACAAAACAAAGCGCAACGGTAAGTTCCATCAATACACACGCAATGTTACGAAAATTGGGCGGAAAGTGTGAATATCTCAATACAAGATTTCCCATGCCTACTCTGCTGTACGTGGTAAAGCTTAAAAAATTACAGAACAGTTGTCATTGATTTCTCCCTATCTATATAATATGATGCAATTGTAATAAAAAATGTTACAATATACTCGTAGTTGTTATTGGGACTAAAATATTAAAAAAATGACGCACCTAAAAAAGTTACAGGTTTCCCGACTGTGCCATGAGCTACATCTTTAACTCTTATGGCAGTCACGTCATATACCTGTTAAATAAAAATAAAAAAAATATTAAATTTTATTTTTAGTAATTTTAGGTTACAATCTAAGATAGTAAAATGCTGTATGTAAATCGTTTATAATGTAATTCAAGAATATTATGGATAGTTATGAGTTATATGAAGGTGATAACCTAAAAATAATAAAATAGATGTCAAGTATTCTTAACGTGTTACTTTAAAATAGAATAATATCAATAATAAATCAAATAAGTAATAATACATTAAATAAAGGAAACTATGAACGACACGAAAAAAGAATTGTCAAAAGTAAAAAATTAAAAAATCATCTTTTATTTCACTTACTTTGAGATGGAAAGGACTAGCAGGTATGGGTATTCCATCCACCAGCACATTCAAGCGATGTTCTCCTACGGCACGCGGTACAAATTCCGCATGGAATGTTCCAGAACCGGCGACTGCGGAGACCGCCGCTGGTACCGAGGCTCCATTTGGACCTATGCCCAACTATATCTCAGCTCACCGCTTTACCCCTCCCTCTTATCTTTCATATGTTATGTTTATATTGTATGTCTTTTATCCATTGACATATTATTTTTATTAATATTTCTTTAAAACATTGCAGATATTTTGTTTGTCTACTTAAAAAGTTCTTTTCTGATGTTAGAAGTTAGGGCAAAGCGGATGAGCTTTATAACTAGCAAAAATGTATGTTATATATCTATATATAAGTTTATATTTAAAAACAATGAAATTATATACACATATTTATTTTAATCCTTAATTTGATATTGTGAGCAAACATAGCCTAAATTAGTGACAAGTTTAGTTTAGTAATGAAGCTATAAAATAAACATTTTAATACAATAAAAAAGCATGTGTTAGTAGGTGAATGTGGTTAATATGCCAAGCATGTATAGTTTTTTTTTATACTCTATTTCTATCTCTACAATTGTATCATTCAGTCATTCCTTCAAATTTATCCCTAAAGAGGGGTCATTTCATCATTATTATTATCATTCAAATTGTCAATTCATGTTTCAAAATGCATAGAAATTCTGTCATTTATGCCAGCCTGTAAAAGAACCAAAATATTTATGAAAAAATGACTTCAATACTCTACTGTACAAGTCCTTACAGCAATATGCCAGAAGCGAGACAATATGACAAAAATAATAAAATAAGTGCATTTTACTCTTGCTTATAATAAATTGTATGCTTTCAATACTTCTTACCCTCAACATTTACTTCTACTTGGTCTAGAGTGGCAGATGGATGATGAAGTGTTAAAGATGCAGGCTGATGAAGAGGAACTGGTCCTGGTAAAGTGACTCTTGCTCCAACACCTCCACCCTCAGATACATCTATTATTAAAGGGCAACCAGGAACTCGCATCTATAATATAAATTTTAAATATGTGTGATACATGGCCAAAATATGAATCATCTTAATGTAAAAATATAGTTTTTGGGATCTCACTGAAATTATTAAATTTAAATTATTTTCATTTCATTATTCTGATTACACTAAGTATGGCATTGAGTTTTGCCACTCAATACACAAGGCTTTGAAATGCCAAAAGTGAAGAGCAGAGTGGGTAGTGAGAAACATATAGCTATTCAATAAAAAGCTTAAAGTTACTTTTTATTTGTATGTTATATATATGTTTCTATTAAACATAGTTGTAACTAACCTTGTTAAAAGATACATTGACTATATGTTCACAGGCTTCAGTTGGTGTGAATGACACTGTAAATCTGGCATTTCCCTATAAACAAATATCAGATATCAGAGCACAATAAGATGATTTTATAAAGATATAAAATAAATATTAATATATGTATGTATATATATATATATATATATATATATATATATATATTAAAGGATCTAAAGATTTAAGGATTGTTATAAATTTATTGTTAAAAAACATAGTAAACTTTAAGTATTAAATTATTTATTTTATAGAAGTATATTTATAAATAATTAAAAAAATAATAATAAAAATAATATTTTATAACAATTTTCATCGTTTCTATTACTGACCTGTGGATGTACTTGCGTGGGAATATTCTGGCCTCTTGCAGCTACTGTAATCTCAAGGTTGCCCTCTCCTGCCTGTGCTGCATCCACAGCAAGCTGAACTGGTACTCCTATTCTAGCTGATGATCCTCCAGTAACACTCACCAATTTGCTATCATATGCTTTACATACAAATGGTGTTCCCTAAAAGAATGTATTATTTTTGTTACTAAATTATTTATTTAAAAAAAATATGCATAAAACAGTGTTTAAATATAAATGAATCACACCGGAACTGGCTGAGTGTTATAATGTGCCGTGAGTGTGTGGGGTCCAACATGCTTAGGTGTAAAGCTTGCTACTAGTCCAGATACGGCCTCTCCTGTGAGACGTACTGGAACATCACCTCTAGGCCCTCGTACTGTCACAGTAAGCTCCCCACCTCCAGAACCTTCCACTCGCACAGAACATGACGCTATCTCACCAACTGGTATTAATTCTGTAAATATATTTTCTAAAGTTAGGGCTTACACTTCATATGTATTTATTTACATTGTCAGTTGACAAGTTTGAAGTTTGGGTGAATGTCATCTGTCAATTTGAAAGGATCTTGCAATTTTTAACGCCATAATAAAAGAACCATTACCATACCATTTTTTAATAAACGATTTAAGAGAAGATTAAAGATTATGATACTTAATTTCCAAGTTTTTTTTAAAATTATTACTTGTAAATTATATTTATCATTCTATAACTTATATGAAGAAAAGGATTTAAGATAGAATATATGTATATGAAAATTCATAAGAATTTGACTTACCAACTTGAGAAGTATCTATAGTAACTTTTTGTGCAGGCGCGACATGAAAGACGAAAGGCGAGGAAGGTACCGGTTCACCATTAAATTTAATATCCACTCTATGTGGTGTTGAAGTCTCTGGTCTCCAGAAAACTAGGCAGCGACCTCCTCCTACAACCTGTAAATGGTTAATTCAATGGTAGCCATGGTTATTTTTATAAGGAATATTTTTTGTTAAGAAATCCAATTAGGTGCATAATGTTTTAAAAAACACCCATAGTAACTTTTAAACTAAAATATTTTCAATAATGTACGTACAATGTAACTAAATACTTATAACTCGCTTTTGAGTAAATAAGTTATTAATAATTCTAGTCTAGGCACTGTCAACAGCAGCAACTTGCAGATTTACTTAAGTAAAGTTTGTTTAGGTTTACATTGTACTTACTTGTACATGATTGGGGACTTCACCCTCATTGATTGAAATTTCTAATTGCCCTTCACCCGCAGCGCTGGCGTCAACTGTGAATATAAGCGGTGTTGAAGTTATTTGTAAACTTTTAATATTTCCTGGTTGTTCATTTTTTAATATTGTGAAGAAGTTTTAAAGCTTTACTGAAGGTTGTGATATTAGAAGGAAAAGTGTAAAGTGTAATTTATATTATTACGAACATTTTGCTTATTTCTAGCGTCCCAAATATATTACTATCTATAAGTATTATTTTTGCATTAAGCAGGATAAGCCAGCTACATTAATTGGTGAAATCTGCCTAACTGTGTGATGATATTCCACATAGAGCATGAAGTATACTACTAGCTACGTTCACTATAGACTACTGTAGGTACTATCTAAACTCGTAACTCATAGTTTTCGAGACATCGCTGAAAGTAAAGTCTTCTATTTTTCTTATTTTGTTATTTCTTATTTATTAAAATATTCGTAAACGCTACTTAGTGACTATTAACCAGACATTTATTATTAACAGAAACAAAAAAGAAAAAATATTTCAAAATAAATTGAGAATCGTCGGTTCTTAAACGTTTATTAAAAAAGAACAATGCGTCCCTGGGCTCGTTGTTTTGGCGCAGTTCTAGCTATAACTTATAAGGTACTACTAGCGTACAGAATTGCAGATGCCGGTACGGCGCGCTTGGAATAAATATCGCATTTTCTCACCAGATGGAGGTAGAGATAAGCGTATACATACATATATGTTTAGTATAAATATCAATATTCAGTTACATTAACTTGAAATTCCTGAGAATTGACCAGCAAATGCTCTCTAAAGTAGTTAAATTAAAAAAGGTGTTTTAATATTTATTATTTACTAACTTTATATCTATTTGTAAAGACATTTTTAATTTGCAATTGTACTTTAGAGTGTCAATATTGTCGGTGTGATTCAGTTGAAATAATATGTAATTTAAAAAATCTGAATAATTTTATTCAGTTCCATAAAACCGATACGGTAAAAAATAAAAGATTCTCCTCGTAAGTTATTAAAATATTATTTACTGGGATAAAAAGGTAAGCTTATCGTGGCGTAGCTAAGATACATTTTTTAATTGTCATAATAAAATAAAGCGCGGAATTCAGTTGTGCCAATCAACACTTTGCATAAGTATTTTAATACTAGGTTCTTCGTCATTTGATTTTCCTTTGTGGGAAATCTGTGCAGAAGCACATAACCTCAAAACCCAAACAAACGAATAAAAATGAATAATTAACAAACATTTATCGCATAAATATTCAATGTAATAAATTTTCACGATACCATACAACTATAACAACAGATCTTCAACTACAGTGACTTCGTAGTCGAGGAGTAGTTTAAATTGACGTAACCAGTTCTAACCGCTACATTTAGGTTGCTTTTATTGGGACATGCCTCCAATAATTGTGTTTACCTCTGAACTGGCACTGTTGTCCAACGAGGGCGTTGCCCACATCCGTCACTTTGATAAGGCTTGCATCGTAGACTTTGGCAACTAATGGGCCTGCGGCCAGTTTGTCCTCGCCAATGGAAACCTGTTAACAAGTTAATATGAATATTTAAAACAGAAAGTTTGATAATCGCAAGCGCAAAGTGTGACTGTAAACGCTACTAGCTGTGGATTCGATCCCAACTCTATGATGTGAAATATTTATTTAAATTTATATTTCCATTTATTCTGATATGTCTCATTTACTTCGATGTCGTGGCAAAAGCGCGACTTCCGCCACTCAACACACAATGCCTCCAGAATTCGGCGAAAAGTGGGAGACGGAGTGTCTTAACACTAGGTTCCCTCTGACTTGCTATGTGCGAAATACAGAGCTGAAGCTGATTAGATTTTTTTTAATTTGGATTGTATTGTTACGCTTTTTAAAAGATCTTTTTTTGTGGTAGGTACTTAAGACCAAGAAACAATAGTATGACATAAAATGTCCTAAAGTGTGAAGCGTAAAGAATGCAGTGCCCGTTAGTGGCACTCTCGTACTTAGTGCGCTCACGTACATTAACAAAAGAAATATGCTGAAATAAAAGATTTTAGAGGATGCATTCGTAAGACAAATGCCTTCCTTATGTTTGGAAAATGTTAAACTACTTATGTTAATTTTTTGTAAGTATCTAATATAAAAAATATTATTTACTATGTCTAAGCTAATCGTTATATAAAAAATAACAGTCCTTAATTACAACATAATTATATTATAAAATGACAGTAGACATATAACGCAAGCTTATGGGCAAATTATATAATTTGTATTCGCAACGCCATCAGTAGTTTAGTAAAATATGTACAAGTCTGAAAATTTATTTTCTTTATTACTTATTTATTTTCAAGAAGCTAATACAGATTATAATTCGATGCAGAGGGAATCTAGTGGCAAGACACTCCATTCCCCACTTTCCAATAAAATTTTCGAGAAATTTAACGAGCGTTTTGAGTGGTGGACTGCAACTTCGCTCATTGTCTTATTACTAGAGACTATTTAATTCCCCGAATGGGAATTGAACTCACAACCGTTGGGTAGGCATAGGGATGGTTGAATTTAATAATATATTTTTATTTTATTAGATTTTACTTGTATTATAGAATATATATTGATCTCAAGTACTATTACCCATTAGGAGGTAGATATACGACCTTCCACTTAATATATTGCCGTGTTCGCTAATTGCAATGCTATTTATTATATAGATTACCTAAAGACTATAAACTCTAATAAGTTTCAATATTATCTATCTAGTCTCGCATGAAACAATGTACGAGTATGATTATTTCAATAATTATTTTCCCCAAATAGCAGGGTAGGGGAACTGGGAACCTACCGTTAGGGCACTTCTCCAATTTCCGCCGAATTCTGAATGCATTGCGTGTCGAATTGCGGAAATAAATGCTGAGCTTCGTGTCGTTAAATAATGTATTATTATTAAAGTAAAAAAATATATACTTACATCAATTAAATGTGTGCCAACTTCATCTGGAGTAAATTCGATGCGGTATACGCCGGGTCTGTCCACCACGTCCAGCACGCGCGCTGTCACCGGTCGCCGAGATGGTGCTGTCACTGTAACACCGACCTATGGAGATACAACATTTGTTAATTTGTAGTAATCATTTTATATGAAAATCGAGTCAAGTGCGAGTCGGACTTGCCCGCTGAGGGTTCTATACCAATCGAAAGATCGTATGTCGACAGAAGTACAACTTTAATTATCTGTTCAGTTCAGTTCTTAATTTATGGCGCTTAGAGCGTGCCAGTTGAGCACTAATCACTTCGCCAATGTCACGTTGTATGGAGAACACACGAAGGAGAACTTTAATATTTATTTCCCACAAAAAATGACGGACAGTTTTAGCTAGTTCCCTTCGGTATGTGTTACTCTATGCCTTAACTATAAGAGTACCGAGACTATGAACGATCGATAAAAGAATATGAAAAAAAAAACCATTAATACAATGTAAAGCAAGAAAGAATTCGAAACACTACCCAACTACATAAGTACAGAAATGAGTTTTCACAAATTATATTTTTCATTTCATCAAACGGGAAAGCTCTTTCTCCTAAATTACTTTTAAATAAAAACGCTTTGCCTTGCAGTTTTCGAACGAATATTTAATTTTTCAATATAGTCGGACCGAGATTCGATTTCAAATTGTTCCTGCTTCGTGAATAAATTTATGGCTTAACTTTTTATTAAAAGTTAGTCTTTGATCGAGTGTAATTTAAGATAAAAGTTAATCCATACAAAGTAATTTAGTAATAGTCTGGGGAAATATATTTATTATTATAAGCGTGAACATTTTTGGCAAACGTAGGTGTGTATTAATTATGAAATAACTGGGTAAGCTCAGCTTTCGATTGGTGTTCAAAAATCTACTATATATGAGGCTTCATGAAAAAGTAAACTCAATGATATACAAAAAATAAAATAATGTTCTAATGCGTATGATAATGCTGAGCCACCTAATTTCTTTTTTGATAACATTTTTAATTACTTTTTTTATCTATTTAATCAGACAAGTATATTTTTTAAATTATTAAATCAAATATCATTAAGCAAAAAAGAGCAAGAAATTTTGGCTAACAAAATTGAATATTTTCTTTAATAATTTAAATAAAGGCAACCCAAATGCCACGTTCAAAAATAAAAATAAATCTGAACTGAATAAATTATTTTTTGTAGCAATTATAAATATTTCTTTTATGAATATAAAACTCCATTAAGTGACGTGTTATTTATTCACGCTGTAGTAACCTTATTGGGGCTGATGATGTTCAGAAATATTCACGATAGTTCACGGTTCAAGCCCACCTACATTTCCTGTGAAATAAATCTGACGGGTTATGCGTGATTCTAATAAATCTTAAACTGTCGTACTTGTAAAACGTCAGCGTTTTTTCACACTTTTGATGATACATTAGACTAGAATATAGAATATATATATTTCAAATAATAGTATTTAGATTTTAAAGGTGATTTGAATTTCGGTAAAAGTGCTGCTATCATCTACTTTTATTTACTTTAACAACAAACTCGACGCTCAAATGTTTCAGGCATCCATTATTTAAACAGTTTTAACCAATTATATGTGGTATAAACAATTGTCAACGCTATAATTATATTTAATATAATTTTTAATCAAAATTTAAGAATTAATAAAATATAATAATTTTACTTTCATAAGATATGTTTGTTTCATTTGTTTAGAGCAAATACTAAAAAATCTCAAGTAATTGTTCTGATCTTTATTGGACCATTTAAGATACTGAGAACGTAACACAACGCTTTGTCTTTCCTACAGACTAAGTAATTTGAAGTCGATCGAATAGGATTCGAGAACTATTAAGAACACCTCAGATATCATCACCATCAGCACCAATTAGGTCAATACAGAGCCTTAGAATAAATAATAACACGCAATTCAAGGGAGGTTTAATAATCATAGAACAAATGTTTGCTACAAAAAGCAATTTATTCAGTTCAGTATTTTGTTTTTTGAACGTGCCGTTTGAGCAACCTTAGTTTAATATTATTAAAGTAAATTTTAAATTAAAAGTGAAGTCGTATGTAGATACGGTGTGGGTAAATCTGTGGGATAGAAAATGGATTGTAAAAGTATAATGGCATAAAAGTATTTCAAAAGGATTTACCTCGCGTATATTTTAAAATTCTATATAACTTTTAGGTTTTACATTTTTTTATTTATTTGCTTTTGGCTGGCTGATTTGAAAGATACAAAAATAGTATCTATTGAATTTTAATAGACAATATAATTAAATTAATAAAATACATATTTACCTAAGTTTCGTTATTTAAAGATTTTAATATGGTTATGTTTAAATAAAAAAATAAAGCTTCAAATATATATATATATAGATACCTCATTTTTATTGAAAGTTGGGGCGCCCGGTGAAGTGGATATTTCAAAGACGGCCGGCACCCGCGCGGGGATCAGCCTGGTGGGCTCTCCGCCGCCGCCACCCGCCGGCCCTGCCATTATTTCTACCTTCCACGGAGACCCTACAAAAAATGTAAAAATAATGTAAAAAAGTGTCTTTATACTCACGCGTACATAAAATGAGTATTATATTTAATCATTCTTCTTCTTGAAATCACAACCAATAATTTATTTTCTCAGTTGAGTTTATTATAACGTTCCCAGCGTGCCAGTACGATACGATCGTTGTGGATTCAATCAACACTCGGGGAATTAATTATTTATGATTCTTTGACTTCTTCGCTCTAGCACCAAAGCAAAAGCCCAGCATTGATATCTTATCAGATTTTAATAGTTGAAGTTCTAATATAACAAAAAAAATATTGTCTCATTTAGGGAAATTATACTAAGTCTATTTTACAAATTACATTTTCCTACACAAAAGAAAATGTAAGGGATACATTTTAAAAGCGATTTTAACGTAATTCTTAAGACGTAAATCATAGCAGTTGGTCTAATTTGTTTAGAGTGTTTGAGAAAATGGCCTCCAGTATAATTGCAGAGAAACAATCGCTAAGCAGATAACAAAACAAAAGGAGGGACGATCAATCATTTTGTCAAATTTGTTTTTAGTTCAACTGTTGAGCGGTGAGAAAATGGTTTTATGCAAATAAAGGTTACAGAAATTAATTATGTTTGGAAATATTTTAAACATCCTAACAAAAACAAATATAAAAGATAAATTGTAATTTGTAAAAATTTTATGAACTAGATCTTGTAATTAAAACATTTCTACTCCTTTACACCGAAGTCTCAAAGCATTGCGTGTTGAGTGGCGAAACACAACGCCGCGCTTTGTGTCGTTATCAAAAAAATCTATGAAAATAATGAATCACAAATATATAAATATACATTTGTTTAAATTTTTAATTCCTCTTCTTTGCTAAGAAGCGCAGTTGAAAACTCGAAGTATTAATAAAATGAAATCTCAATTCTTATTATAAGATCAAACACGGATTCCCTCTTAGTATCATGTCTATAGGTAGATATTATATATAACCTATATACTTTAAACTTGACGAACAAATGACGATAATCTTTATAGTTTAAATCATTAATGTGTGTGTGTGTGTATGGCACCTGTAGGATATTGTAAATAAATACAATTTATTTCATAATATAACAAGGGATAGGTACGCCTAGGTATTTACCTAGGCGTACCTTGTTATTTAAACATGATTTGTTTGTATTTGTTTAATATTATTTGCTACGGAAAAGCTACCGGAAATATTGTTAACTTAATAAAAGGAAATATATGTACGTTTGAAGTTTGAAATCAAAATGCAGACAGCGTAAAACCGATTGTATTCAGATTGAATTGTTGGTATGAAAGACATTTCCAAAACTCTATCATGCGGATTGATTTATATTCAACTAAATGTAATCTTTGTTTGGTACGGAAGTAAAGCTTTCGCTTGCTTAAACTTATTTTTATATGTATTTTTTTCAGTTTCACGCTGTATCTCGTATGCAGCAGGATAGACAGGAGTCTAGTGCTAGTCGAGTCTAGTGTTAAGACACTCCGCTCCTCACTTTCCGCCGAATTCTAGAGGCATTGTATCAGTGGCGGAGCTCAACGCTGGCATTTGCCTTGATACCAGAGCAAAGAAATGGAAATTTTAAATATTCTGGCGCGAAAGCGGAACAAACAAACTGACATTCACATTTATAATATTAATATGATCATTTAACTACCTACCTACCTACTTATGTAAAATCGCGTCACTACTAAACACACACAACTAAACCAGTCAGATTCATTGTAGAAATCTAAGTGCAATTTATAGAATTTTAGTATATAAATAAATAATCAGGTTCATGCTATATTTCGCTTATAGAAGTGTAGACAGAGGGAACCTTATGTTGAGTTGAGAACAGAGTGTCCGTTTCCGTTCCCCACTTTCCGCTGAATTTTTCGAGACTTCGTATTGAGTGGCGGAACTAAGCGCCGGGATTTTGCCTTGATGCCAGAGATATTTATTTATTTAGAGAATTCACTCTAAAATAAGTTTATATTAGTAGTTTTAAAGTAATTACTGCCGCATCCCCTAACAACTAAAAAAAAACGATTTATAAAGAAGATTTTTGTGTATATCTATAAAATAACAGCTTATTACTCCCATAAGTCCACTATTAAAATAACATTTAAAATTTAGAAATATATTTAAAAAAAAGAAGCACACAGCGTATGCAGGTGTCGCCTAAACCAGTTCCTCCCGTTACGGCCCTACACGCTAACGGTGCACGCTAGTGAATGCACCATCGGGACTAATTAGCGGCCTAACATACTATAATGACGTTCTTTCATAAGAATTTCTATTCACTATTTAAATTTCCAGTCTCTATGAATCTTATTCTAGTATAGGGTGTATATAACAATTTTTGGATATTTTGTGATGTCTTTTTTGTATTTTTAATGTATTTCCTCCGTGCTTAGAATTCTGGTGGCGGAATTTAGCATCGCGCTTTGGCTCGTTAACAGAAAGAAGCAATGAAAAAGAATTGAACTCATAACCTGTCATATTTACCGTCGCACGCTTGTGAACTCACTCTACGACTGGCGTTTGCTTTTGCTTATTAAAAGCAAAAAAAATGGATATCCTATATTCCGCTTAAAAGAAAATAAGAAGAGAGATCCTAATATCAAGACATTAGGTTTCCCCGTTCTCTTCTTTCTGGCCGAATTCATTACGGGTTAAGTGGTGTAAATTTTGCTGGAACATGCAAACAAAAATAATCAATTTCTCTGAGTGTGATCAAACCAGACACTGTGATCTCATAGAATGTTATAAGTTTTTAATGCATTTCTATTTTCCATAAAATGTACATTGAGTAGGTTCGATTCTCGCCGCGACGCTATAGGTACGTTCGTCGTGATCAAATGTGCGCGTCGGTCACGCTGATGTGCATACGACCGGTGCTGATGTTTTTTTTTAAATTTCTATCATCACGATTTCATGACTACAGTTTTATACCATTTATCACCTTAATTTGCAAGTACCTTTGTTATATTCAAAACAAATTCGTATTAAAATATTCATATTAAAAGTAACATATTCGTATTAAAAGTGTTTTGTGGAATATTCAGCTTGCAATGAGATTAGTTTTTGATTATACTATACTTTTTGTAAAAAAATTATAATCAAAAATCAAAACTCTTATAACGTAAACTTACCTAATGACAAGATCATGGCCATAGGAATAGGAGGAATCAGCTATAGTCCGGGTGGGCAGTGCCCACTCCAGAATAATCTCATGTCCACCCCAGAAATGTTACTAATATAAAATTCACCCACAAAAATAAAAAAATAAACCTTTACACGATCAGATTTGTTAAAAGCTATAGTCTAGACTCCCGTTGGGAAGTAAATAAAGTCGCCAATGGACAAGATATTCATATATTCCCTTGTCATCCTGTTTGATTTTACAAAAAAGTATGTATGACTATATTAACTAATTTAGCTCCATTCAAAATTCAGTAGATTATTACTTATTTGGTAGCCGCCTAACTATACTTATTAAGATTTCACAATAGTCTTTATATAAGGTTTAATTGAGCCAATTGAGCCCAGTGACCGATTGAGCTGAAATTTGGATTACAACTTTAGTTCTCATGACAATGAAATTATCTATATATTTATTAATCAATATTGTTATTCATCAAAAATGGCCGCTGTAACAAAATGGCGGATTACAAGTTTTGTGCATTTGTAAAATATAATATATAAAAATCTGGAAGCCTTTAGCTGCGACACAAATAAACAATGTGAGATACATTTCGGATGAGATTCTAATTTCCTACTATTATCCATAGATTAGTTGGAATATGTTAATTGTGTGTAACTGAAAGTGTTAATTGTCTTAGTGTGTTGTTAGCTTCAGATGTACTTCCTAAAATGTTTGTTATGAATAGATGAATCTTTGGAGTTGGAATTTTATTTTCTATTTAAAAAAATACTCTGCTTATACCATAATGTAAGTAGGCATACTTTCATATATATATAAGTATATTGTCTATTAAGTTTTATAAACATCTTCATATAGGTACTTATATTTTATACTTAGTTTGCATTTTGTTCATTAAAATTTATTCCTAATGATATATATATATATAGGTTTATATTTTAATGAACAAAATGCAAACTAAGTATAAAATATAAGTACCTATATGAATACGTTTATAAAACTTAATAGACAAAATGAGATTTAAATCGAATATGGTCTTCACATGTATATAAACTATAACTATTAGATACGAGCAATAACATACTTTTATTGGCTTTAAAAAGCATCACCGAGCAGCTACTCACAACTAGAGTATCTATAGGTAATCTTTATGTTCGAAAGACTTTAATGACAGACCGTAAAACGAAAACCGTACGATTGAATTTATACTCTAAAGGAAATTATGATTTAAAAATAGGTACTATTATAGGTGCATGGGACCAGTCGTGGCGCAGGCACCCAAGCGTGTGACTATAAATTTGACAGGCTGTGGGTTCGATTCCCACTCGAAGAAATGAAATATTTAATATTTCCATATTCTTCGCTCTAGTGTCAGCAATGTCAACAGAATTCGGCGGAAAGTGCAGAGCGGAGTGTCTTACACTAGGACCTCTGCCTACCCTACACGCGGGATACAGCGTGAAGCTGATAAAAAAAGTTTATTTATATTAAATGAAATAAATACATAATACGTAGGTATATTAATCTATCTCAAGTACTCGTTAATTGTGGACATACAATTGAAATAATATAAGTTATTGCCAGTAGCAGCTCTCCATGTAATTGTTCGCGCACAGCTGGTTGACCTTCAGATGAGAAACTGACTTGAATACTACACTGTCGATATGATATATCATGTGATTTTTTTGCGTGGAATGCACTCTGTCGTTGCTTTTAAATCAACTATTAATCGCAAAATAGTAAATACAATTTCAATACATCCACACTGTCAGCATTTAAATATTTTTATCAGTTTCACGCTGTATCCCGCGCACAGCGGGGTAGGCAGAGAGAACTTAAGTGTTAAGACATTCTGTTTTCCATTTTCCACCAAATTCTGGAGGTCATGCGCGTTGAGTGGCGGAACTTAACCCCGCTCTTTGCCTGCCTAAATATAAGAGAATATAATACTTATTGAAATTTATAGTCATTAGAGAAGATAATTACTTGTTATTAAAGACCATATAGGATATAAATATGTTGTTATGAAATTAAAAATAATTATGAAATTGCTTTCTAGACCTGTTTTTATTTTATATCCATTAACAAAATTCTATAATCGATGATTAAATTGTCGATAATTGACTCCGTCTGAACATTGCCGACATATTTGTTAACTACCGTTAGCCAGGTGGTTTATGGCAACTTTATTAAAATTGCAAATTATTATTTTTTACTAATAGGTGGATCCTCATATATATATGAATTTTCGTGGGAAAAAAATCCTCCAACCCAATCTAAATTGTTGAGCTTTTATATTAATATATCCATCACAATTTTTGGTTTGTAACTGAAGATTTAATTTAATAATTAACAATATTTAATTTTTGGCTTGTAACTGATAACTAAATTAAAAATTAAATTTACTTAATAAACAAATTTAAATTTAGTACCTATAATATTTTATTCATTTTCTAAATAAGTTCCTTTCCTAAGTTTGGAATATTACTTTAAATACATAAAAAAATGCGATAATTTTCTTTTTAATTAAAAAAGAATTCTGTTTTAATAAATTATATTATAATAATAAAAAAAAGACATACAAATGTTTACAGCTATTGTATAGATTTTATCGTTATATATTGTTGAATATTATAATGTTTAATAAATATTCTGTAATTGAATTTCACAAACATAATTTTATAACAAGCACCTCTTCGACAGATTATCATGCTGATGAAAATTAAATTCCATAAAATGAAAATTTGTAGCGTCAAATTAATATACTTAAGTGATAACGTCTATTGGACGTTTATTATTAGTATAAAAATATAGAACTTTATTTCTAATAAATAAATATATTAATATTAAAACCATTTTAAATACGATATATTATAAATACAATTAAATCAGCTTCTCGCTGTATATCGCACACAGCCGGGTAGGCTGAGGGTTTCCCATTTTCCGTCGTACTCTGGAGGCATTGAAGTTTAAGTGGCGGAACACAACGCCGTGCTTTGCCGCGAACGGAGCGCTTGCAGTCGCGTTTATAGCAACATTTTTGCAATTAGCAACGTGGACAAAATTCTACTTAGATCTGTGGTGACGTGCGTCCTCCTTCTACAGGTTTACAACGGTTCTTGCCTTAACATTACCATACATTAGTCCTATGGAGGTAAGGCCAAATGGATACAGAGTTGCGGATTTAGTTACATATTGAGTTCATGAAATAGCAACAGTTTCTATAACTCTTCTCCACTCTCCGCCGAATTCTGGAAGCATTGCGTATTGAGTGGTGGAACTCAACGCCGCGCTTCACCTCGACACTAGAGCGAAGGAATGGATATACATATACATTAAAATAAATATTTCATTTCTGTAATCGGGGATGGAACCCACAACCAGTCGCCTTTACAGTGTCACTTTTTGCCCCGGGTACTCGATTACGTTATATGCGGAGTACAATATTTTATTAACTACGCAAATTATTAAAATATATTTAGCTGAAATTATTTTATTATGCGAAATATTATTAAATTAAGATCTTTAGGCATCGTTATGTAAAAATGTAATAAAAAAACTTAAATTTTCTATAATCGCTCGTAAATGTACTTTAGTATATTGGTCAACCTTCTAAGATGCTCATGGTGTTCAGTTAACGACATTCCATTTAGTCTTGCACAATATTCAAGTGGCACACCTTTATGGTCTAATGCCAAGAAAATTTGTTTTTATGTTGGTATATGTAGGTTATGTGCCATATAATGAACGAAAAACATTATGAAAGTAGACAAAAAAGACATTAAAAAAATTTAAACAGAATTTAAAGCAGCATTAAGCATAACATGCTTTTTGTTTGAGTTTTAATATAAAATTCAATTTTATTATATTATGCTTTTATTTTATTATATTACCTAACTGTAACATGTAAAAACACTTGTATTCCTATATTAGAAGAACGTCGGCAATAAACAATAATACTGTCAATATAAGATTTTTTTATTTTATTACCCTGGGTTCCCTCTGCCTACTCTGCCGTGTACGGGATTCAGCGTGAAAGTGATCACGCTAATTGACCTAAGTAGGTTAAAGCCTTTTCAGCCGTGTCGTCCGCAAGCATATCAAGAATGTCTTAATTTCAGTAATTATCCTACTTTAATAAACCTTTCATAGGATAATGTATGAATACTGATTTTGAAATCTTTATAATTTATTCTAGTTCGTTCTTGAACTACAAATAAAAATAGCAACCCATGATTGTTTTTATGCGTTAGCTATTAATGTTTTATATTAACTATTGCGCTCAAGGTCGAGGTGCAATATGACATAACAATTAGAACAATATGTATTAGAATATTAGATAGTTGCGAACATGTAAATGGCAAGTTGCTTAGAAAAATATTAAAATATAACATCCCTACATATTATGCTATTTTCGGGAAATTCTAAAAAATACATAAGTTTTAAATTAAAGCAGAAAAATTGTTTACTCCTTTTTTTAGTTATTTAAAACCTTATGTTTTTATAGGTCATATAAAAAACCAGTCAATGCAAGTTAGATTGGCGCATCGAGGGTTCCGTACGGTAAATAAATTGGTACGACACTTTCACGAGTGTAGGTCAACGGGAAGTAAGGGAAATTAGGGTAGGAAGAGGTTTTTAATTTCTACAAAAATAATTAAAATTAAAAATATATTCTACCAATTACATGTAAAATATCAATAACGACAAGTACTGCATCAATGGGTGCTTAGTGTGAATTGTATAATTAAACATAGCCAATTAAGTCGCAGAAAGTAACTAAATGTGCAATAAATGGTACTTTTAGAACTCGATTTTCTTTGCTCGAACTGCTTGGAAAGTCGATTCGGTGCAGTTTTTAACTAGTTTCTTTTCACCATATTAATATTGGATATTTATATCCAACAGTTTAATTCAAACTAGTTAGTTTGCAATTTTTACCGTGTACCTAAATTCGAAATTTGGTGCTAAAAATAAAACCCCCTTTAATTTCCAGTGAAATTCGGTTCAGCTTTCTGGAGATCAGTACAACAAATAGAAATACAGTTATTTTGAAACTACAGGCGGACACTTCAATTTTATATATTATATATATAATATAAAATATATATTGTATGGATATCCTATGACTTATTTCACATTATTTTAAAATTAGTTACTGCTCTACTGGGATCTGTCTATTATTACTGACAGGTATATTGTTGCCAATAGACCTGATATAGTACTAGTAGACCGAGTGGCGCGCAGTGATTGTCGACGTTACTATCCCACATGGTGACAATCTCGTGAAGGCTAAAAAAGAAAAACTATCTAAATATTTGGACCTAGCCCATGAGATTACCGCCATGTGGGATGTCAATGCGACTACGGTTTAATAGCGAAAAGCCTCGACCAACACATTAAGAGGCTATCGCTTAGCTGTTGGATCAAGAACCGGATACAGAAGGCAGTGGTACTTGAGACGGCACGTGTTGTGCGGAGGTTCCTCTCTCTGGAGCCCTAGCCACCGATGGCTTGGACCCTTGTCCCGCCCTCGAAAGAGTGGTTTTTTATATTTTTAAATGTATTTTTTTTATAATAATTTATATTTAAAAATGTAAAATTGATTCACTAGTTTTATATTGACCTAGTAGAAAAAAGGGATATTTTTAATATGGCTGCGAAATAATCTAATATCTGACGTAATTCAAAATATTCTAACTATAACTGCCTACCCAGACGTTATTCATTATAAATATAATAAAAAACAATGTAAATCGTATGTACGGATATGCACTTACTTATGTAACTAGAATACTTCTATTACTATATAAATAATAATTGCCTATATATACTTCAACACACAGTCAAGGATTTCTACGAGTTGTGGTTGAAATCCAATACAAATTGAAATCTGAGATTCGCGTGAATTAATATAATAAAATAATTCTTCTTTACTCGAGCATAGCCGCCGTTATTTACTGTAAGTGCGAAAAGGTTTTATATTTCAAATATTTTTTGTATTTTGCCTAAATATATGCATACAATTTTTTACACTAACTAAATAATAAGGAATTCCATATTCTATTTTATAATAAATCGAGTTTGCTGAGAAATGTTTTAAAACGTGAATTTTACCTTTAGTAAATATACTTTTCTTATAAGTTATACTTTTCTTTGTCTAAATGTCTTAGAAGAATAATAGGCATAAACATCGCCTTCTACGAGATTCGAACCTGTACTAGCAACTAAAATAAAAGTTTATCGTAAAATATAAGTTTATAACTGAAACTTCTTCATACGACTAACCCAATATACAAAAGTAACTATGTAATAAACGGTTATGTAAGAAGAAAGTGATAGTTTGCGCGGACTATAGATTCAATGCTTATGCAAGTAAACCATATAATCTTTGTAAATATACATTACACCGGGTCTCACTATTGAAGCTTTTACTATCCAGCATTTGCCTGTAAACGAGATAATTTGTGGGTTCGATTCCCACTTGAGGAAATGAAATATTTAATATTTTTATTTTTTGGTAGCGTAAGGCACTCCGTTTTCTCTGACTACCCCGCTAGGGATACAGCGTAAAGCCAAGTTAAGTTATAATTATTTTGAACTATTGTATAATTAATATAAAAAAGTATCCATTCTTGTGACACAGTTGAGATATATGGTTAGGGCATTTAAAATTTTCTTGGAAAAGCTTTCATGCAAAAAGCGATATGTTTAACCGTCTATCACTTTTGCTACTCATAGTTACGTTAAATATACAAAAACTATAGTAATTATTTTTTTAGTCGGTTTTTCTTTGTTTTGAATAAAAAAAATATATAAAATCCTATACTCGATACACGTTGAATTCCTGACATGATTATAGCATAAAAATCGATAGTTTCAAAAGTATTATGATATCATTAAAATACACAAAAAAAAATTAACTCAATATTTTTGATATATAAATCTACCTACATTTACGTAATACAAATACATAATTAAAATCTTGTATTAGCATACTTTTCATGGTTAAAATTCATAGCGTTTCTAGTTTAGCAGAAAGTTGATTATTATATAATATATTTAAATTTTATTGAACACTTTCAAGCCCATGTCTTGCCAAGCCTCTACGGTTTTGAATTTACCACTTTAGATATATAAATGTTAATTTATTGCATATTAGTTACATAAAACACTAAGCAGGTTACTTTATGTCTTTGTTCTGCTTTGAAAACCTATATTATAAAATGACATAATAAGGATATAACATTTTTAATGAAATAAATAATAATATATATTTGGCCTTGACTTATACATGATAAAAGATTCAATTTAGAAAGATTAGAATATGATAATGAAGTTTTTTTTTCTCATTCCGTACCAGTCACGCAACATCGTCCGAAGCATTGTAAGGTAATAAAATATATCACACCGATGAAATAAATATTCTATTTTGGTTATTAATACAAATATTAATAGAGTGCTCTTTTGTTTGAATTTGTATAAGGGTGAGGAGTCCCTACAAAAGAGTTCAACGCACGTTTCCGCATTGTTTTAAAGCGGTGAAGCGATTACAGGATATATTCATCATTACTTTTAATTAATTAGTTTTAAGTTTTTTGATCATAAATTTGTTAAAAAATCTATGTAACTAATACGACAAGCTGTCGTACCGGTTTTCCTAAATTCACTTAAAGTGGGTCACTTTTAATAGTGTTTACACAATTATGACGTGAATAATGTTAACTTGTTTAACGTTATTTAAACAGATATATATAATTAAATACTTACATTCTTATTATATTCCTATCAATAAAATATATGACAATAATTATATTCAAAATCATTTAGAAAAGCAACGACGTGTCTCGCCCACATAAATCCCGCTGACATTCATATAGACATGAGAAACAGTATGTATGCAAATAACATATGAAGCAGACCTTTTTAACGCGAATAATTCTCTCGACGACAGCGATGTGGGGCAGTGTAATGACGTATACCGGAAAGAAATCACAACAATAACACTTTCATACACTCACAACACTTAATAGAGTCCACACTTCGGTAAGTTCTCAACTGTTCTTCTATATGAAGAACAGAGAAATAGTACACAAGTGTTATAAGGCAAGTTTAATCTGAGCTAGCACATATGCGGAGGAATAAGCGGCGAAACTGCATTTTGTACGCCGAGGCGACGCCTCGTTCGAATGCGACTGCGGCCCGAATGTCAGGCGCGAGCCGCGAGCTGCGCGGGCGCTGCCTCGTGACGTCACCCAGGTATTCAAAATGGCGGTGTGGAATTTGAGAGCCTACGTACCGTCAACATTTAATTATATTTTTCTCAGGTAGTGTGCAATAATAAGTTGATTAAGCATTTAGGTTTGAATTAATATTTGCAGATTTATAGTAATTGTATGTAATATGTCATATTACTTATATGCGCAAATTATTTAATTAAAATTATTATTCATATGTGCATATTTGCATGTTGATTTTGTAAGTTAAAATTTTTATAAGCATTAAAAGCCACAGCAGATTTTTATAACGATAATTGAATTTCTCACACTCTATAAATACGTATAGTGTAATAGAGTGGCGTGCTGTCTCTACAAAGCCCCTTTCACTAACACGAATGAGATAGTCGGATATGTATTCGTTCCAATGAATGAATGGCTAGCAATAGAAAGGGACAGACAAGATGTGGACAGCCTTCGGAATAAGTCAATTCCAACTTTTACCCTAGAACCGTCTCGTCACAAACCGGGCAGATTTCTAGAAATTTCTAAAAGCTTAACTTCAAAATTTTTCTTGGAAAATCACTCCCAAAGTAGTTTTATTACAATAATTACGTGTTAAATAATTAGTAAGTTACGCTTGAAATCATTTATTATATGATTTTAATGTTTTTATGATATATTTATCAAATTAATAATGTATCTAAAACAAATCTATTTTCTTACTATCCAAATTTATAGCAAATATATGTGTATTAAAATACTAACAATTGAAATATCTATATGTAATATGTAGGGTAATTGTGGTAACCTACGTTGTAAAGACGTAACGTAATATTATATTCACAGCAAGAATCATATGAATATACATATGAATAATGATATTTCTTTCGGATATTACAACCTCCACATGTGTATAGATGGTCAAAAGTTAGTTAAAAATATACCAAAAAATATTTATAATAAATAGAAATTTAATTAAGTTTTTTTTTCTATCCTTATTATCGCCATCTGCTACTGAATTTTTTTAACAACATAAACGTACATGGCCTAGACATTAAAGTTTTTTTTTCTTTTGTTCCGTCTAGACTTGTGAGAATGTATGGCAATATATTTAGTTATTCAGTGCTCATTGATCTGTCAGTCACAACGGTATAAAACATGCCTACTATAATTTTTGTCTATGCTCTTTTATGGAGCAGCTAGCTTTAACTATATAAATGTAAAAAAATATCATCTTCACGCTGTATCTCGCATACAGCAGGGTAGGCAAAGGGAACCTAGTATTCAGACACTCCGTTCAACACTTTCCACCATTTTTTTTTTGCGTAATGAGTGGCTTCAACTGCTGGATTGATAGAGTTTTACAACAGCATACGACTATGAATGTTCATATGTTTATTTATAAAGATATAGCGAAGTAGTATTAAAAAATTGTTTTAAATACTTAACAGCAAAAAGAAACAAACTATTCCTTCTAATTAACTTTTGCTGTTCGAGTCGATTTTCTCCTCAAAAGTCCCTAAGTCCTTATAGAGTATTAAAGTGCAGACTCAAACTTTGTAATGTAAAGATGAGCTTTTGTAACTTGTAGTTCGTTTGTCCTATTTTATAGAATAATTGAGTTGCGAGTTGCTTCGGTGATTAATTATGTAAAAATTGAATTAAATCAGCTTCACGCTGTATCCCGCACACAGCAGGGTAAGCAGAAGGAACCTTGTATCAAGACACTCCGTTACCCATTTACTGCCGAAACCTTAAGGCATTGCCTTGACACCAGAGCGAAGAAATAGAAATATAAATTTAAATAAATATTTCATTTCCTTGAGTTTGGATCGAACTCACGCCTCTACGCTACGACTGGCCTCGATTATTAATGATGTAATTGGTCTATTTACAATATCTTAATAAATATCATAAATTTTGCCTATCCTGCTGTGAATGGGATACATAAAGAGGGAATCTAGTATTAAGACACTCCAATCTTCATTTCTCCCGTTCTGCCGGACACTACACCAGAGCGAAGAAAGTAAAATATTAAATATTTCATTCCCTCCGCAACTTTTTACATTGAATTTATATTTAGCATAAGTGACTTACCGGAAGAGTGGAACGTAACTCCATGAGTTTGGACCAAAAGTTGGACTCAAAGAATTAGTATTTTAGTATTTTCTTTGTAAGAGGTCGAATTGCGGCGCAGTTCAGATGTTAATAGAACATTGTAGCCTCGCAAGTAAGCCGTTGAGCACGTATAGTTGTTTTGTTCCAAATTTTCTTCCAGGTCATGTCGATTTGCTTGTTTGCCGAAATAATATAATAGCGAGGGAATATAGTTACTTATAAACTATTATTTTTGAGGTATATTATAAATATTATATTATACGACAATTACATATACCTTTACCGCGTTTTAAAACCCACTGGTCTATCTATAGTTTTAAGTAAATATGAAGTAAATTCAGCGGAAAGTGAGGAACGGGAATGTTTTAACACTAGCTTCCCAGGTTTCCTCTGGCTACCCTGTTATGGGCAAGGTATAGTGTGCAGATAATAATAATAAAAAAGTAAATTCACTTAATATCGCTATCATTTATAAAACAGGTGTACTCCTCTCTCTTAGACGACTTTCACAGTCTAATTTGACTTATTATTTTATTTACAATGCGTGCACACCGTATTACACGCTTTACTTAGGAGAAGCTTACTTTCTTTTATACTTATCTAAAATCGGAAAGATATAGACGTACCTAACCGTTAACATATAAAAATATAAAATTAAAACGCCTAGTGTTATTTATTACAGATATGCATATCTATAAAGATAATTATTTGACTTAGTTCTTTACACTATTTTATATTTATAAATATATTTTATATTTTGATTTCTTCGCTCTGGTAACGAGACAAAGCAGGTCGCTGAGTTCCGCCACTCTACGCAATACTTCCATATTTCGGCGGAGAGTACGTAAGTAGTAACGCTGTTAAATTAAACATTAAGAAACTATACGATTTTTAGTAAAAACCAACGATAATTTAGATTTAAGGCACTCCTCGTCGCGAGGAGGCTATATTTCTTTTATATAAAAGAGATCTTTTTAAAAACATCTTCGTGAAATTGAATTTATTTGGTAGACGGGCCGATGAAAAGAGTAAGTGAAGGCGAGCACAGCGCTCTCAACGTTGCAATGTATTTGTGTCCGTTGGTGCATTACGTCGCGTCGTACAAATTGTGATATTTTAAAAATATTTTCTATTGGACATCTAAACTTTAAAAAGCATATAAATTATAAAAAATATATTTTTATATAAAATATTTACTGGATTATTTTCATGTACGTTTGACTGTTTTTTTTAATAAGCACTAATAATAATTTCCATAAAAATGTGATGAAGAACGAAGATGAACTTGAATGAATGAAGTTGAAGATGAAGATGAAGTTTTTGCCTGTGACTTCATCCACGTAGTTAAATTAAAATTTTGTATGACATGTGACATATTCTAAATGTACGAACTTCAGAAAAAGTGTGTTAAATTGAAAAAGATATAAAAAGATACTTTTTCAATCCAAATCAGCATAGAACCAAATTTTTCAACTTTTTAATATCAATATAAGTATTTTTTGGTTTATTTCCGCTGTTATGTATAATAAATGAATAAAAATATTATGAAACAATAACTTACCAGGGACATGTTCGTCGTTGAAAGTGACCCGGACGGAGTGCGGTCGTAGAAGGCGCGGTGTGAACGCTGCTACGTATTTGTGGCCACCGAGCGGTCTCACCGAGCTGGCCACCAATGTGCCATTACCACCAGACACCTCTAGCTCCAGCTGTCCAGGTCCAGCAGCGCTCGCGTCAACTGTTTAATAGTATACCTTATGTTGTTACAGTAATTTCACGTACGTTTATTTATTAATATTCTTCCCTCTGATAAGGCAAAAGCGCGGCGTTGACTTTCGCCACTCAACACACAATTTGGCAGAAAGCGGGAAACGGAGTGTCTTAACACTAGGTATACAGAGGGACTGTATACACCGCTAGCGTGAGGCTAAAAATTATAGTCACATATCTAAATATTTCAATAACAAATACAATATCTATTATAATAATCATAAAATAAAGTTATAATATTTCAGTAATATTTCTTTTTACGTAGTTAATACAAAAAATTAAGCTAGTGACACTTTTTAACAAAAAATAACATATAAATAAAAATAAATCAGCCTCACGCACACAGCAACCCTGCTTACCCAGGCAGAGGGAACCTAGTGTTAAGACACTCCGTTCCTCAATTTCTGCCGAATTCTTGCGTTGATGGAAACATAAGCGTAACGTAAATATTTCACTTCCTCCATTGGGGATCGAATACACAACCGTCGCGTTACAGTCCCACCCTTGTGCACTAATAATTATATTTAGCTGAAGTAATTTTAATTAATATTACCTATAAATTCAACAGGTTGTCCCTCTATTCCTTTGTACGTTGGTTTTATGACTATTCCTTTTGCGCCTTTATTGTTATCCCTTTGAATTGGTCTAGAAAAAGTACAATATTCATTAGAAAAAAATCACATAGACATTGTTAGTCATTAAGTCTGTACGCAAAGAAAATAGGAATAATTATTCGTATCTGAATTGTATTATGCCATTGTGTGGTATATTTTGGTAGCTGCTTGTATTGTTTTATTTAGGTTTTAACTCTGTATCTCGTAAATAACAGGGTAATAAATATAAATAAAAGGATAATAAATAATAGGGTAAATAACAGCTAGAATTCAGACACTCCGTTCCTCACTTTATGCCGAATTTAACGTAACTAAGTTTTTTTTAGCTTTGGAAATAATTACTAAACTTTACAATTATATTTTATAAATAATTCTATTATGAAGGCATGTTTCATTTACTATTATTTCTCTAATAACGGCTAGGATACAGATATAAATAACATAAATTTGTAAGTAGACCAATAGGGAATCTTAAACTCCGGCAGCAGGTACGGATTGTAGAATTTATAACATCGAGACCTCGTTCCTTCGTACAGGCGCTTTATATTTTCTTTATGGACTTCTTATTTTATTCCTTGCGGTCGTTTCAATCTTACATCGATACCAATTTATTTATGAAGACAAAAGAAATAATATTAGAAACTGTTGTTTTTCGAAATGTTCTTTAAAAATATATATTATTAAAATTGGGTAGTCAGTCTCTTGAAAGTAATTATAGTTTCAGTTTTAATTATAGTAAGTGCCTACCACAAAAAGATTATTTTTTATGCTTTTAATAATTTAGTAGCGACTCGTCTTTAGCTTTGCCAAGTTGAACTACACGATTATATATATAACAAAATGATATACATTTTTATTATGCTTACAATGGCCATATATGAAAATCAAATAATAATAATAAAATAGTTTACTTGAAACGGGCATGTGCTGCGTCCGTCTCAGTGCGGGCCCCCCCGGTTGGGTCACGGGAGGGCCTATTGGATAAAAAAGACTGCTGTTGTTGGTGTTTCTCTTCCACACTGCTGTAGGAAGAGTCCCTCACTACGTAAGAGCTCTCGCGAACTTCACGTTTTGTGATTTCTTGCTAGAAGTTGAATGGTTTATAGTTAAATGAGAAAAAAAATAATGTAGGGTATTCATAGGTAATTTTTTATATACTTATACAAATAAGTAAAATATAACATTATTTGTAAGTATTTTAATTTCTTCGCTCTGGTATCAAGACAAAAGCGCGGCGTTGATTTCCGCCGCGCAGCANAGTGCGGGCCCCCCCGGTTGGGTCACGGGAGGGCCTATTGGATAAAAAAGACTGCTGTTGTTGGTGTTTCTCTTCCACACTGCTGTAGGAAGAGTCCCTCACTACGTAAGAGCTCTCGCGAACTTCACGTTTTGTGATTTCTTGCTAGAAGTTGAATGGTTTATAGTTAAATAAGAAGAAAAATATAATTAATGTAGGGTATTCATAGGTAATTTTTCAAGACAAAAGCGCGGCGTTGATTTCCGCCGCAAATCAAAATTCGACGGAAAATGGGGAACGGAGTGTTTTAACATTAGCCCACCTTGCTATATGCGGGATACACTGCAAAGCTTTTAAATCTAAGAAAAAAAAAACACGCGAACATTGTAAAATAAATGTTCATTAATTCTGTTAACGAGTACAATTTATACAAAATGACTAATTTACTTACCCGACTCGTGTACGTGTCAGAGTCCCGCTCGTCGACCAACCGGTCTAGATGCCGGTTGAAGGAGTCGCGCGATAAATCGCTAAACTTGTTCAATTGTGTGTTACGTTGTGTTTCCCGATCCAAAGTATTTTGTCCGTACCGATCGCTTGTTGAGTCGAGGCTGTCGAAATATATTTTACATTTAACGAATTTCATTGGCTACAGTTCTCAAATAACATTTCTGCCTAAAGGCTTTGGATTCATTTCCAGAATGTTTATTCTGGTATTGCGGCAATATCTTAAAATTATAAAGGTGTACCGATATCAAAAATGGACATTGATCTAATTTTTATTTTTGGTTTCTTGTCAGTTTAGGAAAAATAATTTACAATAAACATAAATAACATGACGTACCTACTATTACTGAACATCTTCCTAGTGGTTTCGACAGTATCCCATGAATCATTCCGCAAACGATGTGGTTTTCCCCCGGGATCTCCTGTATCTGCAGAGACTGGTAAACGAATAGATCAATTAAATTGTCGCAGTTTATTAGGAATTGCATTAACCTATATTGCAAGTAGTACTACTTGCAA
Source organism: Heliconius nattereri (assembly GCA_013403645.1). Lineage (NCBI taxonomy): Eukaryota > Metazoa > Arthropoda > Insecta > Lepidoptera > Nymphalidae > Heliconius > Heliconius nattereri. The sequence goes on along the minus strand of JAAIXI010000242.1, from coordinate 2,510,217 downwards.
TATAGGTTTAAATAATACATTTAAATAATACAAAATTCTTAATAACTTAATGCTGCTATTTAAATAAAACAATGCCTACTTGGACTTCCATATCTTTTTAATCGGTCAGTTTCGAGTGATGAAAGTGGGCTGCCCTGATCGAGATTATCTTGGGATCCGCTGTACGAGCTGTACATCTTATAGTTTGATCGCTTTTCTACCGTCCGCTTTGTTGTTGTGACAGGGCTGTATCGATCGGTGGGACTATTGACGCTGTTAAAAAGCAAAAACGTTTATAATACTTTTAAAAGGGTCAGGCCAGGTTTTGAGGCCAGTTGTGACGCAGGGTCACACGCGTCTGTGACTGAATGTGGGTTCAATTCCCACTAGAGGAAATGAAATATGTAATATTATCATTTCTTCGCTCCAGTGATGAGGCTATGCGCGGTGTTAAGTCCCATCAGTCAACACGGAATGCCTTCAGAATTCCGCGGAAAGTGGGGAACAGAGTGTCTTAGTATTAGGTTCCCCCTGCCTACCTTGCTGTGTGCGGGATACAGCGTGAAGCTGGTTTAATTTAAAGTTTAAGTATAGTTCCATATAGTGTAGTGTTGTATAGAGTAATCACGAAGTTCATTAATTTATTCCCAAAATTAATTATGTATGTCAGACGCAACATGTCAACACAAATTGCGTATATTAGACACGCCGATCATCCTTTACAAGTCGGATATTTGTAACGTAGGCTCTGAATATCACGTACCGATTAATTGGACTGGCAGTTCTGTTCAAAGGACTATCTTTTCTCGTTAGCGGGCTCGTCCGTCCGATAGGACTGGTCGCCCTGTATGGGCTGCTTGCCCTGTATGGGCTGCTAGCTCTGTATGGACTGCTCGATCTGGCAAAATCGAGTCGTGATCCGTTTCCCAGATGTTTTGACGTTATTGGGCTGGCGGTCCGGTTTCGAGAGCTCTCCGAATCGTATGTGGTGAAATTCTCTTTTTTATTTAATCTAGAATTTGTATACGAATCGGTGGTGTCAAAACTTTTTTCTTTTATATCAGTTCCAAATGAAGATTTGTAATAATCCGGGTTCCGTCGCTCTTCTCTGCGATCTATTGAGCTCGTACTGTGCTTTGTGTTCGTTTCATATAAATTGTAGTTATTGTGAGGACTTTCCGATCTCAGTCTAGTAACTGAAAATAATAAACTAGGGTGATATATTTATTCAAAAGAATTTCTTCATAAAATTTGTTCTTCTGAAATCTGAAATAATGATATTACCCGGGCTAGCAATTCTTATATAAGAAGGACTGGCACTGTCTCTTGGCTTTTTAGATCTCGATCCCACGCGGAAGACATGAGGTGATCCATGAACATCATATCCATTGAAATAAATATACAACTGTAATATAAAATACAAAATATACATTACATTTCAAATCATTATAATTGACATTATAAAGCTTTGTGTAGAGCTCAAGCTCATTGAAAGAAATGTTTTTTTTAAAGATAGCAAAAATTTGTTATTTATTTGAGTTATGGCAAAACCTTTTAGGCTTCAATTCTATACAATAAATTAAAATAATTTGAATCATGGAAGCACATCTGATGCTATTCACGTTATTCTATAAAACAGTTTTCTTTGACTGTATTAAATGTTTACAAATATGAAAGAACATAATTAACTTAAAAATATTTTTTTGTATATATTTCGAATGCTGAAATAAATAAATTACTTCCACTTCATATCACTCACTCTATGCTTGCCTGGCGCTTTAGGCATAAAAGTTGCACGATATTTTGTCGATGACAATTTTTCTAAAGCGCACATGACACTTCTCTTATCGTGAACAATATCTAGTTGCAGATCTCCCTTGACTCCACATCCGCTGGTGTCCAACTCAAATGAATGAGGTTTTAGTGGTTCAGCACCTTCTAGTGCTCCAGCGCTTAAACGTACTCCAGCTGGATCAAAAACTTCACAGGTAAAAGGACCACCCTAAAGAAAATATTAAAATATTTATTTATTTTATTTTACTCGTGTACATCGATAAATCGTCAAAAAGCCAACGCTATAGGATAAATCTTTTATGGCCACGTACGGAAGTCAAATAAGTACATATAAATAAGTATATATAAAGTTAATATCCAAATTATTCTTTTCAAATCTACGAACCTGAATATGTTCTCCTTTGTAAGTAATAGCTATCGTCCAGACACCAGCTTCGTCAGGTTGAAATGTTGCACTCGAAGCTGTAGTTCCTGGCGCTGATGGTGGAGGATGGCGGGCTTTTAGGGGAACTGCTCGTCCACTTGGTGAATGCGCTGTTACATCTATATCTTCACGTCTTGGTGCGCCTATGTAAATTGTTTTAAATATATTAGATAATTGATATTACATTATTAAAATATGAAAATTTAAGCGGAATTAACAACAATCTCATTTTTAATGACGTATACCAAATATAATGTTACATAAGATTGACATAAGATTTTTACCTGTGGCGCTAACTAGTACTTCTACAATGCTGCCTGCTGCACAAGGAGCCATGCCTGGCGGTGGAACTGACACCAACCGGGGCAGAGCTCGGAAGAAATATCTTCCATCCACTCTATAAATAAATATTTCGTATAAATAACATAGAAATAATACGCTACAATATCCACTAAAGCAAATGTAAGTACGATAAAATCAGCAATCATAAATTAACATTTAATAACCCTGTTAATGTTTAATTGTTCGTGACTTCACTGGGTACCTATAATATTCTATTCTTTTCTTTGTTTACTTATGTATATAATGGTCTCAATTTACAATACCTGATGTCATCAACAGTGAGCACTATTTCATGCATGCCTGCGTGTTCAGGGACAAACTCGCCGGCTCCTTTAGAGTCCAGCTTTAGTCTGGTTTCTTGTTCTAGAGGATTAACTATCGATACCTTTACTTCTGACATTGATAATTCTTGAGTTATGCTTTCTACTTTGATGTAAGTCTGAAAACAAAATGCATGAGGTTTATTTATAGGAATTTAAAATTTAGAAATAAACAAATATTCAACACATTGCTTAATAATATTTTAATTAAAAAAATAGCTTTTTAGCATTTTGTTGACGTTGTATAGTAATAATGTAAGAAAAGAGTACGAACTGTTTCTCCAACTCTTCCTGAAGTCGAATCAAGAGCTACTCGTAGCATGTCATGTACAGGCGGTCGCGGTGGTACGTTGCGGAACTGCGTGGCCCAAGTCATCACACCCAGATGCTCTCCGTCACTTTGACTCATGTCTTTGGCTGAGAGAACGGGCTGGACACCTAAAATTGGAACAATATAGTTATTTAAAAATATATATGTCTCCCAGCCGTTATTAGAATTTGGTGTAGAGTTTAGTTTTCTATAGGTATATAAAATATATTTAAATCTGCAAATACAATAAGAATGGAGTATCTTAACACTAGGTTCCCAGGTTCCTTTTGCCTGCATGTGCGGAATACAGCGTGTATTTATTGTTTAATATTCCGATACGGAATTACGTTCGCCAGAACTAGAATTATTGTAGTCCTACCAAATGGGCAATCAGACGTTTATTTTCCCTGGAGTACAGTTTGTATTTAGATCGAAGAGGCGTAATAATATACTGCAATATTAGTTTTGGCAACCGTTATATATATTATTTGCTAATTAGAATTTTCTGTGCTGTTAATTAATTACATTTTAATTATCTATATTCACATATGTATAAACAGTAAGAAAATCATATCTGTACATACTAATCCTAATAATATTATGAATGTGAAGGTTTGTGAGGATGGATGTGTGTTCCTGAGGCTTTGAGTTCCATCATTCAATGTACAGTGTTTCGAATTTGTATATCAAACGGAGAACGGAGAGTCTTACTTAACATACTGTTGCCTGTGTCAACCTTGCTATATACGGGATAAAACATGAAATACAAATAATTACCTAGCTTTTTGCCAGCATCTATAGCCATCTGGCAGTTTTCCTCCCATCTCGCTGGGTCTCGTCTTAGTCTGCTGGGTGGTGGAGCTGGACCTCCCATTGATCTCACTAGCTCGTTTGCTACACGACCGTCGTTCCAATCCGTCTGAATTACAATAAAAAAAAATGTTGTTTAATTAAGTTAGTTAAGTTAAAGATAATAATTTATTTAAATTCAAAGTTAAAAAATCAGCTTCACGCTGTACCCCGCACACAGTCGGGTAGGCAGAGGGAACCTAGTGTTAAGTCACTCCGTTCCTCACTTTCTGCCGAATTCTGGGGGCATTGCGTGTAGAGTGCGTGTAGAGTGCGTGTAGAGTGGCTCGACACCAGAGAGAAGAAATGGAAGTATAAACGTAAACAAATATTTCTAAAGTCAAAGTTATTTACATAAAATTATTAGCTTCACAATCTAAATATTTAAACCTAGGATTTCTAGCATAGCACTGCTGGATCAAAATCATAATTACGTAATTTATACGTGCCTATGTCCATTGATACGCTACATCCATTGAAAATATGTAATCACAAATTAATATGAAACCACAATAGTCCACTCTATACTAAAACTATACCAAATTTGTAACTGCGGTTAATCTGCGAACTGACATTCAACTAACTATTCAAGTGCTATTAATTTATGTTTCTACGTTGCGAAAACAAGCAATCGTTGCGGAAAAAAACAAACAAAACAATTAATTAACACGAAATTACGATAAACTTTCTAAGTGCTCTATGTATATGATATTTATTAGAAACAGAAATATCTTCGTGTGCCTTAGGGCATAAAGTTTACTATAAACGCGACTGGCTGTGGGTTTGATGCCGATATTTTCATTTCTATACACGCAATGCCTCCAGAATTCAGTAGAAAGTGGTAAACGGAGTGTCTTAACACTAGATTCACTCTGCTTACCCTACCCAGACAGCGTGAAACGAAATAGAAATATAATATATGTAAAACGAAACATAATATATATAAAAAACGAAATAGAAATATAATATATAATATATATAACAGCTTTGTTGTGTTAATGTCGATATGCGATATTAGTTTGCAATACAACTTTCCTGTTTACTGTCCATTTGAAATAATACACTGAATATGTGGTTATTGGTTAGCCAATTTACATATAAAAAGTTTTTAAAAATAAAAAAAATCAGTTTCACGCAGTATCCCGCACACAGGGTGTGGCAGAGAAGATCAAGTATTAAGACACTCCAACCCCCATTTTCCACCGAACGCATAGGGAACCTATTGTTAAGTTTGTCTTGGTGCTAGAGTGAACAAATGCATATATTAATAAATTATATCCTCCTCTCATTTTTTGTAATGCATTTTTTTTTGGGAAAAATTAAACGCATGGAAAAATATATATTTTTACAGATTTTCATTCCGATAATACCAGTTTAATGATATTAAAAATATAGTATACAGATTTCTTACCGTAAAATTACTGATTGGTCTTTCCAAACGAGAATTGACCCAATCTAAGGTTGATTTAACACCTGTTGAATCTGGTTTCATAAAGTAAGACAGGTACGTCATACCGGACAGCTCATCGAGCCACGGTGAAGCCAAGTACTCCGGTTCCAATACCATTGGAACATCAAGTTCTCTATGGGCAAGTTTCATAGCCCTTCTGCAGTTTTCAATAGCTTCATGACGATCTGGAATATTTTTTAAAGTATTTTTTATTATAATTTCATAGTAATGATACAATACTACATAGGCCAGTCGGGGACACAAAGTAAATAGATCCCTATTCATATCATCTCCATGGTGTGGAGGCAAAGCGTGTTGATTTCCACCATTCAACAATGCCTCCAGAGTTTGGTGGAATGTGAGAAAAATAGTGTCTTACCACTAGGTTTTCCTCGCCCATCTGCTGGAATACAGCATGAAGGTGAATTAATTTAATTTTAAATAAATAGCTGAAGATCTGTGAGCTACAGTTATAGGTTCTAATCTCAGCCTGTGGGTGATATTTATGTTGAAAATGTGTTGAGTTAGTAGAGTGCTGAGCGCTTTTTATCGTTTAAGTTTTAATTTTTATTATAATAGTATGTAAATATGAGAAATTTTATTTACATTGTATTATGTACACAAGAGCAAGCCAAATATTTGTAAAATCTGTACAATTTGTATTCAACTGTGTTTATTTATTTATGAATTTACTTTATTTAAATTATGTATGTTTTCTTTTAATTTATGAAACATGAGAACATATTTTTTAGCTTAACGCTGTATCCCGCACACAGGATGGGGGAGAGGAAACCTAGTATTAAGACACTCCAGCCCCCATTTTCCACCGAGTTCTGGAGGCAGAAATCAATACGCTTGCCTCGACATCAGAGCAAATAAATTACAGCATTAAATATTCATTTCCTTGAGTGGGAATCGAACCCACACCTGTCTTGTTCACAGTCACACGTGACGCATTTAAATGAGAATAATGTTAGTAAATTATAATATCTTATAGGACTTTGTGTCATTATTCTTAATTTAATGTTATTTAGTCTTTTTATATAAGATATTAAAAATATAAATTAAAACTAACTAAGCTCTTTCCAATTCGGGAAAATGCCAGGTTTGCAGTAGTCTAGGAGAGCCGACAAAAGCACCCCGCTGTTCCAATCTGTAGTGAGATTACCGACGCGGCACTCAGGCAAAGCTTGTTGTAACCATGATAACATAAGTTTTCTGTAAAAAAATATACGTTTTTGGTTTTTTTTTTTAAATAACTTATATATATTTTAATTTTTATTATTTTATAATAAAACAGTATAAAATTTGGGTAAATTACATAATATTTAATATTATCGAAAAAAACAATGTAAATATGAATTTATATCAGCATCACGTTGTATCCCGCATGCCAGAGCGAAGAAATGGAAATATACGAGTACATTTAAATAAATATTTTTATCTTCTCTAGTGGGATCGATCACACAACCAGTCGATTTTACAGAGACAGTTTGTGCCACTGCGTCACAACTGACCTCTGTGCGTATGGATTTATGATTTCATTTTCATTTCTTTTGCTGTTTGTACGTGCAGAATTTTTGAACTACTTGACCGATCTGTATAAAACTTTTTGTTGTGTTACTATTATGGCTGGGAGAGGATCTAGGCTATATTTGCCTTTGAAGAATTCGACGCTTGATGATGGAAGTTTAAATATAATTAAACTACATGAATATGCGCCTGAAAAGGGCTGCTAATTATTTAACAAGTAAAGACTTGTTAGATTTAGATATGCACTTAAATCATATACTTGGAGATATAAGACATAGTTTCACAAGAGCTAAATACACATATAAAGCATGTTAGGATATAACGCAACCAGTGGTTGTGTGCGCAGGCGCAGGCGCGCCGTGCTAATTGCCCGGTCTCGAGTTGCTTCAGTGCGTCGTGTTGAGTGCGAACCCACGTAATACAGTTATCTATTATAACCACCAATGTGAATTTGATAATTATAGCAGATATTAATTTTAAAACGGTATATATACATAAAATGTAAGAGGTTTTTATGTTTGTTTTGATTGTCAATGTTTTCAGTCAAAATCGGTCAGTCTGAATGTAAAAACGATGGTTGTGGGTTCAATTTCTACTCAGACTTTCTCTTGATATATCTCCGGTCTGTTAGACGTAGAGTATGTTGGAATTTGGGCGGAAAGTGGTGAACTGAGTGTGCTACTAGTACTATAACTATATGTTTTTAAAATATGGTGTCATATAATTATATTTCTAATGTTTATCTTACCTAGGTGGAAATTTGCTTCTTCCAATTTGGTATCGCATAATAAGTGACCAAATTAAACCGAGGATTAGCTTCAAATTTCCATTAACTATGTCCACATTACCTGCAAAGGAGCATACCTTTTTATGTAAATTACACATCTTTTAATTTCAAATATAATGTACACGAGTACTTTAAGAAATTAATCATACATATTTTTTTTAAAAGCTATATAAATAAACGATGTATTTACCTATATTAACTAACTTGACTCCGTCATCTTCAATAGCCTGTAAAGCAGTTGTAACATTTTCTAATTTGTGGTGTTGATTCGTCGGGTTAGGACTCCAGCCTTTCAACCTGCGACCCTGCAAAGCTTCTACTAGGGAACATAACACGGTACCATCTCGAAGATCTTCAACCAAGTCTTGAACCTGTTTTATATAAAGTAAGAAACAAAATTAATCTTTTTTCTTCTTCTTCTTCTTTCTTATATTTCTTCGAATAAGTGAAAAAATAGTATACTTATATGAAAAATCTAATATATTTAAATCTCTAAACTCGCCAGTATGCCAAGGTCATCATTAATTGTATCTACAAATTTTTGTAAAGTTAAATGAACTGAAATGACAATAACCACATTCGTCACGTCATTGAAAATTGATATACTTCGTTAAATTCTTATTTGTTTAATATTTTATTTTCTTATTTGTTTAATATTGCTTTTTATGAACGTATATAATAAACCTATTTGATGATTTTTTGAAACTGACCTTAATATTAACCGGCTTCAAGGTCTCGTTCACCCAATTTCTAAAAGTGTTTGCTTGTATTTCAACCCACAAGTCCTCGTGGCCCTTGATGGCCATTGCTTTAGCTGCTGTGCCTTCTGGACTTCTGGCCGCTAATCCAGCCTGCGTTATTCTTCCAGCTAAACCTTCAGGCGTATGAGCCTTCAGACCCTGGTGCGTCACTCTGACTCCTTCCATTTTAGAATATTTCAGTTTCTTATAATAGATATCATAATTACTTTTTCTATAACTTCAATCATAGCTGCGACAAATATCTGTAATGAAAAAAAAATTGCATAAGTATTTTATAATAAAAATTTAAGTACATGATTTTATATTTACTTAAAACTAAGTCAAGGAGAATAATTATTTTACTGACTATATTTTTGTTTATTTTTAAATGGCGATAGATATGTTCGTACAGTACGTTTGTTTATTTTATTTAATATTTATTTAGATACGACCTCCGCGGTAATGTGCAAAAGGTGCCGCTCGTCAATGTCACCGATGTGAGCTAACAGTTTTCAGCACTTTCGTCGTGATTGATGACACTTCAACACTTTTCTTTCTTTAAATCAACTATGACATTGAAATATCTATAATCATTATATTGACTTTCTTAATGTCAGTATTTTTTTTGTTGTAGCTTCACGTTGTATCTCGTACACCGTAGAGTAGACAGAGGGAACCTAACGTTAAGACACTCCGTTCCCCATTTTCTAAGGGAATTGTGTGTAGAGAGGCGGAATATAACTTCATTTCACTCGAAGAAAAGGAATATTAGGAAATGAAACACATTTCATCGACTAGGAATCGAACCTGTCGCGTTTACAGTCACACGTTTGTGCTCCTGAGCTAGACTGGCCTGCAAATGTAAGTATTTACTTTCACTATTACGTTTTTATGTAAAAATTTTTTATTTTTTTAATAAAATATTTTTTTGCGCGTACCTATAAATTACTGCTTGCCACATGATTATACATCTACTGTCATATGTATATTAAATACAATATCATATGAAAACTAATTATGAAGAATCGATATTAGGTCGCATAATTCTTAAAATTAAATTAACCTGAATATTCTTAACGGAGGTTGTAATTCAAAATTAATGACTTACGTTCATTTATATAGATTTTAGAACGCTTATACGATTAGGAACAATAAGATTTTATTATGTTCTTAAATAAAATATATAAAAAATAAGTTCAGAATATTCGTTATCGAGTATAACGTTACTAACATTTGCCTGTATTATTCTATATATTCGTGAGTTCGATTCTTACTTGGAGAAACGCAGTCTCAAACCTTCATGCAATATTTTTTAAAATAAAATGGGAAAAACAAATAAGGTGAATATACCTAAAAAGAATAATATTAAATACAGCCAAATATTCTAGGCTCTTTCTTTGTCTCACCAGAGTGAAAATATGAAAATATTACAATAGTTAGAATCGAACCCACAATCGTCGCAACAGACACTTGTGCCCCTGTGCCCAGATACCCTTATTTACCCATTTATATATTTAACGCGTAAATAGAAAAGTCAATAACAGTTAAAAGCAGTACAATAAATTGTGGTGTAGACTGTTAAATAAGGCAAAAAGACATAAAATCTTACATAAAACACCCATAGACTTCAAACAGGTGGGTCCGCACTTGAATTGCCTCTTTTAGGACTTCTTGTAGAAATCAATATTGGTTCTAAATTCCCCTCTCTCTTCTAATTGCGAAGACTGAAGCAGTTGAAATAAACACTTCAATTAAATTCATTTCAGAATTCCGCGGCAAATGGGGAACGGAGTGTGTTCACACTATATTCCTTCGTTATAATCATATATTGGCGTTAGGATACTTTGAAGAAAATCTACTCGCTTGTAGGTTCCACGAAGAGCACCTAATTAATTCTGAGAGTTCAGTAAAAATATTTTCATATTTCAATACAATTTCCAATTTGAAAATCATAATGGTTCCCAAACACGTTATAATTGAGTCTTGTTTTTTCTTCGAATACGTCAGAGAATCTTGCGAAGATTTTAAATTTCATTTAATAATATTTCAATTACAGATATAATAATATAATTAGATTTAAACGTTTTATATTTGCTGAGATAGTTGAAGGGTCCATCTACATGCCTAGATGCAATGGCTGTGAGTTCAAATATATATATATCTACATTTAACATAACAATACCAAGATATTGGATTCCGCCATCTAATATGCAGTCTATGAAATAGGCGGTGGAGAACTAAATCGCGTTAAAAATTGATTTCCGTGCTTACTGTGCCAAATGTAGAACGTCTTAAGGAATAAAATATTATATAATATAAAACTATCGGTATACATATAATAGGAAATATTAATTAAATACCCTGTAGGTATTTTGTGTACACATATATAAGTTATATAGAAAAGTATGCGATATTATCTTTTCAATTGGTAATTATTGCTGAAAAAAAATATTATTAATATATCAATAATTCCCCCGAAACGGAATTGAACTGACAGCTGTCGCGTTACGCTCGTTCCTTTGCCCAACGACGTTCTCGTATAATAATTATAATATTCAGTATATTGTATTTAGTGTAATATTTATCAATTATATATAATACAACAATACAAATATTAAATGTAATTTGCTCCGAGCGTTGCCACAAGTTCGTTTTAAATATTATATGTATTTATGTCCGCGTGGGCAAACTGTATAAATGGGTCCATCGATAAATATTAATATGAATATTCTACTAGGAAGCGTTGTGGGTGGAGTGTTTGTTGAGACGTTAACGTAGCGTCATCACTATTTTAGTTGATCAAAAACATTAATCATTGATATCATACTTGAAAATCCATAATAATTATTTCAAGTTGCTAATTAATAAGTTAATAGAATTTTTTTTGACTGTAAACGCGGTTTTTTGTTCGATTTCCACTCAGGGAAATGGATAATTTTAATTTCTACGCTCTACTAAAACACAGTTGTGTATCGCCACTAAGCATGCAATGCCTCAAGAATTCGGCTCGGAAATGTTTTAATGGGGATCGAATTGTCTTAACAAAAAAGGTTCCCAGGTTCCCTCTGCCTACTCTGTTATGTGCGTGATACATTGTGACGCAAAAAAATGACCTTCCTTCATGTTACGTCATAAATGACCAATCATTTATGACGTAACATGTTGGCCAACAATAAAGTTTATTGTTATAAGTGTTTATTCAATAAATAAAATGCAGTCTATTAAAAACAATGGCTTGCACTTTTTAAGCTATTTCAATATTAATATGATTATAATTCAGTTACTCAATATCCAACAAAGGAAGCTAATGTTAGGATGTACATTTTATTTGCAGATTTTTTTTTATTCTACGTGTTTCTAAATAAGCAATGGCGGTGTAGTATATTCTACTATTATTAATATTAATAAAACTGTGTACTTCTTTATCGTACACTTCGCTCATCTCCTTATATGGTCATGTCATTAATATGGAGGAATGTATGTTAAAATACTAATTACTCATCTCAAATGAATAAATGGTCTTTGTGCACCAACAACCAACATGACTCAACTAACAAGACATGCATTCAAATTAATTTAATGACCTTATATGGAAACAAACCGTACATATGTGATATATTTATATTTTTTATTTTTATTTTCTTTGTGATGTAGATATAGAAAATAAACAAAGTGACGTTTATTTTCTTGTTTTTGTATTGATAGTAGGAGATATATATGACTAGCATATCTTTATAAGCTATTTTGTTTATAATTATATATTTTTAGAAGTATTTATTTCTATTCTGAATTATGTCTAAATGTTATATTTGATTAGTAAATTGTAATTTACTTTTTAATTCGTTATATATTTTTTGTTAATAAGTACCTTTATACTATTATGTTACAAACGATAGGCTTACTTAATAGTTCCTCTGAATACATGCATCATTTAAAATTATAATCAATAGTTAATTACTTCTGCAGACATGGTAAAACAAAAAAAAACAAAAATTAATTATTCGACATTTAAATTTTAAATGACTGACATTGTTTCATTTACATTTATATGGGAGAGAAATTAACATAAATTATAATTAAACAAAACCAAAATTAACAAAGGCCATCTGAGTTGTAACGCGATGGTGGTGGGAATGATCCTCATGAAGGAAGAAGATGTAGAGCATATTTGGCAAAACATAAAATGGCGTTAAGTTCATGTTTAGTTCGGACGGAAAGCTTTACATTAGTTTTTCCTTGCTAACTCTATGTGAATCTATTTTTTTTATTATTAAAGGCAAAATTCATCTTTATCGTAGACTAAGAAATAGGCATACGCCTACGAGGTACTCGTATCTCAAATGCTATACGCACGATTCTACTTCAAGGTTTATTTCACTGCAATAATCACTAAATCTGTAAAGGTACCGCTCAGATTTAGTACCTACCTACCGATATGGGATATATTGCTATTTTCGAAATTATTCTGTCTCTAGTTCGTACTCGCCTCACGTACAAACTTACTGCGTGGATTTAAATTAGGTCGCCGATTGTATTGCTTAGATTCGAACCTAAGCTCTAGGTAAGCTTAGATCGAGATTTATTACATCATAATTTATTATTTATTGGAGATTCGGACTGATAAATTATTGAAATAATGTCTATATTTAATCTGTTTTATTAAATTTAAGTTTTAATAAGGTTTTACATCTGCTGAATTTAAAAAAGGAAAAAATAAACTTTTTTAAGTGGCACGATATGAGTCAAGGACATCGTAGGCTACAATTCAAAGGTACGTAGTGGCAGCGGTAGCCTCATCTAATCTCTCTCAATCTCCTAGGCTAAGTTAGATAATTTTTCTTTTCTGCCCTCATAAGATTATCATCTTTTATGATAGAAGTGTCAACAATCACTGCGCGGCGCGCCTCTCGGTCTGCTAGTAGTATAACAGGTCTATTGGCAACAATGTACCTGTATGTAATAGTAGAAGTCCCAGTAGAGCCACGTACAGCTATTTTTCAAGTAATATTAAAAGATTTTCTTTTACATATAAACTAATAGTTGTTATTAACAAGTAAAGATTATATTTAAATAAATATATATAACTTATTCGTCAACTATGTTGTCATGTTAAATAATAGATGTTGAAATTAATGTTTTTAACTTTAAAATTAAAACAGCAAATTCTTTTCTTCTCACACTTCACACGCTAATAACAATTTCTCTAATTCATTAAAACATGCTGCTAATATACGGAAACGAGCAACGGCATACGAAATGGATGTAAACAAAAAAAATGTAATTAAGACTTGTATTAATAATCATAATCAGTTATATAATATCTATACAAAATATGTCTCTACAATCATCTATATATAAAAGGACTTGTCCTCACTGACTGAGGTAAGACGCACGCACAGCTGTAATCGCTAATGGTAGAAACATGACATTTGGACAGATGCTTACTTTCGTAATCTGGACATCCACTAAGAAGGAATTTTGAAAAATTTTAACCCTAAAGGGGTGAAATAGGGGTTGAAAGTTTGTATGGAAAATAATTTAAATAGGCACCGATTTTTATAAAATTGAAAATTCAGTCTCTTAAAGATATTTAATTGAATACGTGTTTCACGGTTTTTTAGAATTTACCCCCTAAGGGTGCCAATAAGGGGTTGAAAGGTTGTATGGAAAAATCTTTAAATCGGCACAGATTTTTATAAGATTTGAAATTGAGACTCTTAAAAATATTTTATTGAAAACGTGTTTCAATGTTTATTAGAATTTACCCCTAAAGGTGCAAATAAGCATGCGAAGCTGCGCGCGGCCGCTAGTATACATATAAAAATAAAAAATATATTTTTAATAAATTGTCTATCTATCCACGTTTCACAATCTATTCTTTTTTAGGTTTCGTAGACAGAGACAACGCCATATATTTGCTTTGTACCATAGTGAAAACATGAAAATATATTTAAAAAAAATAATTTCCCCTAGTGGGAATCGAACTCACAACCATTGCGTTAGTTACACGCTCATTACAACCACCAAAATGGCCTCTATATATACATATTTTTTAATAAAAATATATTTTTCTCTCTCTCTCTCTCTACAAAAAACAATGTCGTTTACAAATATAGAGTACTATTTGTATTTCGGTTGTTCTCGGGGCCCTGTTTGCACAATATCCGTGTTGGAGGTGCACTAGTTAATTATGTATGTAATTAGGTGGGTGCCCATACGACGTAAGCAAATACAACGCGCCTTAGTAAAGAATTTATAGAGTGGTAAAGCAATTTCCTCGCCTACGATATTGCATTTTTTCACCCTTTCCCCTTGTTCTTCTGACGCTATTATACTCGTATATATATTCGTTTTTTTTTTCACTGCGAATAAAACTTAAAAATGGAGAAGATTCTTCGTTAGTTATATAAAATAGGATGAAACTGTAGCAATAATTAATTGTTTAACAAGTTTAATCTTGAGATTAGAGTAATTTATAATATGAAAAAATGCTGTAGTGATAAAATCTCACGTGCATTTTATTTAGCGAAGGAAATATTAATAGGTGTTATAAAAAATAGTATTTTAGAGTGTTATAAAATTATACAAAGCTGATTACTGGAAATTATTTAGTTAAATTATCATTTATAGGCCGTTATGGCGCAGGAGCACAGACGTGCAATTTCGCGAAAACGGGGCGGTAGTGATTTCGATTCCCACTCGGAGGTAATGAAATATTTAATAATAGTTTCATTTCTTCGCTCTCGTAACGAGGCAAAAAGCGGTGCTCAATTCCGCTACTCAACAATTCCTCAAGAAATCGGCGTTTTTACACTAGGTTCCCATGTTCCTTCTGCCTACCTTACTATGTGTAAAAAATTTTACTATTTGAATATAATAATCCCGTGCCTCTTGGAAACTGTATGGCTTAGTTGATCAGAGCGCTTGGACTGTTTCCAAGAGCACGGGTTCAAATCCCGCTACGTTCAAACTTTTATATGTTTCTAAAAAGTATTTTTCTTTCCTAAGTTTGGAATAATATTTTAAAATTGTAAAAAATAAGTTTACAACGCATTATCATTTTATTACATATTTTATTGCAATAACGTTATTTTTAGCACACAATAACATACAAATCGACTATTATAAACATATTAAGTAACGGTAATATTATTACATGTAATTTAAAACTTGGAGGTTTTTTATGGGTAAATTCAACGTTAATAATGTAACGTTTTTTAAGCTAACCAATATGAATTAATGTAGAATATAGCGTTTACTTTAACTAATTAAGTATTAGATATAATATAATTCTTGGCCATTTTTCTTAAAATTTTCATACCAGTACATCAGTTCTATTGTTATAATACTATACAATTGTTATAATTTTTTTCTATTATTAAAGATTTTTAAAGGAGAAGCTTTGTTAAAAAATGGTTTTGTAAAAATTAGATTACTTTTAGAATAGCTTAATTAGCAGTATGCTTGCGTCCTATTAAGCGCGCTTGCTCCTAATTACTACCAACCAGGATTTGAACTTACAGGTCCTGGTAGGTTGTAGGTTTCTTTACATTTTTACAAATGTAACGAATGCATATTAATCTCACGCTGCCTTCCGCTTAGGCAAAGGAAACCTACTATTGAACGGAGTGTCTCAGTGCGTTTGTAACTTTCCGCTCAATTTTTCGAGGCATAATAAAAATATTGTTGAAAATATGATAAAATATTAATAAATAATAATTCATTCCCCCGAGTGGGGATCGAACCGATAATCGTCGCGTTACAGTCATACCCTAGTGTGTGTACCTAATGTGTGTAAAATTACACATATTATAAAGCAGTTATAAGCGTAATAAGTACTTGATATTAAATGAAATAAAATTTTGTAATTAGCTATTCCTCTTATGGCCGTGCGAATTTGAGGTATGATTTAAAGAAATTCATTTATATTCTTTAAATTATGCATGAGTCATATTTCGTAATGTTATTTTTTTCCCAGCAAAGTCGCTACCTCTTGATTAAGTACCGTTTGTGTAGGTACAAGTTCCAGAACATTGGTTGTACGCTGAAATCGGAGTGATTAAAAAAAATTGGCTTCACGCTGTATCCTGCAGATAGCAGGACATGCAGAGGGAACCTAGTGTTAACTGTTAACACTCCGTTCCCCACTTTCCGCCGAATTTTTCGAGGCATCGCGTTTTGAGTGGCGGAACTCTACGCTGGGCTTTGCTTTGATGCCAGTGTGAAAAAATGAAAATATTAATAAATAATAATTCATTCCCACGAGCGGAGATCGAACCCACAGCCGTCGCGCTAGAGTCACACCCTTGTACCCTTACGCCATAAAAGTCTGAAACTGGACTCAGGACTGGTTTATTAAATACTTATTCCTGACACGAACTTAAGCTTAATTTTATCGGAATTTTTGGCTAAAGGGTCGCTTGCAATAACAAGCTTTTAAAGAAACCCGTTGTTGTTGAGAAAGATTTTATTGAAATAAAAGGAGAATTGGGTCGTTCGATATTTTTATCATATTTTTTAATGGAATGAATTTATTAAACTCACATTTTTATAATTATTTGAGATGAATCATTTAATAATTCTTTATACTTTTTTATTAATAACATGTTTAAGTTGAAAAAAATATATTTATCTTCGATTTTTTGTACTTTTCTTAACTTACATTACTCATATTTTCTTAGCATTCATAAATAAAAGGACCAATTAAAAACATACTTATATCTAAACTATGTGTATGTGTATAACTATACTACTACTACTATTATTAATGTAATTTTAGTCCTACCAGGAAGGAAGTAATCTAGTTCCTCGTCGCACTCGACACCTCCTCATTTCCGTTAATAAATTATTAATTCATTCAAAAGTCATTTCTATTATTAATATATGCACATATTATTAATAATGGAAATTATTTCAACGCTCTATTTATCACCTAAGGTGTATTTCCAATTTCGCATAAACATTTTAAAGGGTCCTTTTGGTCTTGTAAAATGTTGACTTTTGAATTAGCTTCACCCAAAAGTTACTCTATTACTAAGACTCGTCCGCTGTCTGTCTGTCCATTTGTATCAGGCCGTAAGGCTCTCATGAGTCGTGATAGTAAGATAGTTGAAATTTTGACACATGATATATTTCTTTCTTATTGTTTCTGTTACACTTGTTGTATACACTATAAAACAAATATTTTAGGGGGCTTCCATATAACAAACGTGGTATTTATGTAATTTTTATAGATAATAGCACCGAAATTGGTCAGTTATTATTTAATATACAACATTTTTTATGGAAAATATCAAATATTATAATATTTCGATCCCAACACTTACAATTTACCTTACACTTTCAATTTAAAACTTCAATTTAAAACGGCTAACAGATAATATAAATACACGATTAGACTTAATAAGAAAATGAATTATGGAGGACTGCCGCTTAATTTATTGTATAATTTTATTTTTAACGAGGGTCCACAGCGACGTGCTTCGTGCTCCGCTGCCTCCAATAATGTGCGAAACCGTCGATGTAGAAAGATCTCTATATTCATAGGCTGCCTACTTTCATATACATATTTATAATAAATACTTCAGTCTATTTTTGTACACAAAATCAACACAAATCTACACAAAAATTGACATATTTTTTCATGTGTTAACATTTGTGTGTCATAACAACGCAGTGAAATTGTGAAACTTTGGTCATTTTCTTTAAAGCACGAGAATTTTATAGTTTTATACTATTTTTTTATTTAATTTAAATTATAAAGTATTAATTCAATTATTACGAGAATCATTAGGTTTGATAAGCTTTACATTGTTAGTCTTAGATCATATAATCTTAATTGTAGAGGACTTAGTGTATTTATGAATTAAGAGGACTCTATGATTGCAGTAAGCTACAAAAATATACTAACCTATAGTAGAGTAGTAAAATAAAAAATATATATGTCTTAAGCCCAATTTAGATATTTGAAAAGTTTTTTTTTTTATTTCGAAAGCTTGTACCCATTAATTTTCATAATTATTTTTATTTAGAAATGTATCAGCTATTTTTACTTCTAAAATTTAAGTTAATGAAATCGATTGTTATTATAGCTATGTGTAAAGGATACTTTTGATTAAAATAAGTAAGAGATCAACAGACCATTTTTCTTAATTACTTAGGTACTATTCACCCGCGCAAGAGCCAGAGTTAGTAATTACAAGTGCAAACTATTAAACTATTTTTATTGTTATTTTATTTTGTCTATTTTATTATTATTTTTATTACTTTTTAGTGTAAATATATACTGTACTCATATAAATTATAAAAATTGACTTGAAGTGGATATTTTAATTCGATAAATAGAAGCTCTACAATTTATTTTTTTCCTTCACGTTGCAAGGCAGGATAAGCAGAGAAAACTACGAATCTAGGAACCTAGTGTCAAGACAATCTATCCCCATTAAGACCCTTCCGCTTCCCATTTTCTACAAAAGTCTTGACCCGTTGCGCGTTGAGCGACAAAATTCAACGTCGAGCCTAGCATCGTTACCAGAACAAGGAAATAAAAAATATGAAATATTTCATTTCCCCGAGTGGGATTTGAAGCCACAACTGATAGTATCTCTGCGCCATGATGAACTCAAGGAAATTTTTACTATCGTTCTTCCTCCTCCTGGCATTAATCCCGGCTATTGCCAGGGTC
This sequence comes from Heliconius nattereri, assembly GCA_013403645.1. NCBI lineage: Eukaryota > Metazoa > Arthropoda > Insecta > Lepidoptera > Nymphalidae > Heliconius > Heliconius nattereri. The sequence goes on along the minus strand of JAAIXI010000242.1, from coordinate 2,491,005 downwards.
TGCCAAATTTTAACTATCCTATGTATAAATTTCTTTGATATATATATATATATATATATATATATATATATATAAAATCGAAAGGTCACTCACTCATCACGAAATCTCAGAAACTGTATGTGCTAGGAATTTCAAATTTTGCATAGGAGTTATTTATAAGATGTAGGTGCTCGCTAAGACGGGAATTTGCAATATTCGACTTCTAAGGGGTTGTTTTTGGGGTTGAAAGTTTGTATGAAACTTCGTTACTACAAATGCTAGGAGTCTCAAATTTTGCATGGACGTCACTTATATCTACATCCTCATGGAGACAGAAATTAATAATAACGTAGTTTACGCAGGCGAAGCCGCGGGCGGGCCGCTAGTATATATATATATATATATATTCAGTTAAATATAATATATTAATAAATTATTTATTCGTATAATATTAAAAGTTATCTAAAACCACTTACTACTATACAAACGCAGCATAAATGATGTCACAATCTAAACATTAACATGCGACAGTACCCGCGTGTAATAATACTTAACGACAATATTTATACTATACAAGAGTGGAGTATAATTTTTATTTTTTACTTTAAGCGTAATTCGCAAAAGGTATTTTATTACTTTAGAACGTAGAAAATTATTAAAATGTATTTTATTTATGCGACAATTTGATCAACCTGTTAATAATATTTATAGTACGATTAACAAGTTGTGGCCGATACTGAAGTTAGCTGTAGATGGCAGCGCAGATTTGATTTTAGGATTTTTCTTGTTTTTGATTATTTTGTTTTCGAGTGCACAATGCGCAAAAGTTAAAAAAAACTTAGTTTCAGGCCACGATTTGTTGACCGTACTGTACTTTAAACTTCAGTCACTCCATTATTGGATTGACATCTTTAATAAATTATGTAAAAATATAAATCAAATGTTTATTTTTATCAATAAATTTAACGATTGACCTCTGAATGCTATTTGTACGAAAAATTTTCAAGTTAACATAATCAGCTTCACGATATATACCTTACACTGAGTATGCGGAGAAACCTAGTACTAAAACACTCCGTCCCCCATTTTCAACCGAAATCTGTAGGCAATGTGCACTGAGCGGCGTAACTCAACGCCGTTCTTTGCGACACTAGAGCGAAGAAAACCAAACATACAAACATAAAAAAAAATGATTTCACAGTATGTATAACCTTAAGACACATGTGCCCAGTGGGCGGACTGCGAACATATTACAGGATGATGTCATTAACTCAACACTTACAATCTCTGTCACCCTTATTACTTGAAAACGCTTTTAACGCTACAAAGGCTATACTGACATACTGGTCTATTTTTGTTTTGTTATGTCAACCAAGGAATGCGAGCAACCGGTCGTTCCTATTTCAATTAAAAAATTAAAATCATTCACAATAAATAAAACACCTGTTTAGATATAGTATGGTGGCATTCGAGAATTATTAAAAACATAACTACTATATAACTTACGTCTTAGCTGCACACACTGTTAAAGGCCCTTGTTATTTATAATACATCTTTGCGAGCAATTATAATAGTTTTTACACTGTTTACCTTATTTTAAAGAAACATCACATTTTTTTTTCAGTCACTGTATAGCATTTTCACTATTATTTGTACGGAATCGGCAATAACATGTATAACGGGTCGTCGTACGCGCGTATCCGCACTGCATGCGCGGGCGAGGCACTATGAGAGGAGTGACGGAGGCGCAGGTTGCGGGGAGGTCCCCCCTCCACTGGCAAGGTTGCCCCAACGCAATGGAATTCCATCTGTGACGATAACTTGCCCATTTATGTCTTTGGACATGGTTGACGGCCATAGCGGCCATATGGTGTCTTGCAGTATGATTATGTTTTCAATGGAACTCACTAGTCACTAATGGTGGTAAATTGCTCTAAGGTGTGGGATAATAATACGCATTGTTATATGCAATGTCGCGTATAGCTGCAGTATTTGTTATAGACTCTACTATTCTACATTTTAAAATTGTAAATAATATGGAGAATCATTAATTTATAAGGAATATAACAACTTTTATCTATTCCTAAATATTTATAAGCAATCTTAATATACATAATATATGCATTTGTATATCCAATAGCTATTTATAGTATGAGGCCAGTCCTGGTGCAGTAGCACAAATGTGTAATTGTAAATGCGGTTGGCTGTGGGTTCGATACCCACTAGAGCAAATGAAAAATTTATTTAACTCTTGAAAATTAACCACTAACAGTATTTTTTTCAATTCTTTACGTCTTTGCTGTGACCTACTTGGAACATAAAATGCTAAGACAACGTTAACTAAGTTTAACTTTAGTAGAGTAAAATATACTTATTGCTAAGTTAATACAACTCCAGTTGCGTTTCGATACAATTAATGGTCTTCGCTGAAGGTGCAATTTGTAACTAAACGTTTTACTACGAATATAAATGATTTTAGTTTCCAACCTCATAAGATAACTAAATACAAGTAGTTAGTTTTATGAAATATAATACAGGAAGTGATTATGTTTTCCGTTATATTGTTTTTAGTTATTATCGTCACTTATAAATGAAAGTTTTTTTAAAATCACTTATGTAATGACATATACAGATACTGATTTACCTTATATTCGTATATTCACAAATAAATTTAATTTTCTTCCATTTGCTTCGCTCTGGTGTCGCGGCAAAGCGAGGCGTTGAATTCCGCCACTCAACACGCAATACTTCCAGAATTCGACGGAAAGTAGAGATCGAATTGTCTTTACTGATTAGGTGAACAGTAGAACCATGAAATACATAAAATAAATCTAAAGGATATCATTCACCAATACACTTAAAAGATTAGGATTTTAACTTATTAAAATAAGTAAATATCAGTATTATATAGGTATATATGCTAAATTTATTATTAAATTGTTAACAATATTAATTATATATAGCGGTTATAACGATACTGGTATCAGTAAATTTCCTTTGTGTTGACTTAATCCGTCGCTTTGATATTTCATATGGGTTGACGTATTTCAAGTCAAGCGGCAGAACATGGTGTGCAGGATTCAATATGAAAACGTATGAACTATTTGTTTTTAAAGCTATATGAAAATATTATCTATAACCAGTGTCTTAATTTTCTATTCAGCTTCACGTTATATCCCGCATATAGCAGGGTAGGCTGGGGAAACTTATTGTTTAAACACTCCATCACTATTTTTCCGTAAAATTTTCAAAGGCATTTTGTGTGGCAGAACTTAACTTCGTGCTTTTGCCTTGGTACAGAACAAAGAAATGAAAATATTATTGAATAATACATCAGTCCTCCGAGTGGGAATCAAACCCAAGTCCGTCGCGTTACAGTCACAGGCCTGCGTCTCTGCGCCACGGCCGTCTCCTGTCAGTATTTTAATGAAGGTGTTATTATATCAAAATTCGAGCAAAAACCCAAATTTTTCAAAAATTCAATCAAGAATCATGAAGAGCTATTATTCAAAGAGCAATGATCTAAAAATAAATAATTGCTTAGTAGTTATAATTGTCATTTCTTTAAAAATAAAGTCATCTTCAGAGGGAAAGCTAGCATTAAAAGATACTTGTGCTTTACCTCGACACCAGACTGAAGAAATTAAAATATAAATTTAAATAATGGGGATCGAACCTATAACCAGTCTCGTTTACAATCACATTTGCGTATAAAATATTTAATCTGTGAAAAAATTTACGAATGTACGAATATATTGATATCGGAATCGTTTGTATGTTTCCTTGGCGTTGGCATACTCTTGAATAAATTTGAATGGACGAGCAGACCGCGACGACATTTGGCCTGCGGACACAGGTGCTGGCTCTATGTAGCTATAAAAATTCAAGCCTGCTCGGGAAATTGCGAGTAATTTTCAAGTGGCGTTCGGAATTCGGTCTCAAGTTATTGATGCAGAGATTTTTCTGGCGTTAAAATTTATCGTATGATATTATTATCAGTTATTATGGCACCACTTATAGATAGGTATTGAAGATGGAAATTTATGATTGGAAAAATAATATTAACAATAAGTACACACTACACGCAATAGAATAAATAAAGCTAAATATAATCTAAATTTTGACTTTAAGGTTAGAAATTAGTCTAGAAATTGTTATTAAGACAACTCTTCAGTTTATTGAAATTAATCATAAAAATTGTTTGAAATAACTAAATAATTTAATTGATAAACTACAGTTATAAGTATGTACCATGATATATCTATTTTGAAATACTAGAATGTGATAAAATTTATAAATTTGTAACATGCATATGGAGGAACCGGAAGTTTTCTCGTGGAATTATATTTTCTATTTTACAGAGCGCAGGTGAGGCATTGCTGAGGAAACTTTTCAATATATCACAAATGAAATTGATGACATGACTGGTGCCTTAAGTGTATATGTCTAGTTTAAACTTTTCCATATAGCAAGATTTAGTAATGAAAACTTGTATAATCTATCTATCAGCCCCACGCTGTATCCCGCGTGGCATAGGGAGCCTAGTGTTAAAACACTCCGCTTTGCAATTTCAATAACACTCCGCTTCACAATGCGTATTAAGTGGCGGAATTCAACGTCGCGCTATGCCTCTACAAAGCGGAAAAAGAAAATATTTAATATTTCATTTCCTCGAGCGGGAATGAACCCATAACTTGTCGCGTCGTTTGCATACACATACTTGTGCTCTGCGCCACGACTGGCCTCAACTTATATAAAATGAATCCGTAAAATGCAAATCTTTCCAATATATACCTACGTATATATCTATGACAAAACTTCTGATCTTAATTAATAACCCCTTAAGTTAGTTTGTTTACGTGAAATATCAACATAGATTGTATTTTTTATTTCTAAAAGATCCATCCAATGTCCAAAAGAAAATCCTTATGGAAAGAACCATAAATTGGATGCTTCGAGGTATTGTTTTTTTTTCAAACTAGAAGACTTAAAAACGCAATTCAGTCTATTAAATGAATCTAAGAGGGCGAGCCGCGGGCCTCCAGTTTTATATAAAAGAAACAAACGAGGAATTGGAAGAAGCACCAAAGATTTATGAATTAAACTTAATTTTTAGACATTTAATTTATATAAATTAATTTTTAACAAAAAGAAAAACCGACTTCTAACAACGAACTAAAAAGTGAAAAATAATTTTACAAAGATTTTATGATTTTGAAGTCGGTGCCAAGTAAAAACAAACAGCCTTAGTAATTAGATATTGTAGTAAGGTCGTTGCAGGATTAGTTTGACACCGACTTCAAAGTTATAAAATCTTTGTAAAATTATTTTTCTCTTTTTAGATCGTTGTTAGAAGTCGGTTTTTCTTTATGTTAAAAATTAATCATCAAAATCGGTTGGCGCGACATTGAGTTATTCGTCTATTTGTCGCGCACATACCTAATGCAAATTTAAGACTTATGTGATTTTCTCATAGATACCATTGTCAGACATGGACCAAAAAAAAATGGGACCAAATGGGAAGCTTCACCTTTCAAATATAAAAAAAATAAAAATCGGTTCACCCAGTCAAAAGTTATGAGGTAACAAACATAAAAAAAAAAACAAATAAAAAAAAAATATACAGTCGAATTGATAACCTCCTTTTCTTACAGAAGTCGGTTAAAAAACAACTAAATGCAATTATATTAATACGTAACGGACGTTAACAAAAATAACAAGATAAGAATCAATATTTCCATTATAGTTTTTTGAAAGAAATATATTTTTTCTTTAACGAAGTACTTTTACACTAGGTTCCTCTACTGAATGTGCTGTAAAAGCGTAAAACTAAAATAATAATAATATGAATAAAAATAATTTGGTCATCTGCAAAACAACGTGGCTTGTAATAGTAACGCGACGCCCATGTCGGGTAATTGAATTGCAATTTATAGCTTTCTCGTCGTTTTTCATAATTTATACGATAAGCAGAGCCGGCGCCGTCGCGAACCCTTTATAAATTTCTAATAAGCTTGATCTATGGTGATCGTAAAAACTCATGTTTTAAGTGTAACCATTGTGTCTATTGAAGGCAAGGTTCCTGCTATATCCCACATATAGCAGGGTAGGCAAAGGGAACCTACGAACCTAAGTTTATGTGTTTAGTAAGACACTCCCATTATGGCGCTTCCGTTTCCATCTTACGGTTTCCAAATTCTGGAGGCGTTCCGTGTTGTGGCGGAACTGAACGCCGCGCTGTGGCTAGTTAGCACCGAGAGAGGAAATCAAAATATTGCTTATACCTGGTGTTTTTTTGGGATTACATCTTTCCTTAATGTTCTATTTTGAATCTTGATACATTAGAAAATACCAGTAAATAAAAGTGTATTAATATATATAAAGTAGTCCTTATTTGGATTTACTTATCGCCAGGACCCTCAATCGTGTTACTTTAGGAGTGGCTCACGTAGCAAGCAGTCTTTTCTTCGACTCCTTAGATATTCTAGGGGCACATTGTCGTCCACTCGAAGCTACGTGATTCGTTTAAAGAACCATTCACTATACTACTAGCCAGTGATCATTGCCCCCATGGAAAAATAATATATATAGATGAAAATATATTAAGCAATTCAATACTTAAAAGAAATCTTAATTTAATTAAAGTTGCATAGTTGTTTTGTTTAAGAAAATCCGCTCTCCATTTTCCGCCGAATTCTGGTGGCATTGAGGGTTGCGGAACTTAACACTGCGCTTTGCCTAATCAGAGCGAAAAGATGAAAATATATATTCGGGTTGGATTCGAACCCACAAACTGTGTCACTACTAGCCTCTAATTTACTTAAACAATTGGTGTAATTTATATACTTCAAAACTATAGAAAAGACGTTATTAAGTCCCAGTTGCGTAATTTTTTTTTATATATTGACAGGGGTTTTTTAAGCTATGACATCACGAGTGCGTTACAAGGCGTCGTTTATAGTATCAAATAAAAAGTAAACAATTTCGAAAATCATTGAGGCCTGAACAAAGCGTATGGGAGAGGGTCCCTATTAATAGAATTATAATATTTATTTTTATACATACTATATAAATTGAAGATTTCAGTGTTATTACGTTGTTAAGTTGACTAAGTTTACCCATAGTTCTTCAACCTAAAGAAATTCAGTACTCACGTGAACGTAAAAGAATTACGTTTCAAATTTGGTTAGGAAATGGTTATGGAGTGATTGGTTTTCCTTGGTAGCCTATATCATTAAAGATAATTCTTACATTACCTTATAAGATTTTTTTTTTAATTTTTAGGGTTTCAGACCTCAAAAGGAAACTGGACTCCGTATAGGATAATTTCGTTGTCGGATGATCCGTCAGTAAAGACCATTTATCTCAAGATAACACGGAGGTATTTGAAATTTATATTAAATATTCAAAACTACCGATCCTTGCAGCACAGAAAAAAGCAAACTTCTGTGTCAGTTCAATCAAAAGATTCGACCGATTTATGCAGCATTTACATGAAATTTTAATGCTGCGTACATGCACTATATCTCAGGTACCAATTATTAATACATTATTTCATTATTACGCTTTATGTTTTTCGTTAAACATAAAAAAAAGTATAATTATCGGTTGATCGGTGCGTAAACGTTACTAATAATATTTTTTATCTACACTCTTTGTTAATAAGGTATAGAAACAGCCAAATGTCAGCACATGTACATTTTTATGTACGGTATCCGAGGGCTGTTGATGCTTTCACAAATAATTTCTTTCAGAAGGGAGAATGATATTTTCAATTACCAATATCATCAAAGGTTTCGTCTTTCTTAATTAATTTCAAGTTTAATCGCTCTACGAGTCCATGCCATCTTATTCTCTATTGCAATCTCTATTGAATATTCTAAGAAAACATCATAAAAATAAGAATCTATTTTATATAATTCAATTTGACGTGACGAAGAAACCATTTTCATTTTTCCGTTCCCTGTTACTTGGCGCGGCATTAACATTTTTATGGGTCGGTAGTAAATGGCATAAGCTCTGGTCATTAGACAGCACTAAGGAAAACTTAACGCTCCGTTGAATTTTTCAAATTATTGTTCCTAATATAGAGAAGAATATAGAAATATAGAGAAAAACTGTAACTGATGGCTGTCTGTGCATGGAAGATATGTGAGGAAATCTATTATTGAGGGCGTTTATCTATGTAATAGAACCCACACCAATGATTATTTGTTTTTTTGTCTGTTTGTATGTGCCTTTGTGCATGCTTATCTCATAAAAATTAGGCTTAGGATTAACCAATTTAAATGCAGTTTCCACTATGGTATTTTGACGTCTTTTCCTCAACTTGTTTGTTTTATTTATGTTGGTTCATAAAACAAGTTAGAAAGCATTTTTCATAACAAAGTACCTATAATACATTGTACAATATCCTTTAGCTAAAAATAAAAATAAAATTTCTTCTTCTGGCTTTCATTTCATAAGACAAAATAATTAGGACAAGAAGGAAGCTTGTTAATTAAGTTAAACAATACCACAAAATGACAATAAAATATACACAGATTTTGGAGTCCTCGTTAACTCAGTGTATTCATGTATTCTGTTTTACTTTTCCCCCTATCAGAGCGTAGCATACACTTTTAAAAAGTTCTTTTGGGTTTTTGCTTTATTTTGCTTTTCGGAGTGTAGGAAAAGGGTTTATTTGTTAAAAAGAATCTGCCTATTCCACATGGAATTGACAAATATTTTTCGACTTCCTTTTTAGGAGTGCTTTACATTGGAATATTGAAGTTCTCTTACCATTTTCTAATACAATTTGTGTTATACTTAAATAAAATAAATAATAACATTGTGATAGATAAAAGTAAAAAAAAAAAACGGAAATTTAAGTCGTGGTTCACACGATATTTGTGGTTTATATATTATGCTTCTGGCATAATACTCGATTAATGTTAATAAAATATTGATATTTCCCCAGTTTTTTTCCTAACGGACAGTGAAATAATGACAAATTCCATATTTTAAGGAATAATTTTATAATACTCCTATATTTATGCGTATATTTGTATGTAAGCTAATATGTGCCTCTTCTTGATTTATCTGCCGAAATATTTTCTTAAGACTTCTCATTCGTTATACCCCGGACTATCCCCATAGTAACTAACCTAATAGCAAAAATTAAAAACGAAATTTTATATAAAAATAATAAGGAGAGTTAACATTAAAAATACATCATCTTGCACCTACGAATGCTGTTTTACATTCATCCTTGTGCTCTAAATACCACCACTGGATTATACGATACTTTCATTTAAGCATAAATTATTTTTTATATAATTTAAACTTGTTTCAAATTGATATAAAACCGTAATGGCTTTATAATTATTTTCAAATTAAGGGGAAAAGAGCGAAACTTTGATATGCGAGAATCACAGCGTTCGTCGTAATGGATTTTGTATAAGATCGTCGGCAAGTAGCTGCTACTTGAGTTAACTAAAGCAGTTCTTCACTGGCTTGGAGAAGATAAGAACAATATTATTATAGCGTTATTTAAATTTTAAATTTTGTTCATTTCGTATTGAGATATAAATTAAAAATTTTCAAGTATTTCAAGTGTACTCATGTATTTGGGAAATTTTAAGCCCAAAATGCTGAGCTGAGCTGAGCCCGCTGTTTTAAATATGTAGGGTAAATGGAAATACAATTTACATTTATTTTCACATATATTTTTAGATACGATTTATATTTTTATTACATATATATCTATATTCACATCTAAAATAAATCAGCTTTAAGCTGTATCCCGTAGACAGCAGAGTAGGACGAGGGAACCTACTATTAGGACATTCCATTTTTGCTCCATTTTTCGCCAAATTCTGGAGGTACCCCAAATTTATATGATCTTTCGACATTCAATTCAAATTCACTACCTAATTGGTTATTCACTAGACATTTATTATTTTCTGAGTTCTACTTGAGTCACAAACTTGAAGCAAAAAGACGAGCTGCGTGACTGCAAACAGTTTGAGGCAGGCGCTTAAGGACGGCTCTTTGAGTGTCACAAATTAAATAAATATTTGAACGCTATTAACTCTCCCAATTTCCTAGTATACTAAACATTTATAGAATTTCTTAGAATGAATTATTCGACGAAGGAAGTGCTTCTTATTGTCCAAATTTACGTTCTGCAAACCTTAAAAGTATTTAATCTTTTCTTAATAAGTTTATATGTTTATTTCTTTGCTCTGTTGTCGAGGCAAAGCGCATTTTTGAGTTCTACTCAACACACAATGCTTCCAGAATTCGGCAGAAAGTGGGGAACGGAGTGTCTTACCACTAGGTTCCCTCTGACTACCTTTCTGTGGGCGGGATATAGCGTGAAGCTGAAAAAGAATACCTGTTACTTTATATTCCTAACCATAATATGAATACAATTTAATACATACGTAAGTTACAAATTCAACAAACTGTAACCTTAGAACTTTATGTATATAATAACAAAGTATGAAATGGAAAATGTATAATAGAGCTTAAAATGCCTTGACAGCTTATCCTAGGCACAAAGCGACGTCGAGGTGAGCGTGTCTCCCTGCTGTGCCACTTGCCGCCTTACTTGCTGATACACTTTTCATTGCTCTACCTAGTGGAATTTTAAAACATTTTCCGCACCTTTAGATATGGTTTAACTTTCGTGTTGGTATTGAGTTGTATGTATTTATGTCAAAAATGTAACAGCTATTGGTGGAAAGTGAGAGGGTAAACAAATTCTATGTTAGAATATATGTGAAAATCGAAAATATGGTATAATATGTACTTATGAATATTTTATATTTAGACAGAGTATGAAAAACGAAACTAGAGAAAATTACGACGTTGACAGTGTTATTATTAACGGTGAAGAATAGTAGTCGTCACGACATTAAATTAAATTATTATTAGTGTTGAAACTTAAACTTTATTATCTTCTGTAATATTATAAAAATGTGACAATTGCATAAAATGAGGCCAATCGTGCCGCAGTTGTACAAGATTACCACTGTAAGCGCGTCAGGTTGTAGGTTCAATTCCCACATGTGGAAATAATCAGTATTTTCATTTCCTTACTTTGATAACGAGGCAAAAGCGTATAGTCTAGTTCCGCCACTCAACACGCAATGCTGTCCGAATTCGGAGAAAAGTGGGAAACAGAAGTGTCTTAAGGGGAACAGAGTGTCTCAACACTAGTTCCCCGCGTTCCCTCTGCATACTTTGCTAAGTGCAGGATACAGGGTAAAGCTAAAAAACAATAATAACAATTGAATAAAACTTTTAAAGTACCAGGTATTGCGAGCAATAAAATGTTAGATAATAAACTTTAATCTAACAAAAGTAAAGTACTGTAAGTACTTTTAGATACACAAACAACGTCACACATGTTGTTGTTACCCCATTATTAATCTTGTCTTACTTACTTATCTACTCAGTAAAAACAAGGGGGGATAATGGGGGACTGCAATAGTGTTCGTGACACGAACTGGGTCTTTAAAGTAGTAAGAAGATTAGTATTGGTTGTTGCATGTCATCCTACACGAATGCATATTATGGTTTTAAAATAATGATTAGAGCTCAATTCCGCTCAGAACAGATAAAATTATTTACTTTTTTAATGCAAATACGTTCCAGCCCGATCGACGGCCGCTTGGTTCAAGTCAGAAGTCACCCTTGCCGCGCTCTACATCCTCTTAAGCAGCCAGGTCGTGCTGGTGATTTCTCAGGGACAGTGCAGCCTCAGCCTCAATGGTCTAACCACCGAGGATGCAAAAGACCGCGCAAAATGGAGTAGGTTGAGTAGGAAGGCAGACCCTGGTAATAGCCGGGATTAATGCCAGGAAGAAGAAGAACAAGAAGTGCATCCTCTTCCCCACCCAATCGGTATCGCTGTAAACGCCAATGCTATGCAAGGTGTCGTAGATATAGGATGAATGGAATAAATGGATGGATGAACTAAGAATGTAGAAATGTGTGCTGCATCCTAATATCATATTTAGTTCCACCAGATACCAGAATGAGGGATATTGTGGCGTTCACATATATATAGAGTTTTATACTAAGAAGCATGGTAACATCTATTTAATAATTGTTTGCTAGTTTCAATTTCTTTTATTTTCTTTTTATAGTAACATTATTAATGATTAGTAATAAAATTCTAATGAGGTTCTTGATAGTGACAAATTAACTGAGATACTTTCTACACGTACAAGCGTGTGAACTATAAAATCTGCTTCTACTAACAATGTAATTTTTACTAAAGAACTTAATTAGTCTTTGGGAAACACAACAAAGTTGAGTCTTTACGAAATCACATTTTTTTTGTTGCAAAGTACTTATAATTACGCTACTGGACTAACAACTTCTACAATAAAATCAAAGAATTGTCCACCTTTTTTACGTTTTATATGTGGATATATTAAAAATTTTGGCAGTTTAATTTTAAGACCCTATTTTCTGCTAGTCATTTATTTCAAATTGTAATGGAATGTAAATAATTAGGATGGTAAAATAACCAGTCTTAATTGTCTTACTTTAAACATCCAGTTCGTGTCACGTACATTGCATGTTAAGTGGCGAATCTCAACGCCGGGCTTTGCCTCTACACCATAAAAATACACATTTAAGCAAATATTTCATTTTGTTCGAATGGGAATCGAACTCACAACCAGTCACACAATTGTACTTGTTAACGCCACGACTGGCCTCAAATTACTATATATCTACATAAATATAGATATATAGTAATTCCTGGCCATAGACAAACGTTGGTTACGTCTATGGTTTGAAATAGATAATCTGTACAAATAGATAAGCTATATAAACTGTCAATATAGATCTTTTAATTAACTTTGCTTAACACGTGTAATATAAAAAATTGTTAGTAGTAATAGACATTAAATGTCGTTTTTTTAACGAGACACTCAATGTGTTTTTAATAACTATTATAAAATAACGTTTACATTATATAGATATTATTGAAATAATTTTACTTGAAATATGATCTCAACAGCGACACACAACGAGTAATCCAGAGCAGGAGAGCTCCACAGTGCTCTCCGCTCGTTATAGTCCAGGAGATGATTTATAGCCAGCGAGCTTTTCCTGTCTCTTGATTAATTACATTACATGCGAGAAAATGTGCCATATCTTAGACGCTTAATTTCTTAATGGTTATTAAAGTGATATTTATGCACTAATTTAGACTAAAGTACATACAACACTGGTGGGGATAGATTAGCTAAATATATAGTAATTTTAATATCTCGAATATTATTTTTTTAAGCTTCACGCTGCATCCCGTATATAGTGTGGTGCGAAGAAGAAACCCAGTGTTAAGACACTCCGTTCTCCATTTTTTCAATGCCGCGCTTCGTTTGACACCAGAGCGAAGATATAAAAAAAATATTAATGAATAACAATAATGAATAGTAAGTATGCTTCGAATACTATTGTGTTCATAAATCATAATCTTATAATTTAAATAATTACAATTAAAATGATACATACAATTGAGGTAATTTATATTATTTTACAATAGATAATACAGTATGAAGCATTTGAACATTTATTACATTTCAGCGAGAAGTATTTGTAATTAAATAAAATATGAATACAATGTATTCCAGCATTCAGTAACGTTGTTTAAAATAAGCCTGCAATGCGTAAAAACGAATGGGTTCAGTTCACTTCAGCGGTGGTTTTCGCTGATACTGAATAAGTTATGTGGGCGAAAATATTATTCACGGAGGACGTTGTGGTAACTTTGTAATAAACTTGATAGCATAGGGTAGTAGGAGGTTCATATCTGTATTATCCTAGTGTTAACACACTCCGCTCCCGACATTCCGCTGAATTCCGGAGCCATTGCGTGTTGAGTGACGGAACTTAAGGCCATGCTTTGTCTCCACTGCAGAACATAGAAATGAAAATATTTAATATTTTATTTAAGAAACCAGGTCAGTCAAAGGAACACTCATCTCCATGATAATTAATAATTTATCATTTACAAATCTATATAATATATTCAGGTACTTTATCTAAATTTGAGGCTGAATCGTTTTACAGTTTCTTTATATTAATTTCTTCTATTAACATGTTATATGAAATATTTTCATAAATATAAACGAAATGTATACAAAGTGTTTAAAATATTTCAACATTTATAGGAAAATACTTGGTAGTTTTCACTGGGTGAGCTTCAATAGACTGTCAGGTGGCTGTCGGACGCTTGCGGTCGTCATAGCTAGCCTCGACGCTGAAATTTTGTTCACGTTCAATGCCATATTACAAGATAGGTTTTTTAAAGGAGTACCTATATACTTTATATATATTGTATTTTTTTTTGCTCTACCATTTTGCGCCGAATTCTGAAGACATTACGTGTAAACTCAACGCCGCCGCATTTTTTTCATTTCAAATGTTCCAACAAAAACTTTCAATAGTATCTCTCTGTCTTTTGCTTCATTAACGAACAAAATTGTTTCTCTCACACAAAAGGCATGAGTTGGTAAATCTAAAACAAGACCGTTGGTACTCGTTAGAGTTGGGTCTGGATGATTTATAGCGTCGACGCCCAACTCCTGCCTCTTGATTAATTACGTCACTTGTGAGAAAACTATCGGCTGCTCCTTTGTTACCGTTATAGAGAATATTATATAGATTTTTCATCATTCTTGTATACATTTAAGATTATTTTTATTATATTTTTTTATATTTTTTTCCGTACATTCTCCAAACTCCGTAAATTTTTATGATAATCCTTGAAGAATAGTTGAATTCAAAAATGTATATAGCTTTCTATTAGACACATACATTTTATCTCCACATTTTATTTTGTATTAATATTTCATGATTTATCGATGATATAAATATGATTTAGAATAAATATTATATTAGACAACTAATTTATGACATAAATGTCTTTATATTCTTATTCAATTATGCATGTCTAGTTAAACTTTTCCAGTGATGATTTCCATTATAGTTCTACATTCATTTGTTACTTTATTCAAGTTTCGAAGCTAAAACTCTTCGAATCGTATATTTTGTGGCCTTTTAGAGGTATAAGCATCTTATTAAATTACTAACATAAATAATTGAGATCAGCTATTAGTCAGTGTCTACTTCTTTTCCATTAAGTACAAGTTACAGTTAAAATTAGAAAAAAAGGATTGATAATTATTTCAAATTTATATAAAATTTATTAAATATATTTATTTGAACAAGTTGTGGGCCACTAGAGAAAATAAAATATTTTAATTTTTTTGTTCTGGTGTTCCACCACTCAACACGCAATATCTCTAGAAATGGGGAGCGGAGTGCCTTTTCACTGGATTCCCTTTACCTACCCTGATACATACCTACAGTATTCAGCGTGAAGATACAAAAAAATGTATACTTAAATCGCATATCGTACGCTGCCTAATTAATTGATTAAGAAATCATCTATATTTCAATTATACATAATTTTACTCAAAGCGACAATTAAACTTTGGCATGTACACTAACATTGTTTATTACTCAAATAGAACGTTTGCAACATTTAACGTACAAACAATTTAAAATGATATATAATTCAATTTAACTATTACAAGCATTTGTAACCCGGCTGGGGCACCTACGTTTCTTGTGGACTAACTTTATGCTGATCCATCTATGGCAGCTGGCCAAGAATGATAGAATATTCAAAGCTCTTCGTATTTAAAAGACTTAGAACTATCTCTTCATTTTACAAAGCTGTCATAGTACAACTTTTTTATTTTTAAATTGTATAATTTCTAGTACAGTCTACTAGTGGTACGGTAATGGTGGCTACGATTGTAGGTTAGATCTTCAATTTGGGAAATAATTATAATTGATTTATTTAATTTATTACTACTAAACCATGAGGGCAGTCGGGGCGCCAGCGCCCAAGTACGTGGCTGGTAATTAGGCAAGTTGCGTCGTTGAGTTTTGCAACACGTGACACCTCCAGAATCATCAGCACCTGATAAAAGTGGGGAAGGAAGTGTCTTAAGATTACCTCTGGAAAAAAAGAACAAGCAATAATACCCACTGACTAAAATATTTGTTCTTTATAATTATCACCGTTGATTGAGGCCTGAGAGAATTTAGACTGTAACGCGACGTTGCGGGTTCGATCCGCACTCGTGGAAATGAAATATTTACTTATATTTTCATTTCTTCGCTCTGGTGTCGAAGCTAAGAGCGGCGTTAAGACCCGCCACTCATCATGCAATGCCTCCAAAATTCGGCGGAAAATGAAGAACGGAGTGCCTTAACACTAGATTCCCTCTGCCTACCCTGCTGTTTGCAGGATACAGCGATATTACATATAATTGAACTATTTCCATGTATATTGTGTATTGAAATTATGCTATAAATTACAAATATGAATACGTTCTCGTAGCATCGTTCTACACATCGATTTCCGCTTAAACGATGATTTGAGGTTTATTGGAATGGTTTAAATAGTATCGTTTATACACAGTATCTTTACACTCGGTTAATTTGAAATTACTATGTATCTATTACAATTTGAAACAGCTATGACAGCTTAATTTACTAAATCAAAATCAACTACATTTTATATAAAACTAGTGGACCCGAGCGTGGCTACGCCCGCTTGAACTATACGAATATTTATTAAATATATTTATGAAATTATTTTCAGTTTGCAATAGAAAGATGCGTTAAGCAAGCTCATTTTGGGTGACGTTTTCTAACAACAAACTTTGCAAAGTGTTGCTTAGCAACGGTCGTATAGCCACGGTTGTTATTAACATGGCGGAATAAATTGCATGTCAAATTAATGAGTATTTTAATATATTGGTATACAGGCTGGAAGAGGCAGCGCTTCTTTTACTGAAACTGCATATAGGATAAAATATTTCAAACCCAGAACTAAATAAATTAATCAAGGTAGCTCAACAGTTTGGACGTAGGATTTTTTTTTCATTTCACGATTTTTATCCATACCTGTATTTCGTGTGACGCACACATACGATGTGTATAAGAGACAGTCTTTTACCTGCATCGACCAACACTGNGCAAACTCACTTTGGGTGACGTTTTCTTAAAACAACAAACTTAACTTCTTAAAATAACAAACGCGTAGCGACCATGGATATTAACATGGCGGAATAAATTGCATGTCAAATTAATAAGTATTTTAATATATTGGTATATATCGAAAATATTACAAATATGAAAAAAAAAGTATCCTATGTTCATCCCGAGACCCTCAAGTATCTCTATATGAGTATTTTATCACGCATATATTAGCAGTTTGGCTCTGATTGCGTAAAAGACAGACAGACAGACAGAGTTACTTTCGAATTTATAATATAGCAATCCAATATACTAGTGTATATTGGATGTGATAATCTGATTTGGATTATGAAAGTTCTTAAAAGATAATTTTTTTTGTATAATATTTTTCATAAATTCTAATTAATTTAACGTAATAAAAAATTTCTATTATTACTATATTATTTTTTCAGTAAAATATTGTTATATAAAATTTTTACATTATGCAATAAATAGAACACAAGCTAGTTCGGAAGACCTAAGCTGGCATATCCTGTTGTTCACGCTACAGATGATCGTATGATTTATAGCTAACGTAACAAATACCGCTTTTTGATTAATTATTGTAAGGGGTTTTATATATATATGAAAAAAATTGTTTCAGTGGTCCACAAGCTTAAAACAAAGGTCAATCACCTTGACCATTTTTAATATACATTCATTAAAACTACTAACTGAAAAGTCAAGTTTTAAAGTCAAGTTGTAATTTATGATTGAAGTTTAAAATATTTGGTGTCCGAGACCACTATGGCACAATGCGGACTTCAAATTTCCAAAGTCATATATTCAAATCTAGCTAATTTTAGAATTAGTTTTTTATACGTTTAGTTTTTTTTTGTGGTTATAATTGAATTTTAATATATTTGAGAGTAATACTAAAATGTCAGGATGTTAATTGATTTAATTTAGATAAATTTAAGCCATAGCGCAAATCTTATTTTTATAATGAACTTTTAGCTAAGTTTTGTAAAAAGAAACCTATTGTAATATTACCAGCTGAAGTTATAACTACTGTAGCATGAAAGTTTAGTAACTATTTTAGTTTAGTAATTATCTTAAGCATCCAAAATTTTAATATGCTTAGCTTTTATGTTAGACTAAGCTAACTAATTTCGTTGATCTCATGTACATTTTATAGTTTATACGTACTTATGTGCATAAATATAATAAAAGCATAAATTTAAGAAAAAAATATAATTCCAAGCTAATTCGTAAAAATGAATTTTATTAGACAAAGTTACATTTATCTTAGAAGGTTCAATATTGTAATCAGAAATGAAATGCCAAGTCAGACTAAGACCAGCCTTCGCTTCGCTTGAAGTAAATTACTGCTATAGTAATCTCACGTAAAAGGAAAGTTGAAAGAGAACATTTTATTTTGCTAATTTGATAAAAAACCTAAGTATATAATCAAGAAGTATATTGTTTTTACTACAGTTGTGAAATTTAGCCAAAACTCAGAGCTTACAGTACTTAAAGAAAGACTTAAGAATGGAAGCAATAAATATATGTTTAATATAGTGTTAGGAATCGGAATTTATTGTTTTTAAAAAAAAACAATAAAAACACATACCGTCTATACGTACTGTCTATTTCCAACGTACTCGGATAGAGGTGCCACTTAATTACAATAAGTGACATGTATCACTCAATAACAACACTACACACTAGATACCTTCCAATCAGGGCTTCCGCCTACAAGCAACTGTTCTCGTTTGACACAATTCCACTGTTTTTATTGTCTTTTTCACCTAAATCTACCAAAATTCACACAAGCACGCTGTATATATTTCTTTCTTCACGCTGTATCTTGCACAGGAAACCTGAGAACCTTGTCACCACTTTTCGCTGAATTCCAGAAACATGCGTTTGAATGGCGGCTTTGTTGCCAGAGCGAGAAAATGAAAATAAGAATTATTTTATTTTCTCTAGTGGAAATTGAACTCACAATCTGACTAACCTCAGTAGAATTAAGGAAAAATAATTGACAGAAGCATTAAATCTCGATTGCACAAATTTTGCGCAGTCACCGCGTACTCAGATAGCAAACTGGCCAGTTGTGCTTAAAGCTAAAGCTAAAATCGCCTTCTTCATCATCACCTAATCTGACTAACAATTAGCTATAGGAAATATAAATCTTGTAGTTTATTGATATGAAAACAATTAATTTTCTTTGTTGCATTTCTGAATGTACCAATTCATTCCCAAAAACGAAAGTATTTAATAAATAACCATTATTTTTTTTTACTTTTCGAAGTTTAGCAGGTATTCTCATGACATGGTTATGTGAAAAACGCCAAAAATGGATAAACGTAATAAAAAAGCATACGTAAGTATGAGTTTTACGTATTTCTAAATAATCAATTAATAAGTACCTATATTAATAGTGAAAATAACTAGGTTTTGTAAATCCGTCTTTCAAATGCTTTTGATTAAGTTTTAAATTGATGAAATTTTTAATTAAACATTTCTTTTGTAATTTAAAATATATTTTGAACACGTAATTAAAAATATAAACTAATAATTGAGTGTACCAACATGTAAGTAAAAAAAGATACTTAGTTAATATTAGGCCACCTGTTTTGAAAGGTGGGGCGGGGCTTTCATTTTCCCACAAGGAAATTCAAAGTTCAGCGAAACTTTTAAATGGTTTTAGTACAAATACCGTTACCGTTGCGATTGCGATTTGAAAATATTTTACGATAAGCAAAATTGAAATAAGAACAAGATCAAAGTCAGTCATATTAATTAAATGTAAAAAACATGGAGATTAAAATAACGAAGTTTACATAACATTTATGCAAATATTTTAATCAAAATACGGAAATGGATCGAATTTATTAAGCACTACAAATAAAATTTAATTGTATTTTTTATAGTTTTATTAAATTAAATACGAAATTATAATTGGCAATAGTATTGGATTGGATAATTGCAGCTTTTCAATGTTTTATATTCACAATTATAGAGTTTGGCAAAGGGTTAGTGCTTGGACACTCCGTTTTCCATTTTTCGAGCAATTTCCTATATATGTACTTTATCTACCAAAGATACTAGAAAAGAAAGTAATTTAAATAAAATTATTCCATCGAATGGGAATCAAACCCATATCCTTTGCGTTTACGGGCCATGACGAAATGTATTTTAAAATGTATCTCTTAATATGTTGTTATTATCCTACGCTAACGCTTATTTACATTATATTTTATAATTAACATATATTTATGCTAAAATATTTCAAAATTATTCTTTAATATTTAATCTTATCTACAAAAGTAAATCGTATAAGTTACTTAATAATTTAGCTAATCCCGTAAGTAGAACAGCGTAGAGTTTTTGCGGCAGACCCATAAACCATTTCCCGGGAGTACTGTACAAACACCTTTGTAAATATTTTAAATGTAATTTCTTTCAAAAACTGATAAAGGCTAATCTTAAGAATAATAAAATTACGCATTTTCATTGTCAACTTTTCAAATAAAGTACGTGTTTTGGAATTAATCCACAAATTTCAACCAAATTTCTTAAAATTTACTATAAAATTATTTTTGTGTTATTTTTGACTCACTCTGTTCAACAGCAATCAACACATTTAGTTTAAGACCGCAGTTCTCAAGCGTAGTCTTCCACAGGTTCACTTACTCTCGTCGTCGTGTCTATGTCATCGGCATACATCATCAGCCATGGAGGCTGGTCTTGGACGAGATTTGGTGAATCCCTACTGAAATATATTTTCTCACTATATGTTTTTTACATTGTGCCCATATTTTATACTTGTAATAATGGCATCGACATTTATTTGATTTATATTAGCTTTTATTACACCATTGTCGATATATCTAGCGAATGAGAGAGTCCTGTCTTCTCATCCAAGACAGCTATTAGATTTTTGTATTGATGTCGACTGTCATTCGTTTTTTTTTTTGGTATTGCTTTTATTTTTGGTATTCATTGAAATTCACAAATAATTGGCAGTCTAATTGTAAATAAGGGAATTTATAATTTTAGTGTTTTTTGGTACCCATGCTGTATCCCACATAGCAGGGTAGGAATTTAGGACCAGAGTGTTAAGACACTCTCGTTCCATACTTTCCATTGGATTCTGGAGGCATTAGGTGTTTAATGGCAGAACTCAACGACGCACTTTAACTAATAACCAGAGCGAAGGAATGAAAATATTAAACATTTCATTTCCTTCAGTAGAAGTCGAACCCACAAACTGTCTTGTTTTCACACATGCTTGTTCACACAGAGGCATAAGTCGAGGCTCAAGCCACGAATGACGTCATAAGTAAGTAATGATGTATAATACTATAATTTATATTATAGATGTGCTGCCAGATTATTTTTTAAATTAATTAACTTTTAGTTCGAATGTAAATTAATTATCTAAATACAGAATTATGCTATAGCTATCTTTAAAACATAGATTATTTAAAGAAAATTGAAATTTTCGTTTATCTGCCATAACTTAGTGATCCCCTTAAAATAAGCCTTCATTGTTTTGACAGTTTCTCTCATCTAAAGTAATTGAATATAACTTTCATAGTTCAATTTCGCTTTCGATTGGCTGCTATCAGAATGAGTTAATATAATTGAAGTACGCCAAATGGTAACAAATAATTTATAATAGACAAAATATATTTTAAAGGAAATATATATGGTATCTATTTTTACATTTTGACTTTATTACACATACTAGCGGCCCGCTTTCGGCTTCGCCCGCTTGAAATAAATGCATTGACTTAAATGCAAGAAATGTATATCAAATTGGAAAACGTAAATCTTATTAAAAACAAATCATTTATTAAATAACAACTTAAATAGGTTTTATTAATAAAATGGAACTAACACATGTAGAGAAATAAACCTCTTTCATAGTTTACGTCATCACATTTTTCAATAGAAATAATTATACCATTATGTAGCTTTTCAAAGTGATATGCGAGATTATTAAGTCAGCATTTCTAAATGTATAATGGTTGGTACCTAACAAATGAACAAATTCTCTATATTGTAAAGTTTTATATTAATTATATAAAATTACATATATAAGGCGTCGTGAGCTTAAGAATGTGAGTATAAAGGAGACGATTGTGGGTTCTATTCCCAATTGGGAGAATGAAATATGCAAAATTTACCAAAAACCAAGCATGGCACACAATATTTTATGAATTATGTAGAGTATAATCAAATAAAAAATAAAAGTATATGTAGAATCAAGGCACTACTTAAGCACTTGTTTCACCTCGTTTCTTCTAGTATAGAATGTCTACCTTGCCTTCATTGATTTCGTTTACAGTAGGTTGTCTACTTGTGTAGATCGTTGATTTTATGACGAAATACATAATTAATTAACAAACTTAGCTATAACCTATTTGAACGTGTCGTAAATAATAAAATTTACATAATTTTTATATTTCCATTTATTTTTAATTCTTTTAGATTATTCTTATAAAAGATACAAGATCATTACTTCTTTATTAACTAAGTTATTCTGGTAAAAGCTGTTATTACCTTCATATTTAATCTCTCTTGCAGTGCTCTTTGAGATGATATTAATAGCTTTCACTTGAGAAAATGAATACATTTCTTGGAACAGATACATCCTTCTTCTTCTGAGGTCGTCTTGTTCTGAGTATCGCTTAAGACGTTACTGAGAATATCTCTTATACTAAAATAATATACAGTAGTAGTAGTATATATGTTGATTTTCTCAGACTTGTCAAATTAAAAACAATATCACATATATAAAGTATTTTCTTAGTTTTTTTATTAATTGTATTTATCAAACGAACATTTTGTTAATAGTTGGCTAAGCTGTCGATATAAAGCTTTAAATTATTATGAAATTTATATGGTTCTCAAAATTGAAGAAATTTGTAAAATAATCATAATTACAGAAATATATTACACGTATTACACATTTTTTTTAACTTTACTTACTTAACGAAACCAATCTATTAGGCGCTGCTCTCAGGAAAACCACGTTACTCATTCTTTGAAAGCGGTCACTTTTTACTGACTCGTTCATGGCAGACCGCCAATTATAGTTTCAATTTTATTTTCAGCAGTAACAATTTTACAAATAATAAGGCAAATATTAAATTTTACAAAGAATAGTTGATTAGTGCGGATCTAACTTGAAAATCCCTGTTCCTTTCTAACCTCATACGTTTGTTACACAAATTGGTAACGAAATATTAAAGATTTCATTTCAACGACTGGGAATCGAATTGGCAACCTATCGCGGTTACAATCACAACTCGCCTGCGCCCTGCTAGCTTCCAAAAATATACAATAACTTATTAGAACATACTTTAAATGTATAACTCAGCAAGTATCATAGGTAAGGTAATCTCAGCAAACGTCGCCATTAGGAGGCGCACCAGCTCAGCGGCGTAACGAGCGGCCTCGGCGTCCGCCCGAGATCAGCGAGCCGGCTGAATAATACATGAAACACTTAACCCTGTTTATACAGAAAACTTACAAATTTGAGCATCTGTGAGGGAAAATTAAGCTATGTATTGAAGAAGTTGCTTGAATGAATTTTCTTAAGGAGGTACGTTTTAAAACTAGTTGGAATGAGGGTAGTTAGATTATCTTGCGTTAAACTTCAAATTCATATTTTGGAGTTATTTTTTTTTATTATTGTTATTTTATCCCGCACTGGTGGGCAGGCAGGGGGAACCTAGTATTAAAACACTCCGTTTCGACTTAAAATTCAATGTTATAATTTTTTATTTCGTCTTTTTGAATGGATAAAAATTATTGAAGAAAGTAAAATGTGATTTGTGATCAAAAGTTTGTCAAATTAGTAGTTTTACTATAAATGAATAAATACAAACCCATAAAATTTAGTTAAATCTATTAAATTTTAAATTGTTCTTACATCTCGTTTATTGGCGAAGGTAAAGCCTGTAGTATGACCTAAAAATAACTTCATATAAATAACGAGACGCGGGAGTCTAGTTACAACGTAAATGTAGCGGAGGTATTTTTACGAGTGAAAAAATAACCCCTAAATAAGCAAGCGAAGCTGCGCGCGTCCGCTAGTAAATATATATTATAATTTACCAATTACTTTGTAAGAAAAGTTTATCATATTTGCACTTTACGTTTATCTCTCTCCACTATATCTCTATTTATATTACAATTTATGACTTATTTATAAGCGTTTAAGAAATAAACAATTCCGCTGTAAGCACACTTAAATAAAAAGAGAACCAGCAATGTTTGCAAGGATGCAATCTACACGAGTGGCTTGGTAAAATATTCGTGAAAAACAAATTAAAAAGTCACTCCCATTTGGTTAACTTATTCATCTTTTCCCGTACTACATGAAAACAACAGCTTGAAAATGTAACCGTATATGTGGAAATATGATACAGATGCTACCCCTTGTCTGCGAGAGGATTTGTCGAAATATATTTAATATGGGAAATGGAATTGCCTGAATTTATATTTACAAATTAGAAGGTTTTTCAAGTATTCATCAGGTATTTTTATTCTTTTTTGTGATTTGAATGATGAATATATTAAGTAGGGATATTTTTCGTCTAGGACCGTTAGAGATTTAAAGATAATTGTTTAAAAATAGAGAGAAATTTATTGATTGAGGACGTCGTAGAGCAAGGCACAAGGATACGTAACGCGGGAAGCGTTACTAAGCGAAAATAAATGAAACATTAGTAACAGTTAAAACTTTTAGTATTAAGGTTTGTACTTATAAAAAGATTTAAAATTCATTTGGTGTGGTTACGTTAAGATAGAGATATTGATAGAGCTTTTCTGTCTATTTTAAAAAATGGGACAAATATGTGTAGAACACAAAAAGCTACTTTTTCTGATACTTTCGTCATTATTATTTATTTGAAAGACCTAGTTGTACAGAGATGTCAGCTATTAATTTAGCAACTATTCCAGTTACTAGTTTAATTTTAGTTGTATTACATTCATAAAGGAACATAATTTCGTTTTTATTTGATATTAAAAAAAACAAATTATTTCTAATTTAATTAAATAATAGAAAACCTTAGTTTATGGTGGAGGTATAAACAGCAAGGTGTGACAAATGTTCGAGAAGCGCAATTAAAAATAATCGCCTCGTCGAATTCAACTTGAAAAGTTTTTGTTACCTAGCCAATATTGCTACGTTCACAGACACCATTTAAGCTCACTGCGTGTTATAATAATTTATTTCCTAAAAATTATTACTGATTGAACATTTAAACTAACAATAATCATTAAATTTGAATTCTTAACTTTACACAAAAGAAATATTTAACAAAATATATGTAAACATGTAAAATGTAATACTGCTCGTTCGCACTTCTCATAATTAATATTATTATTAGGTTAAAAGCTATGGCACATTTTAATCCTAAACTTTAAGTAATAAAGTAATCAATAAAGCCATTTGTTTTATATTACAAGCGTATAGATAAAAATACAAAAGAAATGTCTATACCGGTCTCGGTACTTTTATAACAGAATTTAACACGCTCTGAAATTAGATAAATCAAAACTGGATAATGTCCAACTGGAACTGAAAATTAAGTCACAGAAATCATGGACCATCACTGGACTCTGGGCTCTGGCTATTCCAGCTACAAAATCAAAGATATAATGAAAGATATCACCTTTACGCTCTATCCTAGTGTTAAAACACTCCGGTCTCGACTTTCCGTCGAATTACAAGACCAAAGATAAGGATAAGTAATTATGCATTACAAATACATAGATTTTAACTACCATTGCTATGGCTATCCAGATTTCGTTTGCTCGTGAATTTTGCTCAGCAATTTGATATGAGTCATTCCATTTGCCGTCCCGGCCGACCGCTATGTAAATGTCGATTTGTCTATCCCACACGCGCCCCTTTACACTAATGATGCTCACATCGGCGACCACTTTCTTTAGTTACAGCTGTCTATTTGATGAATTTGAAATAGCCAGTATTTTGCCAATTTTTGAGTAAAAATGTTTTTTATGGTATACCATATATATCTAGCTTAAAAGATATATATATCTAGCTTAAAAGTTTATTCGGTTCAACACTAATCTCAGGAACTACTAGTTTAAATTGATAATCATTTTTAATATAGTCCATTATTGAAGAAGATTGTAGGCTATATATTTATTATCAGGTTAATAATTTCTATATAACCGACGGACTTGCGGCTAGAATTACCTCGGGCACTTATAATTAAAATGTCATAAGTCATATGCAATTCTTAGGCTTAATATTGTAATTTTGTGCTATTCGATGGCTTAAAAAACTTCGAAAGTTTTCGTAAGGGTATTTTTCTGGCATGGTAGGTTAAAACACTAGTTTGGCTTTGTATTTCCTCATGTAAATACTTTTTTCCCAAGAAAAGTTGATAAAGCGCTGCGGTTCTTGCCAATTTTAGTTAGAAACTTATGTGTTTAGTTAGAAACTATAAACTTATGTATGATACTTACTTATTTGTAACATTTAATAGAAGATAAGAAAGATGTTTTCAATTTCAACTAAGAACTAAATCCAACAAAAAAAAATATTAAGAATTAATTTATGTTGATAAGCTAGATAACATACAAATTATATATATTTTTTACTACTTTAGTTCTCTTTTTAAAGACAAAGTGACGTAAAATATAAAATATATATTTTTCAGCAACATTTTACAATGTTAAATATCAAAGAACTAGAATATATGATATAAACTGTTCTTCTATTTTTCACGTCAGCAATTTACGTTTTAAAATAAATTGTAATACATACATTTTTCTACAGATTGGCCAGAATTTCCATAACTCTCCTTGATAGATTACTTCCTTGGCATAAAGCCCGGAGGCGATATCAACTATTTTTCATCGGAGGAAGCTCAGGGTGCTAGTTTTAGATTGATAGCTAAATGAATAAATAAAGAATCAATTAATATAAGGTGCAATAAATATTATATTCAAATATAAACTGCTATATTTAGTTATTTATTTTAATATCTTCTTTTAAACTCTGATTGTCAAGCCAAGAAGAAAAATTAATTACTAATACTTAAAAGAAAACGCATTAAAGTAAAAGTAAAAATAGTTTTATATAATAACAGAGATCTTGAAATAGCTAAACAATGGGTGGTGTGACGTCATCGTACAACATGCAACCTAGATCACTGAGAACTGCAGTTCTAAAAATAGAACTCAAACTAGCCCAGCCTTTTCGTCGCAGGCCAGTTCGCTTTTAGTTAGTTCATTTGTAGAGATGACATTTTTATAAATACAACCATTTGTTTCGCAATGGAGGCGAGTTTGTTTAAAATATAATTAAAGTACTATTTTACGAGGGAAGGAAGTAAAAAGTAAGTTGAAAATTATCTATTCTTCTTTATAACATCTATTATTATACAAGTGAGTAACTGTAAATACAACGGTGGTGTTGGGATCGGTTCCCATTCGAGGGTTATCATTCCCTCGTTCTGATAACAATGAAAAGCGCAATTTTGAGTTCCGCAGCCTAACTTTCAACTTAGAGCTTTGAGCGGAAAGTGTGGAACGGAGAGTCTTAACACTAGATGTCCTCTGCCTAACCTGCTATATACAGGATACAGCGTGAAATTAAAAAAGCAGTAAATAAAAATAAGTATATATTAAACTGAATATATACGTACTTAGATATATATCTATGTATTAAAAACGAACATTTTTATTATAATAAAGTTATAAATAGATAACCGATACTAAAAAGCCATTCCGTTTTAAGTAGGTGCTTAAAGTATATCAGTTTAAAAAGTCATCGACGTAAATGACTCTGCTATAAAAATTCAATTAGCGCTGACGCATTCGGGGGTCCCCCGGTGACCCCCAATGACCAAAGGTTTCATCAGACTTCAATGGCCGAGAACATTTTTGGCATCCCAGAATTTTCCCCTAGACAGGATATAACTCACGTAATAACACCTTTGTTACCCAAGCACCAGTTTGCGAATCGAACTTATTTTCGAGCAGAAAATTATTTTAAACGAAGTGAGACTATTTTTTAAATTTAAGCAATCTTATAGTTCATAAATGATTTACTCTTCTTCTTTAATTATTTTACACTGCTTACTGGTTAAATAATTTAAGCAAGTCATTTAGCACTAGTGACCCGCTCGCGGTTTTGCCTGATAGAAAAAAAAAATATATTTACTATTCTAAATTATTTTCTATTAACATTATCTAATTAAAAACAATAAATAAAGGCAGTAATATATTTGTTCATATATCTTTCATACACAAAGAGCGATCAATTACAATATTTAAATTAGAATTTGTATTAAAATGAGGACATGAAAAATACATTTGAGGGTGTCAAGAAAAAATAAATCGATTATAGGTATTCAGGTCATAAAATAATTGTTATTAAGGAAAAAAATCAAGATGGTTCTACATTGGGATTAATACGGTACATTTTTTGGCAAATTACGGAATATTATTTTACGGAAAATTTTGGCATATTTAAACCCTTGGGTGGAAAGTAGAGATCGTGTTTTAATACCTTCTCTATGCCTGCTAACGCCAAATATAGACAGCTCTAAGCTAAAAAAATATTTTAAAAATTTTGCTATGTGTATCTTTTAATGTATTGTATGATATATAAAGTGCTTACAAACTTCATGTTTATTCTATATTTCAGTCGTTGAAAAGCGCATAAGTTTAAATTAATTTTATGTTTAAAATATAAATAAATTTGGCCCAACGTTAAAAAATAGTACAAAGAAAGTAAAATGATAAATAAAATATAAAATCTGGAGCAGATGACGTGGCCGAGATTTCGAGTTAACCCCAACTAAAATATTAAAAGAAGGATAGGAAGATCTTAGAACCCCACATAGTAAAACCTCCCACTTGCGATTTCTTTACACGCTTTTAAAAAACAATTGCGTTGTAAGACCAACATCGTGGTAAAGTTAAGATAAGTTTAATTAAGCATGGATACTAGTCTTTAAATTCTCTGGAATTTACGAAAATATTTATATATAGTACAATTTTTTCTCCGCATTGTACTCGCAGTGTACTCTACATTATATAATATTTTTAATTTAATATTATTTCTTTCTGTTTAAAGACACGTAAATCAAAGATATAAATCGATCTCTAAAAAGATATAAATTTATATTTACAACAACACTAAAATGGATTAGTTTATGCATTAGACGATAAATACAATATTTTTGAACGTTATTAGTCACTTTATTCCTTGTAAAGTACTCGACTGATTTGGATAAAACTTTGTGGAGTGACTGATTTCTATGTTTCTGGAAACTGTAATTGGATCCAGTAGATGGCACTGCACTTCGCGTGTGGTATTATGTGCTTAACGGATCATCTAAAATAAAAAAATATCGGAAAATTATGCCTCAGCAAATTTATTCAGCGTGTTGATTCATATTTTGACAATGTAATCTATATATATAAAATCGAAAGGTCATCACGAATTCTCAGAAACTACATGTGCTAGGAATCTGAAATTTTTCATAGGAGTTATTTATAGGACGTAGGTGCTCGCTAAGACGGGAATTTGCAATATTCGACTTCTAAGGGGTTGTTTTGGGGGTTGATAGTTTGTTAGAAACTTCGTTACTATAAGTGCTAGGAGTCTCAAATTTTCAATGGACGTCACTTATAGGACGTAGGTACTCATGGCGACAGAAATTAATAATAACGTAGTTCACGCGGACGAAGCTGCGGGCGGGCCGCTAGTATATTATATAGTATATTATAAAATTGAGACAAATTAGGTTATTAATAGGAATTAAGGCGTAAGATATGGCGCGTAAAAAGATATACATACACAATGAATGTTTTTATCGACATATAAAATTTGGGAACTAAAATATAAAAACAATTGATGAAACGAGCAAGCAAAAGTTGCTGAGCCTTAGTATTTTTTTGTTGATATATAAAATAGATATAAAAAAGGCCTAAAATATCTAATGCGAAGCTCGATAAAATCTGGTTTACTATCAAAAATAAGGAAACGGTGCCTTAGCAAAGTTTTGTCAGCCTGATAAGTATTTTTTGTTGATATAAAAAAAATAAGAGTCAATGATAGCCAAGAAACCAGCTTATATATAACAAAGATAGATAAGGTGCCTTAGTAAAAACTGCTCAGTTTTAAGTACTTATTATAGTACTATTGCGCTTCGAGTTATAATTCGACTGTGTGCTTGCTACAATATCGACTGGTCGTGGTTTTAATCTCCACTCGAAGAAGTTAAATATTTACTTAAATTTATATTTTCATATCTTTGCTATGGTGTCGAGGCAAAGCGCGGCGTTGAGTTCCCCCTCTCAACACGCAATGCCTTCAAAGTTTGGCGGAAAGTGGAGAACGGAGTGTCTTAACACTAGGTTCCCTCTGCCTATCCTGCTGTGTGCCGGATACAGCGTTAAGCTGACTTTTGAATTTTTTATTTAATTTATTAATTTATTATTTAATTTATTTAACATTTTTTCAATTAATTAACCAACTGTAATAAGTAGCTGCATAGCTCAAGTGGACGAAGCCACAGGCGGGTCGCTAGTTATTAAATAAAATATGACATATTAGGATACTATTTAAAATAAAAGAAATCAGCTGCATTATCGTAATCTTTTTATTAACAATGAAATGAATTGAGTGCATACATAATTGAATTCCCAATTTCAGTTCCACAAGCCTGGTTTCCGCGAAATACCACTAAATCCGGAATGATTTTCTCGTCCGCATTCCCCACATTTTGAAACTTTTGTTCCTCGCGAACACAAAGGATAAGTATTAAATGTGATTATAATCAAAATCTTGAATCCGGTTCGAGCAAGGAGTCCCTCCTCGCGTACACACGGTGACAATTAACTTATTTACTTATATTTACGACAAAAAGCCTCTTCATAAACGATTGCGTAATGCATCCCCTTACCAATTTATAATCGAGAAATATAAGAAGAAAATTTTATGGAATATATAACAATAAATAAATTTTTATTTACATTTAAAAATTGTATCCTATCTATTATATCGTCGGGTAGTTGGAAAATGAAGCTTTCAATTAAAACTATAAGTTACCTAATTACCCAAAAATTTCGCTGATTGTCATTTTCGTTTACCTGTTGGGATTAAATACTAAACGTGACGCGTATAGCTGTCATTTTATATAAATACTTGACGTGAATAAGCTGACAACTGAAAAAGCCATCAAATTCAACTTCAAAAAAATAATAATTTATTTGACGGAGAATTTAAATGAAAGATTATTAAATTGCTACTTTGAACACAAACATTTCTAATATCCACTTATTCACGCTTAGTACGAATATTACACACGCTATTACATATCGAGACGAACAGACAAACATTTTCAGTTTATTTTTACATTAAAATAAATTATATTAACAATTTTAATTCATGTTCTAACTGCAATCGTACAATACATAAAGTAATTCGTTCTCGACAATATGGCCGACTCTCCTTCCAGCGTGTCCGGGTCGCTCGTGGCTTAACATAAACACTCCATTGTAAACAGCAGCTTATAAATACATATCGAAGATAAGTATTTACAAATTTCCTTACACCCAATCATTATACTTATTTTAAATAATTAATAAATTTTGGTTCGTTTCGAGATTAAACACGACCATTCCATATGAATATATCTAGCCCATGAAAAAGAAGATTGAAAAACAAAATAAACGCTAATTTTTCACAATATGTACTTTGTAGAAGAATTATTGATAAACTTTTTTTATAAATAAATGTAGGTTATTATAAAGAATGTAAGTACAAAACATTGTTAGTATTTTTGATTAATATTTTTACATTAAAACATTTTAACTACTTAAACATTATTTGGCAGTTGTGTTTCAACTTAACTATCTGCAGTATCAATTAACTACATATCTTAATATAATATATACTTTTATATAACAAATTTCAATTCAATTAGTTGTTCCATGCTTCGGACTAAACTGCCTCATATGCAATATTCAGGTCCAAGAACATACAAAGACTTGACTTAATGCCAAATATATCTATTAATACTATAATTATAAAATATTACAATATAATTGAAAATTCAAACTAAAAATAAACAAACATATTACAAATGTATAACAAATAGAAATAATTACGTACGACAAGTCCTGGATTCTACAATAATTAAAGCTCCATTTTATAAATTACAATGAAGTTTGCTTTTGATATATTATATTTATATAATAATAATTAACCAAATTTAAATTGGCACATACATTCGATATTTTGATACACATAGGTACAATACTAGTAATAACACAAATACATCCCGACGCACGAGGGTCTGGTGGTCACCAGATAAGTCCATGAACATATGAACATCTATCTACGGATATCCTAATGATTCCGCAGAATAATCTTTTCTCAACACAGTATGTACGACATGCAAATGTTGAAACGCCCTCCCCCCCATACCTAACAAGTCCACTTCACACTGCACACTTCCACTTAAAACAGCATTAAATATAATATTGTCAATGCGTATCTCACTCCACGAACACTCGTCAGTTACAGCGAGTCGTATATATATACTATGTATATGTATATAAATTTGATAAAGTTAATTCGTACTTAAGTATTAATTTACCATAAAAACACTTCAATAGAGTCCACGTTGGGAACGTAAAGGAAGTCCGTTCGGTCTCACTCAGCAGACGGGCAGGCGTTGGGGCAGGCGTTGGGGCAGTTGGGGCGGAGGGCGAGTCGGCGAGGGCGCACGCGAGGGCGAGGCGCGCCGTTAAATGATGCTCTCCCGATTCAGCTCGTTGTCCTCCTGAGAACTTAGTGAGCTACCACCGCAAATTTGCATTTCGATTTCTTGTAACCTGCGATACGAATGATAATTTTAGAATACTTACAATTACCATGTTAATTAATAACTTTAAGCATTAAAGCTCATCAAAATCATTTGCAAAGTATAAGATCTTATGTCATAATGAATGATTTAATAATGTCAAATAATACTTATGTAACAATATTTTTTTAGCTTCACGCTGTATCCCGCACTTAGAAGGCTAGGCAAGGGGAACCTGGGGACCTAGTATTCACACTCCATTTTCGTTATAAGATACTTACGTCCCCCACTTTTTGTCGAACTCTGGAGGCAATACCGCCACTCAGGCGGAATGCAACGCCTCGTTTAGCCTCGACACCGGTGTGAAGAATTGAATTGAATGAAAATATTTCATTGCCCCGAGTGGAATTGAACCCACATAACCTAGCCTAAATATTTACATTAAACTAAAACCAAATTAGTCAGAATTAACCAAAACAAATGTAGTGACCATGCCATAATGGTACCTCAGATCAACTTCCCATTGTTGTTGGTTCAGCTTGGCTGACATGGCGGCGTTCTCTGTCTCGACGGTGTACAGGCGTTCGCGCAGTCGTTTAATCTCGCACTCGAGGGACTCGTGCGATTCCAGAACGACACGCGGAGCAGTTACTGCCGCCATACTGACACCGCCGGCCGCGCTGCTACGGGCGCTGGACGCGCAAGACGCTACTGGAGACGCTACACGAAGGGGGCTTACTGACGAACTGTGAATTTTAATTGAAACCACATACACACATTTATATTATTTATTTGCTAAGAAGCGGCGTAGAGCTCAATGGCTGCAATATGATGAATGTCACCAAAAATAGCGCGAAGACTGTAAAATTCAGCTATTAATTATAACAAGTATTGGTCTCTTGTTAAGCATTAAACATTCTATTCATTTTATCTGTCTCCTTATCAAATACCAATTTATTAAAGTGAAGTCTTAAAAGTATGCATGACTGTTCCTATGATATAGCTTCTTTGAAATTGCGATCTACCTTATTATTAAAAGTATTAATTAGCAAAAGCATTAGAAAATTGAGCATAATTTCTAACATAAAACTGAAAGTCGTTCTTTTAGTATTTTTTTTTTAATTAAATAACTGAGTAAGTATTAGTAGGCATAATTCGATACTTACCTATAAATCTGGTCCCGGTAGGAAGGCGGGTGTGTAGAGTGTATTGCTAGAGGAATGGAATCGGTCTGGAGATCCATGTGCTCTAAAGGCACTCTTCCGACTGACTCTAGCTGTCCAGGTGTAGATTGGCAGCGACCCATTGCCACTAAATATATATATTTAATATGTGATATTTTCCTTATCAAATAATTAATAGAATAATTGTTAGTTTTTTTGCGTTCTCATATATAGTATTATGTATATGAATAATTTTAAAAAGCATTGATTGATTCACCTATAATACCTTTTGCTAGGGGTGCTTTCTTATATTTCTCAAGTCTCTTGACGGCTATTGATTCAAGGCGGACCCTCGCTGCCGGATACTCCTTGAGGACGTCCCACATATCGTTCTTGCTGAGCACGAACAGGTCGGAGTATCCAACAGAACGCACTGACGCTGTCCGCCGGTTGCCTGTCGACGTGTCATCCACACACTCCATGCCAACTGGTGCTCGGCCCATGGTATATATGAATTCTTTCGGCTTTAGCGTTACTTAATATTCGGAATGAACGAAGCCAAAAAAGTTCACAATTTATAGATTCAACTAGCAGTGCCAGAATAATGGCAGTAAGAGTTACAGTCATTATAAACGAGAAAAGATAGAACTTTACCAAACCTTAATATAAACAGATTTGAAAAATCGAAGATAAATAAATACATGGTCTTAAGAATCATAACAATTTTAACATAACTATAAGAAGCGAATTCTATCGAGGTCGATATGTGCTTCAAGACAAAGCGCTTAAGGATCAAAAAATTGTAAATAAGAATGTTTATTAGTAAAACAACTAAGCTGTACTACGTTTTGGACGATGCCCATGTAAGGCAATGATAGTTTTAACTAAAAAACAATCAATTTAACGCAGCTCAATGAAATTACAAACTATTTTATACTTTAATTTTAATATAAACTTTAAATATCGTTGGGGGTAACATGCACCAAGAAGTCACGCCAAATATATGAAATATTTAGGGAGGATGCAAAGCGGTCGGGGACACTGCCTTCAATACAACCAAAGGAGATGAAACTAAAAGCAAACAAACCACATGACGCTCGGTGCTGCCAGTTACGAAAGTGAAAAGCATAATTAAAATCTAGAAAAAAAATAAACAAGAAAAACATAGCTTACCATACAGAAAATGAGTTTATAATTATTGTTGAAGGAGAATAATTTTGAAAAACTGTTCGTGGTTTACGTACAATAAATGTCGTGATAATTTAAATGCATAAAAATGTAAAAGAAAAATAATATATGAAAGCCTTTCCTATAAATAGTATACCGCGGAACGATATTATCACAATCCGTTAAAAACATATATTATTATAGATATATTAGTCTATAATAAAGATATGTGAATACGAATTACGATAATATTCGTTCGGGATTTATGTCCCAAAACCTGTTGGCGTCGTGGCCGCTCCCTCGGCCTGATTGCAGCGTCTCCTCGAACGTTTGCTTTTGCTTTCAAAACTTTTAAGAAAAAAAAAAGTAGAATAATAATGGCGTGGCGTCTCGGGCCGTGGCGATATTTACCAAGTTGTTTACCTGCCGTGCCCATGTTCAGAATGGAAATTTCGCCAAAATAAGAACCCGCTTTGAGTGTTGCTAACACTGTTTTCCCGTTGTCCCCAACCACTTGCAGTTTACCTCGGTTGACTATGTACATCTCTTTGCCGACTTCTCCTACGGTAATGACATTATTTTTATTTTAAGATATTTTTTTATTAAGGAAAGGGTAAATTTAGTTTGAAAAAATAAAAAAATCACTTTTATACCTTTTCTACAGATGTAATCACCAGGTGAAAACAGCACAGGCCGAAGCCTCAGCACAAGCTCGCATAGGAATCCTGCCTCCGTGTTTTGGAAAATCTCCACCCTTAATTATAACGCAGTATAGAGTAACTTTAAAAGTTTTATAAGTAAATAAATCCTACATTGGTTATTTTTAAACACTATATATACAGAGATGATAAACACTATACATGGTTCGATCTCTACTCGAGGAAAGGAAATATTTATTCAAATTTATAATTTAATTTTTTCGCTCTGGTATCGATCCAAAGCGCGGCGTTGAGTTCCGCTATTCAACACACAATGCCTCGAGAATTCGGCAGAAGGCAGGGAACGAAGTGTCTTAACACGAGGTTCCGCCTGCCTACCCTGCTGTGCGCGGGATACAGCGTGAAGCTGATTTTTCATATAAACATACATACTTTAACAAAACATATATAAATATATTTTTTACTTTTTATACAAAGCAAAATGAGATTTACCAAAAGCTGTCGTATATTTCAGAATCAACGCAATGACTATGACTTTTAAAAAGTGCTGACAGCATTAAAAAAGCAAAAGCAAAAATACTACAGCTATTTGGCGACAAAAATTTACGGATCGTATGAAGGAACATTTTTGAATAATTCATGGACGTAAAAAGCGTCTGTTTCTGTTTTTTAATTATACGACACGGAATATTAAGCACTAACTGTTCACCCTGAGTTGCGATGCCGTCATACTAGCTAACTTTAGCTTTGAACCTTTTGTAGCAGAATAATTTTCGTTTATTAGATTACCGTTAGTCATTTATACCTTTTTTTTTAAACTGGCAATACTGTACGATATATGTACGATAATGCTTTGACATATACATACATACCTAATTCTAATATTTATTATTAAATGAACTTTTATAAGCTCGTTATAATTGTTATAAACAAATATTTTAATATAGTTTAAAATATTATTTCAGTATTAATATAATAAAATATGAATCCTGAAATAATATTCTTCAGGTTCAAGTATTTCACGTCAATAACGTACCTTTTCAATGTGTCGAGGTGGACATTAATAGCAATTTCCGCTTTCAGTTTATCAGGAAGGCAGGAGACCGCCTTCTCCTCGTCAGAACACTTCTGAGTCAGCCACAGGTAGTCGAACCATTTAATTACCTTCACCTGAAGGTGAGTTGGCACTCGTCGCATCCGCATGTACGTCTTTACACCATCCAGTTTTGCTAAAGATTAAATTACAATTTAAAAATAAAAAAATAAGTAAATATGGTTACGTGAATTTTATATATAAGTATTTGTTTTCGATATCTTTTTTTTTCACTTCTCACTGAATCCCACACAAAACAGGGTAGGCAGAGAAAACTTAGGAAATCTATTGTTAAGACTTTCTGTTCGCATTAAGACATTTCCGTTTTCCAATTTCCGCCGAATTATATCTCAAAACCAAGAAATGACAATATTCAATATTTAATTTCCTCCAGTGTTAATAAAACCCACAAATTGTCGCGTTTAGAAACACACACATATGTCCCTGTGCCACCTGTGTGGTTGGCCTTCTTAATTGTAAGTAAAAATCAATGAAAAACAGAGAATTTGTAAAAATATAATGATTACTAAATTTGGGTACTTAATAAAAGTACTCATCAAATAAAAATACAGAATAATAAATTTAATAAGAACACAGCCCAATTTAACTTACAATAGACCTCTAGTACATTTTGTAAAAGTTAAATTACAGTGGTTCGGGTGTCGCGAATTTAATCAGTGAACGTCTAAACACTTGTGGAACTAGACTGAAGTGAAAATTTTGTATATCCTAAGTTACCCAAATTCAAATTGCTCGTACCTGCCATTACAAGTCTTATGTACATTGTAGCGTTGAGAAACGGCTAAATGAATACGTAATGGTATTGGGTTGGTTTCCCTCGCCAGTAAACTATATATAAAATGTACAATTCAAGAATCATGAATATTCCCGTATAAATTAGTTTATTTATTGTTTTTATTTGTTTTTTATTTTTTTTTTAAATATTGGCTTTATAATGACTGTAGTAACTACAATTAATGTTATAAAATTATATTCGTCCAGATTTCGTGTTCATCTCATTTTTTTCAATCATATCTCTATTCCCAG
Organism: Heliconius nattereri; assembly: GCA_013403645.1. NCBI lineage: Eukaryota > Metazoa > Arthropoda > Insecta > Lepidoptera > Nymphalidae > Heliconius > Heliconius nattereri. Next base: position 2,452,973 of record JAAIXI010000242.1, on the reverse strand, counting down.
ATAATACTATAAATAATGTATAGTATAACTTGAGAAAATTGTAGCTTAGACAATATAAAAATGCTATATACCTATAGCAGGGCTTCCTATGAAATGCCGCGTTAGCGGAAGTCGAAGTCCCAAGTCACTATTTAAGGTGTATCTATTCTTTTTATACAGCTTTTATGAGAGCTCAGTGGTAACGTAGTAGATAGTTGCGTAAATCTACAGGTAGCCTTAATAACGTATGGAGGAGCCCGTCACGGCCCAGTGGCAAAAGTGAATGTACACGCGACGGTAGTAGGTTCCCCGCTGTTGGAATATGAAATATTTCAGTTCCTGGAATGGGAATCATACCCACGACCTGTCTCGTTTAGACATACTGGAATCATATTAATAACAATAAATAATATTATAATATTTCTTTGTCTTACCTGAAAAAGGTATTATCCTATCTTTTATAATATATATTTACAAATATTTAAAAACTATATACACAAGTAAATATATATTGAGTATAAAATATTTACAAAACTAATTTAAGGAAACAATCTTAACTTCTAAAGAGTAGAACTAAAATTCAAATCCTCTTAGCAAAATGCTCACGTTTCAGAAAGATCGTTATTATTAAGAGCTTACCGGATTAACCTTAGCTCATTTAATAAAACCGGTGTTTCTAAATACTTCACACTTTATGATTCAAGTGTTAGTCTGCAATGTAGTGATATAGCCTGGGAACATTCACAGTAACTTAATTTACGTACACCGTGTGCCCGGAAATGAGCTACGTCCAAATCAACAATCACTAACATAAGTACAAGAAGGGTGTAAAATTTTTATTTGATGATCCACTCTTGGGTTGGTTTTCATAATTTATGATCTTGGTTTTCATCATTTATGATTTTATTTTACTTTAAGAAAATTAAATAGATTGATAGGGCACAAGGGTCCACTTTTAACTAACTATAATGATTTAGTTGGCCAAATGCTTGTGAGTATTCGATTCCTAAATGAGGAAATTAAATATTTTATATTTCCATTTTCTTCGCTCTGGTGTCCACGCAAAGCGCGGTGTTGAGTTCTGCCACTCAACACAAAAAAAAATCTGGCTTTGCCTTCTTACTGCTGTAAGCGGGATTCAGCATGTAGCTAAAAAAATATATATATACTTTTAACTAAATGTATTAAGTTATAGCAAATACATTCAAGCTAGCAAATAAATTTGAATCATTTCAATAATATTTATAGCTCTCGCGTAAAATTAACAATTGGTATCAAATATTTATTAGGATAAAGATATAAGTATAAAATTTTAATAATTAACAAGATAATTTAGGATATATTTATATATTTTTTAATTATATACATCAAAAATCAAAAAATAATGTAGGACGTAATTTAGGAAAGCAGTAATTGCATAGATTCTGGTCGAACAGTTTGAATTTAAACTAGGTGTTATGGGACTGGCGGTCCTACGAAATGCTGCAGGTACGATTCTGGGTAACAATACGTTCCGTGAGGAACAATGGCAATATGTAGTCGGTATATTGGGAATACGTTCGCATTACCATTGATTTTGGTATTTTGCACTATCTGCCTATATGTAAGTCATTTAGTAAACAACTATATGAGATATACTTTTATCTTCAATTATTTGAATTGGTTTCCAATAACTGAATTAACAATTTGAAAAATTAATTTTCAAAATATACTTTTATATAAATTTAATAAGCAGAATGAGCAGAACTTGTTTTAAAGCCTAACTGCAAGAAAAACATGAAAACATGAACAGTTTCCTGAAAAAGCCACGTGGCTCGGAGTTACAAAACTTTACTATCAAGAAAAAGTAGAAAATTTAACTATAATAATCATATTGCTAATCAAATTTTAGTAAACTATAATATTCATCTCAGTATTAATTTTTAACGATACATCTTAATTTACTCCATAGATGTTTATAAATAATTGAGATTATGAAATAATGTTTTAAATACAAAAAATTAAGCAATATTGATTGTGAAAATAAACATTGTGATACAAATGTCGGAACTAGTTAAGTTTTCGGATCTTTTATCCCAGGTGTACTATGTAGCCAATGCATATTTGGAGTACAAGCCAGTGATAATCAACTATCATCATCAAAATCCTGGGCTTGGACCGCTGAGACCTCTGGGCCTCGCGCCGGCCTGAGCGAGTGTAGCCGCGTGCGATCGATGGGGGGGCGGAGGCGCGGGACGCACCGCTCCTCCCGAAGGGGCGCGGCGAGCTATTTATAGCGTTGAAGCCGCTGACCTATTTCGCTGCAGCGCTGCCGAGGAAGGTCACGGATTCAGCCTGGCCTCTGCCGTCGCGGCGCCATTGTCTTCTCAACCGAGCTGCAGTGCTAATTAAAGTTGTTGACACTTTGCCTGTATAAAATGCTCATCCTATCTTTGCCTCGCATTGATCGTACAACTTACATGGAAATTTTCTCTTATATTATTTTGCTGTAAGATTTTATGGTGCGATCTCAAGCAGCGTGTACTGTTATAACATCTAGTTGTAAATATGTGAAAAAGTACATACTCTTGAGATTTTCGTTTCTTTACTATTATTCATCAATAAGTATAACTCTGTTTATACCTAATTATTCTTTTATTATGACATTTGTATGGGACTATTGAATTTAAAAAAATAGATTTCAACAATATTACAGGATAATAATGGTAGAGAACATTGTTTTGCCGCGACGGACGACGCACGTAACGGCGCGTGGCGGGTACGTCTACCTGCTTAGCACGCTAATGCCACTTCCTCTTCAAGACGCCCTCCGGAGTCCGGACGTCCACTTACCTTTTCTGGCCCTAATGACTGTGTTATTAGCTCTATTCATGATTTTTATATCGTACTTCTTGTATTATATTTAAAAGTAGAAATTAATATCAAATAAATATTATTTGGCCATGTATAGGGCCCAGATTCGGCTTCATATGGTTCTTGTACCTGGGGTAGAGCACCCCAGTACCAGCTTTAACCATTTCATCGCATACTGCGAGCTGTTGAGGCGATCACTTGTGATCGTTCGAAGGAATCTGTAAGAAGCTTGACACTATGGCTCTGCGTAGCGCTTCTACGCACGTTACTGCGTTCTCTGCCTCATGTACCACAGGGAGTGTTCGGAGAAACTTCTATCGTCATGTGATATTCTCATTTACCTTGTCTATTCAATAATAAAAGGAAAATACATAAAAAATATATATCATTTGGTCTTCTGGCTATCTACTATCTACTATATATATACAAGTTTGTAAGATCGTGTTGAATGAGTAGTTATAAAATAACAATAAATTACCCTGAAATTCCTTCCTCGCTGTACTGACGGATGTTACAATGTTCGCAACGTGCCCCAGCACTGTAGCGAACAGTAGCAGCCCAAACAACAGTTGCGCTATCACGAACACATATTCGCCTTTACTTCTCGGCCGTGGCAAGTCACCTGTCAACATTAGTATAAAATAGTATAATTGATATAGATAAAAACATATATCATAACCAAGGTGAAAGGTCATAAAGTGTGACTGTAAATGCGACTGGTTTTGGGTTAGATTGTCACTGGAGAAAAGGAAATATTTAATGTTGTTATTTCTTCGCTTTGGTGTCCAGGACAAAGGGTGGAGTCGAGTTCCACCACTCAACATGCAATGCCTCCAGAATTCAGTGGAAAATGGAAAACAGAGTGTCTTAACACTAGGTTCCCTCTACCGCGCTGTGTGCAGGGTGCGTGATGCTACAAAAAGATATTAGTCACGTACGAGTAAGAATGACTATATAAAAATATTGTGCACATACTGAAGCCAAGATCGTTTAAAGCCTTGTTTAATAATTTTCAAAATGTATGATTATGAAGTATAAATATATCTCTATAATCAATTATTTCAGAAACAGGAAGGAAGTATAATTTTTTTCTCATACTTCCTTTTTGTTTCTGAAATGTTATTTGGAGCTTCGTATTAATTAAATTATTGGTAATACCCACAAAGACGAAGAACGTAAGCAGGATATGAAAATGAAAATAATTATGTAGCTCTTCTTCTATTTTTTTTGTACAGATAGAAAGGTTATAGAAACATAATAATAATAGAAAGTTTAATATAATAAATGAAAGAATAAATATAATAAGGAAAAATTCAATTCTTTTACAGATTAAAAAAAACCGATCCCGTGTTAGTCGCACTCGCACACCGAGGATTCCGTATCAATTTCAGGATTGTTGGTTCACGGGAAGTACAACTTATGGAAGTTGACAAACATAAATTTGCAGATTTGTGCAGTCATTTTGTATGAAATGAACTACAAACATAAATTTGTAAGGTTTTTTTTTCCAAGAAATACCTATAAGTTTTCTTTATAATATTATAACTTCTTCAATGCTTATTGTTCTTTTATTATTACAGTTATTTTGGTGTTCAATAAATAATAGTCAACAGTTAAAAAGGAAACAATTAAAATGATATTAAAAGTTATTTCCCTATTAATTTGCATTTTTAATTAGAACTGGCCAACTGACCAACCGAACTATCAGTTTCCATCTTATATTTATAAAATAAATATTGAACTTATTGATATTTCAGGCATGCAATATATTTTTAGAATGCAACTCATCTTGTATGAATAACAATGAATTGAACAAACATATTGTACAAACATGTATATTCTAGGACATTTTCTATTTACATTCAAGTTATTCTTTTTCAGTAAATAAACCTCGTGAATGCATTGTTCTAATGTAAAATATGGAAATTATTATAAAATTTACTCTTGTGTAGTAAAATAGACGTACTAGTTTAGTGGTGATGTTGAAAGTAATATAAGAAGAAGTTTTAGTTTACATTTTTCAATAATTTAAAGAAAAGAGTTCAAATGAAATATTAAAGAAGAAAATATTTCTTTAACCCGCTTTTAATTCGGAGACGGCTCGCCACTCGCAACCACTATAGGAAGTATAGGAAGTGAGTTCCATATCAGTGTTGCCTGAACTGTAAATCGTTTTTCATACAAAAAAGTGTTAAATGAAGGAAAATGAAGCTTTTTTAGCGAGAATTTGCAGTCTCTCAATCTCAATATATGTTTGGTTAGAATTTATTCTCTAAATATAAAATTCAATTTTGAAAACTCGTTTAGTTTGAACGTAATGAAATTGTAAAATTTTATAGATATAATAAAAGGTGAAACAACTTCAGGCTACATCTTTTAGTAGTGATTGCTGCGCCTTTGGCAAGTGTAGTGAAGATGAGTAGGTAATTATACCTGTTACTTGCTACTTAGAAAATTAAAATTAAAATTAGTTACCTAAGAAGTGTTTTAAAGAACCGAGATATTTATAGTATTTAAGCCCATCGTAAAGCAGTGGAACAACCTCGTCTGAGGTAATTAAACTTTTGTTTAGGCTTTAGTCTACAATGTAGAAATTATACTTCAGCATCCCACTGTATATCGCCTACATCAGGGTAGGCGAGGGAACCTAGTATTAACACACTCAGTTTTTTCCTGATTTCTCGAGGCATTGCGTGTTTAGTGGCGGAACTCAACACCGCGCTTTTCCTCGACACCAGAACTCGAAAGGAAAATATTAAACATTTAATTTCTTCAAGTGAGAATAGAGAACGTATAAGAGGATAGTTGTGTGTTTGACCTCCTATGAAGTAACTAATATTTCACAATTCATTCACAAATTAATGTTAATAAATAGGTTGTATATTCACATTGTTTATACTATTCAAAGTAATTGCTAAAAATATAAGTGCGACCTCGTATGTCGCCCCTGAGAAGCGATCCGTCTTGTGGCGCTCGCCCGCTATTGTGCCAGTTTATACCTCTAATATCCTCTTATCGTTGGTATGAGTTACGAGTGTGTTGGCCCTTTCAGGCTGCTTTTAGGGATATATCATTTAATATTTGGTACGTTTTTATGTGTGATGTTTTATGAAATATCGTTTCTTATTTTAATTATATAGATAAATGATACGTATGCTTTTAAAATTTAACCAAGTTTTCAGTTGTAGTATCAAACTGCATTTGTAATATTAGATTTTGATTTTATTATTTCAATTTATTTTAAAGAAATAACGAAATTATTCTCGCAATTATCACAGTAGGCAGAGAAACAATACTATTAAGACCCTCCGTTGTCCAATTTCAGTTCAAATTTCCGGATATTGCGTCTATCGCAACTGAACGCCGCCCACTGTCTTGTTACCAGAGAGAGAATAGAACCCACACCCATCGCGTTTATAGTCGCATTCGCACCTCTGCACCATAACTGGCCTTAAACAACCATATAAGTCAAAATCAAAATATTAATACAATCAAAAACCAGAACCCAGAGATAAATCTTGTCACTTCTCTACAACAGGTGCAGTATAAAGGACCAATATATGAGGCTTACAACGACATTGATTCCAGCGATTCTTTTTATATTGCTATTTGCTTTTGACGGTAACAGAATGTAAATAAATCTTTTAGGTCATGTTAACTTAATAATAAAAAAAACTATGGTAAACTATGGTATTCATTTAATTATTTTACCATTGGAATATAACTGTCATTACTGCGGTTATCATTTGTTAGTTAATTTGGAAAAAGCCTTATTTGTAACACGTTTCAGCGTTGTTAATTATTTCTAAATATGTTTATTTAAGTAGTTCTTTTTATATTTGAAATACTGTTATATATAATTTTCAATTATTTAAAAAACTGAAATATTTAATTATTATAGTATCCAAAATGAAGACTTAATACTTAATACTCTCTTATGGTTGATATGGTAAACCTTTATACGATAATTCACGTATAATTTGCGTCTGTGGTTAGAACAACTGGAAGTGCAACCAGCTGCCTTTATAAATTAAATTTAATTTAACATAATTTAAATTTAAATATATTTTTATATATGTATTTTAATTTTTATCTGTATATTGTTTAAAAATATTTCGCTTAAGCTTAAGCTTCATGCTGTATCCTTCACACAGGAGGATAGGCAGAAGGTAGGAAGAACCTAGTGTTAAGACACTCCGTTCCCCACTTTCTTTCTGTTTTACTGTTACGCCCAAAAATAATACATTTCTTTCGCATTTAATTTCACACTGTGCTAGTCTTTAAAAGTCATTAATAAAATATTTCATATTTGATAATAACAGAACATATTTTAAACGATGACGACAAATAATATATTTTTCTACCCCTCCAATGAACCGTTACACGAAAATTAGAAGAACTCCATTTTTATCTCAGAATAATATTATCCTAATGAGGGTTGACTTCGTTAAGAAGTGAGGCCAAAAGGAAAGACCTTCGATCAGTAATGATTGAATGTTGTTGAGTGATTGTCAGAGATCATTAATTTGGTAACGGAAATTACTTTAAAAAGAGTAAAAGTTAAAAAGATACAACGGTTATTTTTATATTTTTAACAAAAACATCAAAAAGCGTTAAATAATAAAAGTATAAGCAACTGTCTCACGCTTTCAAAGGGATGTGTTGTGCTAGCAATTTTATCTTTATTTTCCATTATGTGTGAATTTTTATGAAACTGGCCAGCTAGTGCTTATACTTTTATATACATATATACGTAAAATTATATATATACATAAATGTTCAGTAGGTATACAATAGAAAAAATCCAATAGTATTAATAATTTCACTCTTAGCCACACACTATTAATAGCTAACCATTAATATATTTTTTAATAGTCAAAAGTTTATTTTTATTTCTCGTTTCAAAAACACATCATTAAAAGCGTATAAATTAATATTCAGATCCGATCAGAAATATTCAAAGACGGAAAAAGAAATCTACCAGTCAACCTTTCCATTTTAAATGTTGTCGGAGCCAACGTAATGCGTTATCATTGTCGTTCATTTACAAGCAAAAAAGGTCTATAAACAAAGACAACTTCTTAAAACTCATTAAATTTTATTCCAATGTCGTTTAAATTTAAATTGCAATTTGCACAAGAATCTTCTAACATGGAATTCTCTGGTATTATATTATTATTCTTAAACGTAGTCTGTAGATTATAACTTAAATGTGGTTTCTGATCTTCACAGAAACATGATTATTACAATAGAACTACTGTGACTATGAGTATGTATATTTAAAAAACGTATAAAAAAAAGTAACAAGGCTCAATAATGTGTTTAGAAATTGCTTCAAATATTTTGCTTACAATCAAGATTTAATCTTAAAATAGAATTTAGGGTGTTATGTTCTTCGCTCTGATAACAAGATGAATTGCGTCGTTGAGTTCCGCCACACTATACACAATGCCTTGAAAATTTGGCAGAAAATGGTGAACAGAATGTCCTAACACTAGGTACCTTGCTATATGAAAGATAGAGCGTGAAACAGAATGATATATGCTCTAAAAGGCACTTAGTAATAAAAGTTAATAATTCGGCTATCAAATAAAACAAATGGCAAACGGAAAACTCGTTCGGGTCACATTAGCATCCGCATATTATATCCGATACCGTAATCTACCATTTCTAAACTTTTGGGGGGTAGCCGCATTATTAAAGTTATTATGAACCCCGCTTTATTGGACTGGACGTGTATGGTGTCTTGCGCACAGAAATTTCCCAGAATGCCACCAGCTATTACATACGAATAGTTTTAAACTAACACCCGAAAGTTTATGTATTAAACTAGTGTTGTATTTGCAATGAATTTGTAACACTGTTGCTTTATTGCCTCGCTAGTGTTGTAAATAAAATTAAATATGTCAATAACTATATATTGTTTTATTATTATATTTATGTATGATTTAAAATTTACTGATATACACCTGTACAAAAAAGGTCACTCCAGGGAGAGTAGAAGTGTTTATAAAAAAATATTGTAAACAAAATTTAATTATGATATATTTGTTTAATAATAAATTACGTAAACGTACAAAAGAGTTATTTCTACAAGCTATTTATATCGGTAGAAATTTTTCTTACTTTTATTTCTCAGTTTCCATTGTTGAAATGAAACTGAATTTACCAAAAATGTAATACTAAAAGACAGTAAATAATTAAACATTTTTCTTTATTTTCATATATACATTATATTTCCAGAGGACAATTCTGATTAAGAATTCTTCAAAGGCAAAATATTATTTATATTTACTCTGTGTTAAACTTTTCGTTATTAAAATTAAGAAATCTTATTGACATTCAAAAAATAAATTTGTTTTTGTGGCCCGAGTGACATAGTCTCATTGTAAACGAGACGGTTGTAAGTTCAATCTCCACTCGGGGCTATGAATTATTTTCATTTTCATTTCTACGCTGTGGTAAAAAGCACGGCCTTACTACATGCAATATCTCAAAAATTGGGCAAAAAGTGGGGAACTGAGTGTCTTTGTACAAATTTCTTTCTGGCGGCCCTACCTGCGGACCCTATAAGATACAGCAATATAAGATTAATAGAGTAAAAGTAGTCTAATATAAAATTTATAGAGCTGAACGCTACAATACCTTTTGATATATATTACCAAATTCGCGAAAAAAGTTAGCCTAGTATATTCCAAATCACTAAACTCACTAAGTTCTCACTAACTCGCTTTTAGTGATAAGGCCGCCATTTCCCTTTTTACTGTCTTTTTGTTAATATTGTTTCTCTATTGTTTCTTTGTTTTTTAGTGCAATACAGTATTATTATTATTATTATGTGTACATATCTAAATAGTATTTAATAATAATCTCTAAATCTATCATTATTTATCTACACCAATATGTGTTATAAATAATGGAAATATTTCACAATTGCTGCAATTTAAAAGTTCGATCAACCCTGTCACCCGGCGAGGTACAATAGGACCACAACGGGACGTTATCTCAAACAAGATTTCTTTCACTAAATTCGGAACCATAAATTAACGTCAACATGTCGGTTAACGGCAACAAAAACTTTAATCTCACAAAATAAATCTATTATACACAATTTAATTGCAATAGTTATATTGTAACTCTTTGTATTTTGTTAGTTTTTTTTATTTAATTCGTTTATTTTCGTTTTAATTCTCTCTTTATTCTGCATTGGCAGGGTAGGCAGAGAGACCCTGTTGAAGATATTCCGTTAACCGTAACATACCGTAACACTGTGTTTAATGGCGGAACTTTGCAATACACTTTTGGCTAACAATGTAAACTATTGTTTTTAAAAGCTTTTATTTAACTTGCAATGTATGTATGTGAGTTCGGGTGAAATCTTTGAGCTCAATTTTGAAGTAATATCTTCAACCGATTGAGCTGAAACATTTTTACACACGTTTAGTTTGGATGACAATGCACGATAAAGTATGTGACATCATTCTAAATCTAATATGGCGGGCCATACAAGACGGCGAAATAGTTATTTTTAATGTAGTTCTACAATATGGGTATCAAATGAAAGCGCACGTTGAGAGCAACTCGAAAAATAATGTGATGTCATTCTAAATCCAATATGGAGGAAATCGAAGATAGGCGAGTATCTATTAAGTGTACTTCTACAAAATAGATATTAAATGAAATGGGTCGTTGACTGTAACTCGAAAAATAATGTGATGTTATTCTAAATCCAATATGGCGGACTATCCAAAGTAACGGAATAGTTACTTTTGATGCACTTGTACATTATGAGTATCAAATGAAAAGGATTCTCGAGAGCAACTGGAAAAATTATGTGACGTTGTTCAAAATTCAATATGGCGAACCATCCAAGATAGCCGAATACTTATTTTTAACCTACTTCTACAATATGGATATCTATTAAAACGGCTCGTTCAGAGTAACTCAAAAAATAATGTGACGTTTTACTAAGTTCAATATGGCGGAACATCTAAGATGGCGGAATAGTTATTATTTGTGCACATCTGCAATACGGGTATCAAATGAAAGAGTTTGCTGAGAATATTTAGAAAAATAATGTGACATCTAGCGTGAGAAACCTAACCAGTGGTAACAAAAAAGTAAAAAATTAATTATAAGCAAAAAATCATTTTTAGAAAAAGCTTTTATTTTATAGCTCTAAAAAGGAGAAAATAAAATTTGTCTTTTAAATTTTAACTATCAACTCATAANAGAGTAACTCAAAAATTATGTGACGTTTTACTAAGTTCAATATGGCGGAACATCTAAGATGGCGGAATAGTTATTATTTGTGCACATCTGCAATACGGGTATCAAATGAAAGAGTTTGCTGAGAATATTTAGAAAAATAATGTGACATCTAGCGTGAGAAACCTAACCAGTGGTAACAAAAAAGTAAAAAATAAATCTATATTTAATTAAATTGAAACTTTAAAAATTTAAACTTTGCAGATTTTACATAATTAAATTAGTACTAGTTTATTTATACAAGGAAATCGTGCGACAAGCTTTTATGATCATATATATTGTGTACAATGAGGTTATGAGTTGATAGTTAAAATTTAAATTTTATTTTCTCCCTTTTAGTGCGTTTAAATAAAAGCTTTTTCTAAAAATGTTTTTTTGCTTATAATTTATTATATATCAGAATAAGAATATATGCACTTCAAATTTTAACTTGGAGGCCAGTCGTTTGGCAGAGGCACAAACGTATGACTGTATACGGGACAGGTTGTGGGTTCCATTCCCAATCGAGGAAATGAAATATTTAATACATCCATTTCTCCTCTCTGTGGAAGCAAAGGCCAATCAACACGCAATGTCTCTCATTCGGTGGAAAATGAGGCACGCCTAGGCTACTGTGTGCGGGATACAGCGTGATCTAAAAAATAACACTTGACTTTACACATTTACTTAGTAACTTTAATCGTTATAAAAAACAAAGATTTATAAAGTGAAAACAATATATTAAGCAATTAAGCACAGCATCATAATAGCCAATATATTATACCCCGACTAAAATAAGTAGATGTACGTGAATGCGAAATTCAAACGACCGCCATTAAACGAAATGAGGCTAGACATTCAAACATCGCCTGACATTTCCCAGTGTCATTACCGTGGTCCCCATTTCTGCGCGCCCCCATATTTGATAATATATGAATTTATTTTTTAAAACCTCGTAAAAAAATCTTTTGTTGGAGACCAGTCGAGGAGCAGGGGCACAAAGCAACTGGTTGTAGGTTCGGTCCCCTACCGAGGAAATTAATGATTTATTTAAATGTATATTTAAATTTCTTCGCTCTGGCGTCGAAGCCAAGCGCGGCGTTCAGTTTCGTCACTTCAGCACGCAATGCCTACTCGTCTTAACACTAGGTTCGCTCTGCCTACCCTTTCGTATGCGGGATACAGTGTGAAGCAGAAGAAGAAATTTTAATTTTACTTTTTTAGTATTAAAATGAATGACGAATTCTTATAAAAATAGTATGAATATTCTTCATTATTAATATACTTTAAAATTATTTCTCATCTTGACCCGTATTTCGTATTGCCACTTGACTTCTATCATTGGAGAGAAAATTTTCGTATTATACGTACTCGTGTGTTTTAAGAATTTATTAATGGTACTCGTAAACATAAGCTATTTCATAGCATATTTTTTTATTTTTTTGCGTCATGATGTATCCGCACATAGCAGGGTACGCAGAGGGAACCTAAAGTTAATTCATTCCACAATTTTCAGCTGAACTCTGAATGCAATGTGGTGTTGACTGGAGAAACTCAAAACTTCGCTTTGCCTACGCATAAGAGCTAAGAATCAAAATAATAAACATTTAATTTCCTCGCGTGGGAATCGACTTATAACCTTTCGCGTTTACAGTCACACTATACAAGCAATTACATAGCAATAGATTTTCTTGAAGCGAAATACTAGTAATTGAATACCCACTCATCATTTGTTTATAACTAATATAAATACATAATAATTTTAGTAAATTGAACGCTTACATATTTATTAAATATCAAGATTTCTTAATCCTTTAATAAAATAGATTTGATATATTTGTAGCAAAAAAATTACAATTATAAAAACGATTATTAATCAAAAAGGTAAAATTTCTTTTCTACATAAAACAATTTTTATTACTTAGAAGAGAATAATGCCGGAGGGTTTATATTGCTTCATTAAAAAAAACTACCGCTCGAGAAAAATAGTATCATGCTTCCTCCCAGTTATTTTCTATTTGCCAGGCATTAGCCTTATAAATAAGCGCTATCTTTCCTGCAATTATCGCCCTATTTATGGGCGGAAAGTGTCGACCTCCGATACTGGACCGGACTCGATACTGTTATTATCGAAACACGTGATAATTAAATTAAATGAAATATTGTTATAAGTTGCGTTATTTTTTTTTCACTTAATAGGGTGATAGACTTTAGACTGTATTTAAATTATTTTTGTTATTTTATTTGCTATCAATAACTACTTTAAAATTATATTTCACAAAATTGCTTAGTTAAATAATCTATACCAAATTTTGCTAGGGCGGAATATAAAAGTATAAATAAAAAAAAGAAATTACTAGGTAATATTCGGCTTTTTTAAAAATAAACATGAAGTGGCCAGCTATGATTTGAAAATGACCATGCTGCATATGATTATTTACACGATACTGAAATACAAACAAAAAAATAGTATAAATTTAGCTCCGTCTGTCTTTCTATTTGTTTAGTATAATCTCTGGAACAGCTGAACTGATTAAGGGACATTCATTGGCCGTGTGGGGTTATGGATCAACACAGGCTACTTTATACCATTTTTTCTTAAATAAACTGATCTTACTAGTTACTTAATAGCATTAAATAAAAAAAGAAGCAGGCGAAGCCGCGCACAGGCCACTAACATAGATATAGTATTACCTCGTATTGCGTCTAATACGGCATGGACTTGTTTCTGTTTACAATTCAATGTATTGGACGAAGAACTTTAATTATTTGTTTTAGCTGTCACATACATTGCTTTAAACTAATAAAAGTGCTTTTACTTTTTAATTAAATGTAACTTCTCATTTATTTCTCAATTAATACAACATACATTATTAACTCTTTTAAAAATATATCTTGTTGTTTCGTGGCTTACGCTCTTAGTATTAAAACCGAATATTTTGGCCAAAATATTACCAAAAATACACCAGCCACTTTCCACCACCTACGCAATACGTAAGCATTTAATTTCACATACAGGCTGCATTTAGATAGAGCATCAAGGGATTTGCGTAAGGCACGTGCTGGAACGTTCCGCCCGGTGGCAATTTAAAACCCATCAAAATACGTGAATTTTATTCGCATCACATAAAATGGAGGAGATTGGGATTTATTTTTTGTTGTCTAATATACATTTGTATAAATAAATTAATGAATCAACAGTTTGAAATTATATCTTTTTTATTTCTTATATGAGTGTTTTCGTAAGACCCTATTAAAAACAATATTTTTTTATAAATATTTTAATTAAAGTTTGTGTTATCTAAAGCACAGAACAAAAACATTACTGATATCGTTACAAAGTTATTTTTAAATGAAATATAAATGAAATCATCATTTTAAAGAAACAAAAACTGAATCTATTGACGAAAATATTAAAGAAATATCGAACGTCAATAAATAAATATTCGTAAGGAGCTTGGTACCGATAGAGTTTCACTCTTTGTTTCACGGGATTGCCATACAATTTTGCTATATATTGTTTATTGAGATCCAACACTTCTTGTTTTATTTTAAGACAAGTAGGCCCGTGTAGGGCTACGCCCGCTTGAAATAGAAATATTAATAAAGAAATTGAAAACTCAAGAGCCAGTCAATTCAGTTGTATAAAATAACTGTTAGGGCAATTAGCAAATTTGTCTAACTAAGTATTTCAAATTGACATAACTTTTTTATTTATAAACCGATTGTAATAAAATAAACCCTATATATTTTTGGTAGCTTTCCAGAATCCAATGGTGAAAACTGCATCTAAATCGGTTAAGCCGCAAACGCACAGACAAACGGACAAACAGACAGCGTTCCCAATCGCATTTTTTTTAATATCTTCCAAGTACAGACACCGACCCTCTTACGATTTTATTATAAGTATAGATTCGTTGAAACATTATGCAAAAAAGGAAATTTATACGTACGTATGTATTTATACCTACTGTTAGGCCAATGCGCAAAATACTTTTTATAATAGCGAGTGCCTTTTATGAGGTTTTTTTTGATGAATATATTGTTACGTCATAATAAAATTATGTCACGTAAAGTAATCTGTGCAGCCGTCAACTTTAACGACGCCAGCTTCAGCGTTCTCTTACAATAGCTGGTTTTGGAAAGAATTGACAATTCGCCTTTAATGCGGTTTACATGTTTTTTTAAATAGAAAATAATTTTATAAATAAAATCATGAAATTTTATACACGGTACAAAATATGTTGACTATGTATATTTGGTAAGCTTTCGCGCAAAAGCTTGTAAGCAAATGCCCGCAAATTAATCAAAACCTATAGGGTATTCCTCGATGACATACAATTTTAAGATACGGTGAGAAGGGAGTGAGAACTTTTAGTACAAGTGAAGGAAATAATCTCTAAAATGCAAAATTATATTGATATAAACACTCCTAAAACCTTATCACAGTATTTAATTTCACACAAAATGAGAGCGTACGACCGCAAACTTAAGTTTGTCAACTTTTATAATTTGTACATTCTGTTGAACCATAATTCAGAAATTGGTACGGAACCTTCAGTGGGCGAGTCCGACTCACACTTAACTCAGTTTTTGTGAAGTACAGTACATATCTAAAGAAAAACCGAGTGGAGCCATACAAATCTCAATGAAAAGTTTGTCATTTTATCAGGTATCGCAGACTAAAATTGACAGTCTACTAGGATGATTTGTTTAACAAAAAGTTTAATTGAAAGGTAATCTCATAAATAATACATTCCATATTTATAAGTTAACAAATTTCCTATCTATGATATAAAGTACAATTTTATTGTGCATGTTGATTCTTTTTTGTAATAGAGTTTTGATTCAATAGTGGGAGTAAAATACATACATTTAAATCCACAGCGAGAACAAAGCTGGACCACAAAAGCGTAAAGTAAATTTTGTCCACAAAAAAAATAAAAATAGAAATATATGTATCACTACACAAACGTTTATAGTTTATAGGGAAAGTCGTAAAAATTAAAAAAAATAGTATGCAAAACTCACCTATCGTTGTAAGCGCCAGGGTACACCAATAATAGCTTTGCAGATATTGTTTCACTACGTCTGCAGTCTCAGTGTCGTGGTACACCCAGTTTTTACTACCAAACCCATTGTTTTTATATATAATATGGTACAAGCACCCATTCCAATGAAATATCACTAACAAATAATGAATTAAACTTGTCGATCTAAAAAGATTAGGATAGTTTGTGTGTCGCTCAGTGCGGTCCATGAATGCCCAGAAACGATATATCTTCACCAATCTGAAGGAGCGTAAAATTGAATTAAATCCTATGGACAAGTAAAGGAAGTCCAAAGGCAGTAAACAGAGGCAATCGATGTAAAACGTTGTAGAATTCATATAATGAGCCCTCAGCTTCGCCGCATCCGTCTGTAAAACGCCATCTTCTAAATATCCCGTCCGAAAGTGAAACAAAATGTCCGCTAAGTATAGAAAATCTGAGAAGTAATCTAGACAGAACCAAACTATCAGCGTCTCTCCTGAAACAAGACAATCATATATTAGTATAGGGACAAGAAAAGTCATATAATCTAATCTAGCTTCACGCTATATCCTTAGCGGACCTTTTTACGTGCACCTTCTTCCAGTATCTCTGATACTTCATTTTCGAAGGTCTTGCCCTACCTCTCTTACCGCTATGACTGCGGCAGAAAAGTGATAAAAAAATAAAAAAATAATATTTTATGAACCTTATAGCTTGTTGTTAATCGTGTTAACTCTTCCAAATAGGAATCATAATAAAACTCGTAACAAACTCACTCACATTAAAATACAACATAAAAACTCGAACGGTAAAATATTGACAAGCACATAAAAACCTTAACCTTCCTACCATCAAATTTTCCCTAGGCGGGCAACGTTAAACTCGTAAAAGCAATTCAGGTAAGTAGTTTCATTCTTTAGAAAACAAGTTAAGGAAAACTATGCGTTGGGTGCTCCAAGTCGCGGCAACCTAGTTCGTTGTACTAATCTAGGCAGTCATCTTAAACGAACGTCTTTTGCATAAGAAATAGAATCAAAATTGGTTTTTTATCCATTTTAAACATTTTCATTCAACTCCATTCGAAGATGAAAACGAACGGAGGTGCTATATAGAATATTTTCTTTCAAAAACTTAAAAAACATGTTAAAAGAAAATTTCACATCGATTGAATTTACTATAAAAATATTAATTCACATTCATCTATTAAGAGGCCATAAAATATTTAAGCCTAATATTTATATTAAAAGGTTATATGATACTTACCATTAATTTCTTGAAATGCGAACCTATATACGATGACCCAAAGGTTGTAAAGGAAGGCGAGTGAGACCACCATGGACCAATAATAGCACAAACGGCCAGCAGGGTCGAATACGAAAGACCAATTCGGCCCCGTGCGTAGCCGCCCGCTGGTGTACGTCGAGCGTCTGCGGAGACCTCCTCTGCTTACGCTGGGAACAAAAACATAAATTATATATGGATATTATGGCTTCTTGGCATTTCTAAAAATGGTGTAAAGATTAATTTCTTCTCATATCACTTTTTTTCAGCTTCACGCTGTATCCCGCATATAGCAAGTAGGCCAAGGGACCCAAGGGTCCTTTTTCGTTCAATTTTTGAGGTATTGTATGTTGAGTGGTTGGTGAAATAGGGTTTGAAAATTTGTATGGAAAAAATTTAACCCGGAATCGATTTTTATAAAATTTGAAATTTAGATTTTTAAAAGCATTTAATGCAAATAATGAAGAATGCAAATAAGGGGTTGAAAGTTTGTATGGAAAAATCTTTAAATCGCCACCGATTTTTATCAAATTTGAAATTTACACTTAAAAATATTTCATTGAACATGTGTTTTATGGTTTATTATAATTCCCAAATATTATAAGCCCTAGCGGTGCAAATAAGCAGGCGAAGCGGCGCGCATCCGCTAGAAGTTAATATTATTTATTAAATCCCGTCGAGAGGAGCTCATCGCAGCATATAAATCTACCATACCTTAAACATATGCATTATTTATGTAGAATTATACAATTAAATATACGTAAACTGAATTACAATATATTGATATTCATTTCAATCTCTGTATTAGCATAAATCAAACCCGTTAGTACAAATAGTGTGGTAATTGTAGACGTTTACAGATATCTGATGTTCTATTAGATATTAGATAGATAATTTATGTACTGTTATTTCAATACAATACGAATCAAGCATTATTAATTACGCTAATTGTATCTATACAATCTTTACATATATCTACATAATTATCTGAAATAAAAAAACATCAGCTTCACGCTGTATCCCGCACACAACAGGGTATACAGAAGAAACATAGTGCTAACACACTCCGTTCACCACTTTCCGTGGAATTCTGGAGGAATTGTGTGCCACCGCACTTTTGCCTCGATACCAGAGCGAAGAAACGGAAATATAAATGTAAGTAAATATTTTGTTTATCGAGTGGAAATCGATCCTACAACAATCGCGTTAAAGTCATACCCTTGTACCCCTGCGCCAGAAATCAGCTTCACCCTGTATCCCGCCCACAGCAGGGTAGGCAGAGGGAACCCGTTGCGTGCTGAGTGACTAATTACGTCACTAATTACGATAATTCTATAAACATACATACATATCTATACAAATCGAATATATGGATAGCACCAAACTTTACACCAAGTAACAATGTGACTAGGCTAACATTTAGTTTAGATGTTTGTTCTAACTTCATATACTGTTCTCAATATCAGGACGTACGTATCCCAGGTGAAATAATTGAATATCTCGCTTACCACATGAGAGAGAGTACGCCACAAGGATATTGGGAGTGTTTCCAATTAATACGTGAGTCTGCTAGCTTCCCTACTGTTGGGTACCAATAATGGCAGATTCATTATCTTTGACTGACACAATTTCTAGCTTGTATTTGAATTGAATTTGAATTGCTAGCTTGTATTCGGCGACTATGGTGAATCATTTATTAAAAATTATATATAATTAATTATTATATTATTTAATACGCCAAAGCGTAAAACTTTTGTGGAAATGATTTGTGGGATTTTTTATTCGACGCAACATAAATATCTAAATGAAATAATTTGTTTTAATTATTCTTGACACTTTCATCGCGTAGGAACATTTTTGACTATAGCTAGATAACGGATGAACTACCCTGATGGTAAATTTTGTGAAAGATTTTTTTTTGTATTATCTGTTAATTCTTATAAAACTAAACAACAGCAGTAGAAATCATGAATGTAAACTTCAACAATATTAACACGAATTATCGGCATTATCGGCAGAAAGTAGGGAACGGAGTGTCTTAACACTAGGTTCCTTCCTACCCTGCTGTGTGCGGGATACAGCGTGAAGCTGATTTGGAAAATATAACGTATTTAACTTGTTCGTACTAAATTAATTTAGAACAATAAAATAACTGAATTAGATACACTACCGCTAGACAAACAATTGCGTTCTATAAGTTCGAGCTTGATTAAATAAAGGAACTAAATATAGAGACAATGCTAACTTGCTGAGGCTACAACTTGTGAAACGGCAATTTACGTTTTCCAAGTGCATTGAAATGAATTAGCTATTATTGATGGTATATTTTAAATTGTAAACGCTACAGGCTGTGGGTTCGAGAAAATGAAATTCGCAATTCTGGGAAGCGGTAAATGGAGAGCGGAGTATTTTAACACTAGATTCCCTCTGTCTACCCTGCTATACGCGGGATAGAGCGTGAGGGTGACATTGATATTTTCCAATAAATAGATAAATAACAGTTTATACTCATTATAAAATAATGTTATTTGTAAAATTTGCGTTAGCTGTAATGTAAAAGAATTAAACAGAAAGTTTACAAATACATGTGTTTAGTGAAAATTATCTGTATTAAAATTAAAATTTTATCGAGTATATTACAAATGTTACAAAGCATACATTGAAAATTATTATTATGGCATCCCGAAAATGATTGTGTCCGTACATAGAATTCCTTTTAAAAATATTAATGTGTCACTCCGGATAAAATTCAAGCTCTAAATTTCACTCGCTTTTTTATTGAGCGTGATGAGATTGTCATTTTTCAATGACATATAAAAATTGAAGATCTAAAAATGTTATGAACAACCATAACAGTCCAGCTAAGAAGAGAAAGAGAGAAAGAAGTTAAAAAAAAATCTACTATATTGAAAGAAGTGCAGTGTCTGTCTGTGATTTCAAAATAAGTATGTTTTTTTTTTCAATTTTAAAATTTTGTTTCTGTCTTTCTGCTTGTCCGGACTAATCTCCAGAACTGCTGTTCGATTTTTATGGAACTGCCAATGCCCTATAGACAAGGTAGTGGGACAACTTATAGGATACTTTTTTTCCCAGAATTCCCCATGGGATAAGGATTTACAAGGGGAACACTGCGTTTGCTGTGCGCGCGTACCTGCCGGCTACATAGAAAAATATGAGAACTAATATGACATTCTTCTATTAAATACGATAGCTTTTGGGAGCAAAGTAAATCAAAATCAAAAGAGATTTATTGCGTGTAATATTATATATTGCATTGATAACCATACTAAAATATCTAACCAATGTTAACTGAAAAATATTAGTAGATACTGTAAGTATTAATGAAAATATATTTATAACTCCAACAGAAACCATCTTATAGCATACATATTTTTTGACATTACTTTAACATAGATTATTTTCATCAAACGGAATAAATAAAATAATAAAAGAGAGAGAGAGAGAGACATAATTTATTACCTGTCAGTACCATTACAATGTGGAGTAGCGAGGTGATTTTGCGAATGATGAGGCGCGGGCGTGGCTGGTGTGTGAGGCGTGCTGCGCCACCCACTCAACAGGGGCGCTTCACTGGCACCCAACAATTTTAACCTATATAACGCAAAATTGATATATTAATATTGATTTGAAGTTAAGTTTAGAATAAAATAAATATAATAAAGGAAGTAATGAATATAGTAATGGAAGTAATAAACTAGTCAAGTGCGAATCGGACTCACCACTCATACCAATTTCACGATTGGAGTTCAACGATAAGAACAACTTATAAAACTTTACAAATTTAAGTTGGCGGGTGTTAGCACTCATTTTGTGAAATGAACTACAAATATAAATTTATAATTATTTTTTCTATGAAATATCTATGAATTTTCACTTTTCAGATTAAAAAGAAAAGATAAAAAAAGTTAAAATATTTCATATGAATAGGTATTTTTTATTGTCGCATTTAAGTGATTTCGTAAAAATATTTAGTTACAGTCGAAAAAAAAATAATCTATACATTTAAATTAAATTGAACAGTCTGTTTGTTATTTAAAAAAAAACTATAACTTTAATAAAGTTCTGAAAAAAAGAGCCACAAAAATAAAACTAAATAATATTATACGAAAAAGGCAACGACCATTATAAATTGATTTTCCAATGCATCGTGGGAGGGCTAAAGAAACTTGTAGGATGTTAGCTGTCGAATCGTGAAATTAGATATAAATGTTCAAAAACATGATCTTCTCCACTGCGACGATTCCGCTCGGTGCCATAGCCAGACTGACTTAATATAGCGAAAGCAAAATGTTACAATTTTCAGCATATGAACAGGAATCGAAAGGTTTTAGAAAAATATAATATCTTAATCGGAGATTGCTTAAAGCAATAAGACCGCCTTTGCATACGTGTTTTTATTTCAATTTTATTTGTGTTGTTCTTTCTATATATTTCTTTTATGTGTGCAATAAAGTATATTCTATTCTATTCTATCTCTATCTTATGAATTTAATATTTAATCTTTGTATGTTTGGGTCAATTTAGATATTTACTCTATGTTAACCTTCAAAAAGACTTATATTTATTTTGCATATACATCTGCCTATAATAATAAATTTAGGGTTAACCGTTTTTTATCGATAAAAGCAGAAGGCCATCGAGTCAACACTTGTGATTAAGGCACACTCAAGAGGAGGGCCCTCGCGTCTCTCGGCAAACAAGAGACAGACTCTTGAACCACTCCATCGCTGACTTAACGGGAGCACCCGAGTTTACACACTAACGTTAAGAAAATTGATACCTTCCCGAAAGATGGAACTGATAATGATGTACGCCTTTTGTGGACGCACACCCTTGGAAAAGACAATGTGGCCTATTAGGTTCGGGTTTTATGCTAAATTTATCGAATTCTTAGTTAATTACTAAGGCTTTAACAATAAATGGCTAGAATATACCCCTTTACAAAAATAAATTTAAAAAAGATTGTTTCGTGATAATAATTGATACAAATTTCAGTATTACTCCTATCATATGAAGTAAAAGTTGAAAATATCATGAAATTATATATAAAGAAGTTGATAAAAAGTAATTTGTACTATGTAAAATCAATATGCAATTGAAACCATCAGACACGAACCAAAATATATAAATACGTTTTGTTGAAATTATTTTCGTACGGAAATGCATTAATAATTGAATTTAAACGACAAATATAGAATATAAATATTTAAAAGAAAGGAAATATGTGAAGATAAGACTAAAATATTTCCAGCTTGTAATATCATTTTATCGACGAAGACGGGTTGACAGATTCCAGTTTGCGCAATATCAAGTAAAATCGCTTCTCTATCTCGTTGAGCGCACCGAGCTACATGTTCTAGTCTGTACTGTCTAAATATACGAGTAGTTTTGAAGTGCTCTATTCTAAAAGTATTA
This sequence comes from Heliconius nattereri, assembly GCA_013403645.1. NCBI lineage: Eukaryota > Metazoa > Arthropoda > Insecta > Lepidoptera > Nymphalidae > Heliconius > Heliconius nattereri. The sequence continues at coordinate 2,430,144 of JAAIXI010000242.1, read as the reverse complement.
GTATTTACTCAAATTAGCTTCACGCTGTATACCACACAGCAGGGTAGGCAGAGGGAACCTGGGAACCTAGTGTAGTGGAACATTCAGCTTCACACTGTATCCCCCACACATCAGGGTAGGCGGAGGGAACATAGTGTTAAGACACTCCGTTCAATACCGCGCTTTGCCTCGACACCAGAGCGAAGAAATGGAAATATAAACGTAAATAAATATTTCACTTCCTGGAATGGGTTAATTAAAAAATAATAAAACATTAATTTAAATCAACATATCCACTCATAATATTGTAATTTTATTCATAACTTTGGACTAGGAACTTCCTGCATTCCGAGGCACAGAAGTTCTCAACGAAAGTTACGCGGCTAAAAGTCGGTTGGGAGCAAGTTCCTTAAAATCCTTTTAGTTAATGAACGTGTTACAGCCCGTGATATTGCTTCCAGTTACTTTACTAATCAATTTGATTGGATTATACTTAGCGGAAAATAGTTTCAAATGGCTGCTAATGGAAAATATATCATAATTATTTATAATTTTGTTGTCGAGTGAAATGTTGTTTTAATTTCTCATGTTTATTAAAGTTTCTTCAATCTTATATGAACAATGAACCCATACGATAATCTATATATAAAAGGACTTGTCCTCACGGACTGAGGAAAGACGCACGCACAGCCGTAACCGCTGTGCGTAGAAACGTGAAATTTGGACAGATGTTTACTTTCATAATCTGGACATCCACTAAGAACGGATTTTAAAAATTTTAACTCTAAAGGAATGAAATAGGGGTCGAAAGTTTGTATGGATTTTTTTAAATCGGCACTGATTTTCATAAAATTTGAAATTCAGACTTTTAAAAATATTTAATTGAATACATGTTTCGTGGTTTTTTAGAATTCACCCCCTAAGAGTGCAAATAAGGGGTTGAAAGTTTGTATGGAAAAATCTTTAAACCGACGCAGATTTTTATAAAATTTGAAATTTAGACCGTTAAAAATATTTAATTGAACATGTGTTTCATGGTTTTCTAGATTTCATCCCCTAAGGGTGCAAATAAGCATGCGAAGCTGCGCGCGTCCGCTAGTATAATATACAAATTGTACAATATACAAACGGAAAAATAATTTGTAGCCTAAGAGTGAGTGCTCATGTGAAAGTGATATGTGTGTGATATGATATTACTGTAAAGTTTCATCTAAATCAATTTAGTAGTTTTTGCGTGAAAGCAGAACAGACATCTATCATCACATATTTTAACGTTTATAATATTTGCAAGTAAGTATTTATAGTATTAGTAAGATAGGACTATTATCTAACGATATTACCATGGACGAAAGAAGGGGTTAGCCAAGTGGACCGTGCGCACCCTAGAATAGTCTTGTGGCCACCCCAGAAATTTTACTTACAACAAAATAACTCTCTAAAACTAAAAAACAACATTTACACGAACACATCTGTTCAATATTGCCAATTATTAAGTCACTTTAGTCTTGTAATAAATTATAATCTTTTGAATATCAAAGTAGTCAAATAAACTACCAGTTCACTGAAGTAACTGCCTCAAATCTGAGAATAACCGGTATAAACAACTCAGTAGGATTTGTATTTCAATCCAAAATTTAAAAATTTACTATTTATTATATTTATTATTATGATACCTTTGAAATCAACAGAAGCGGGCATTTCATTCCCACAGCGTGTTATCATTTATAAAATCATTATTAATAATATAGATGACAAGTATGAAGAGGATGATGACAGTGGACGAAGCGAAAGAGGTATGTAGGGACCGTATCTTTTGACGCTCCGTTCCTGTCGTCTAAGTTAAGTTAAGTTAAGTAATTACTAATATAATCGCGGTATTCTAATTTAAATTTTATCAAATCGGTATGCGTAAAGACGAATCGACAAGTCGACGTAGAATATATTATAAAATATCTGGGATATTTTATAATATATTCTACGTCGACATTTTGTTTATTTGTTTATATGATACCAAACTTTGTAACGATCCATACAAACTACGTGTTTATTTTCAGTTGGCAACTAAAATTTAACTTGCCTTTAAAGTTTGCTTTTGACCAGAGTAGTAATTTTGTATTCAACTTAGTTATAGGAGACACAATTATTTAGATATGTATGTATGTATCTCAAAATGTTAAATTAATTGGATAGGGAGGAAAGGTGTACATGATGGTGATACATATTTATATTTTACTCCAAATATCCTTGTGTCATATTTCCTTGCGTGTCATGACACGTGACATATTTCCTAAAACTATAAAACAAGAGTAGAACAGATGTGTATACCTAGCCTTATGTGACCGTCGCGAGCGCGATGAGAGGTCTAGCTCGCTGGCGGCGGAACACGCAGTACCGGCCTGCAGAGAACCGCGCGACCCGCCCAGCCTTCTAGAGCCGAGCCGACACGTCATCATTTCTGAAACAATTTAGTTTAAAATACTTTTTAAATTTTTAAAGCAATTTATTTATTAATTCTATTTTCCATTAAGGCTTCTATAGTCCATAGTTATTGAAGCTATTATGTGATATTGAAGGATTGTGTTAAATATCATCACGAAACATGGTCGGTTAACAGAGGTCAAAGTGTCTGGACTCTATCTTTTCTTACTTTGAAATCAAAGAACCACAAAACAGGTTTACAATAAGTTTTAAATAGTATAGTTCAGTTTGCTGTGCGAGAAAACGCGCGTTGCACTAAGTTAAAAAGCTCTGCTCATATCTATATTTAACGTCCGTCAAATTATCTTCAAAGTAGTAAAAGCCAAAAGGACTTAATGTATCTTTTATTCCCAAATAAGTATGTATAAAGGTATTAATATTAACGTTTAAAATACAAATAATGTTCATTACTTTATTCTTATTTTATTATGCAAAACGCGGCGTTGAGTTACGCCACTCAACATGAATTCAGCAGAAAGTGTAGAACGGAAATGTCCTAATGGAACGGAGTTTCTTAACTCTAGGTTCCCAGGATTCCTCTGCCTATCCTGCTATGTGCGGAATATAGCGTAAAGCCAAAAAATTTATATATGTATAAAAATACATATTTTATATTATCAAATAATAATTATACCTTATATGAAGTATAATATATTATCAACGAGCAACAAATACCATAAGTAAATAACTTAATCGTCGATCGTCAAAACAAAAACAAATAGAAATGCCAAAACCTTTTAATGTTTCGTAAGGACGAAGGTCAAATAAAAGGAAAACAATAGAGACAATGAAAGCGAGCCATCTTGCGAGGAAAATAAAATGAATAAATCGAATAAAGCCTATTCTTAGACGGGGCCTTTTTATAAACTGTCGTCCACAATTTCGTTCATTGAGGCGCCACTCCCCCAAAGTTCCGGTCCAAATTGTAAGGATGAAAGGAACTCTATCCTATCCCTCTGTAATCTTCAGAATAAATAAAAATCTTCAACGATTTGTTTAGTAATAATAAAACTTAATTGATATGGTGAAATGTATACAACAGTGAGAACGGTGGTAGTGGGTTTAAATACTAATTAAGAACATTTTACGTTAAGTATAAAAAATAAAAAGGTTAATAAATAAAGCAAAGTTAACAAAAAAAACAGTAATGGCGCAGATGCACGACGCGACGGGATGTGGGTTCGATCCCCATTCGAGGAAATTAAATATTTATTTAAATTTATATTTCATCATTTCTTTGTACTGGTGTTGAGGCAAAGTAGGACGTTGATTTCCGCTCCTCAACCACTAGAATTCGGCTAAAAATAGGGAACGGAGTGTCTTAACACTAGGTTCCTCTGCCTATGCTACTTTGTGAATCTTATTTAATTTTTAATGTTCAAATTAACATAAAAACGCATTAACTAAATAATATTTAAAATTCAACATCACTTTTGATAAGCTAATATACATTTCGAAAACTAACTAACTCCATTACGTTTGAAAGCGCTACGAAAATTTCAATCTATTTCAAAACGAAATATATGAAACAAGTTATCACTCTTTCAATTTACTTAGAATGCAATTAGCACCAGAATTGAAAATGTAATAGGTAGATAGACGAGCTGTGACAAAATATAAATAAGTTTGTACTACGTCGGTCCGTATGTACGTAGCGTCGTTTCATTCGCAGGCGGTGGTTTCTGTTAATTTTAATGACATTTTACGACGCACTGCGGAGCCCGGGTTGGGAAGCCAACTCCGCTTACCGACTGACTTATCACGGGTTATCGGCTCGGCTTATTAAATTCAATAAGGCATTTTTATTAAGAGATTAACTTATTTCAATTAGTACAGAGGTGCTGCTAGCACGGATGTCACGGTGAGAATGAAGAACTGTGTGTACTCAGCTTTGGGGACGTCGAACGAATTAGTGATTAAAGATTGAAGATGGCAAAGAAGATTTATGATGGAAAAGTGAGTGGTAAGAGAGGTAGGAGGAGACCTCGGTTGACCTTAGAAAACACAGTATCAGAGATACTGGAGGAACGTCACGTAAAAAGCATAAGGGCTCCACGGAGGGCAGGTATGAAGAGGTTGATGACAGTGTACGAGGCGAAAGAGGTATGTTGAGACCGTAGCGCTCCGTTCTTTTTGACTACCCCGCTAGGCATAGAGCGTGAAGCTATGTAAGTAAATTAATTAGCACACTTTAATCATATTTAATTATTTTGTAACCTACACAATGTTACGTTTCTCGATATATTAAAAACTTCAAATGGTATTCGGTGTTTTTACGAGAAAATAAATAATTCACTATCTTAATATTATGCTTTTATTATAAGTCTCTTATTCTAAACTATTAATTTCAAGATTGTTTCTACTATATCTCTAGAGTATGGTAATAAGAATATATAAAGGAATGCGTCGAATTTTATCATCAAAGCGACCATATAACTTACAAAGCAAATTTAAAAGACGTGGTGGAATAAGTTTAGTGGCCTGCTCAGATATGTTGGCTTCACAAGCACGCTATTTTCTAATATAAAAATAGGTTAAAAATAGAATTAAATTGCTTTTAGTTCTAAAAATCTTACATTTGAGTTTCTTTTAAATAATGTTTTTGATTCGTTCGTTTTTATTTTCACTTATGGTTAGAATACTAAATAAACACATTAGAACGTAGTTAGATAATATTTGTGAGTATATTCGAACATTATTGGCATTTTGGACATTTTCGACTAGCACTGTATAGTTAAATTACGCGTACAAAATTATTCTAGTTTTAGTGATTGTTTCAGCAAATATTTGCATACTGTATCTGCAATGCGTCGGTGATAATAATGAATCTGTATTTTTTACTTTGAAAACCAGTATCAAATATAAATAATGTCGAGTCTAAGTTTAGTTTAAGTAAATTTAATTATAATATTAATTAAGCTATAATTCCTTTATTTGATATAATTTGGGAAATATCATCTAATTGTTATTACTATATGAATGTTGTTTCATAACTGATCTTATATGGTCGCTCTTTGTCGAAAAAAATGTTATGCTTTTTTAACTTTTTAGCTAAGGTGTTCAGCTAATGTGGCAATAAAAGCGAAGAGATTCGATGGCCTCCAAGAAGCTTAGCTCGACTGACAGCCACAATGACGCTTAACAAACAGAAGAAAAAAGAGAGGGAGATAGAAAAGAAGATAACAATGATTGCCATTGGAAAATAGTGATTCAAGTGGAAATTTATACACTTCTGTTGCAAATCGTACAACAGAAGTGTTGTATATCGTTAATACTCCTGTATTATAGTCACTTTTACAATTTGTTTTATAAAAAAAGAAATCACCTTTGACCTTTTTATTCCACATTCATTAAAATCAGTGAAATAGTTTGGTAATGATAGCACTAAATCTGCGCGCCTCAAAAGGCGAAATAATGAGAAACTGCATAAAGCTTCAAATACTTGAACCGTTGCATACGTGAGCTTTGTACGCGAGAACGAAATTATACGTAGAGATTATTCAATTCATAAACGGATAACATAATAACTATAATATAATAACATTCTATTTAATACTAGAATTATGTAATTGTATGTATGCCTTTAGAATGCGTCAGGCAAAAAGAATATATAATATATATACATGTATATATATATATTTAATATCACACATTTTGGCTATGATGTTTCCATAGATGAAATAAACATAGTTTGCGATCACTCCTTTTTACATAATAATAATAAGAAAAACAATATTATAAATGAATATACTACTACTAATATTAGCATAACAGTGGTAAATCAGGAGACGTTATATATAGCTTTACACTGAACCCAGTATAAATAATTCTGAAGGCATTGCGTGTTGAATGGTGGAACTCAACGACGTGCTGTGAAGAAATGAAAATATTAAATATTTCATTACTTCGAGTCGAAATTGAACCCACAAACTGTTGCTTTTACTATCATACGCTTGTAGGGCACAAGCGTTTTACTGTAAAGTGCATGCGCATACAGGCATCATACTCGTATATAGAGAATACTCTTGTAACCCAAAAAAAATAAATTACAACTACCTGATATAAATAAACACTGAAGCTACCTTACATTAGAATGTACTCCACACTCCGTATTCTACTCTCCGCCGAATTTTGGAGGTTTATGCCTCAACACCAGGGCGACGAAATAAGAATATAAATTTAAGCAAACATTTTATTTCCTCGAGTGGAGATCAAACCCACTACCAGTCGCGTTTACAGTCAGACTTTGTACTGGGCCACTACTGGCCTCAAAAAAAGGCTTAAAGTATATACGTGTTTATTTTAAAGACTGCTAGATGCGCCGCGCCGTAGATAACACGTAGCCGGCGGCGCGCCGCACTGCGACGCTACATATCATTGAACATACCAGGGAAACAAACCAAGCTACTTATTCTATTATAACAGCACGAGATATAATTAGAAACTTAGGAATACATTTAATTATACTCTACATTAGCGCCTCTAGTCTTTAATTTATTATTCTTTATATATAGTGTAATATCTAAGGTATTACTGTAAATTTTATTTGCAGTCATATATTTGTTTATATTTATGTCCTATTTGACATTCGTCGAATCCGTTTTTTTATTAAGTACTGACAATAGCTGACAACTGCCTCGGCATAGACATGGACCCATCATCATTGAATGAGCGGTGAAACCCAGCAGTGATTTCTTTTACCGGAGTAGGAGAATGTAGAAGTAGGGGAATGTAGAAGTATTGTGCCGAGCGGAAATCAAACTTAAAGCCTCCTCTGCCCAGGCTTAATAGCTACCACAGAAAAGGTTAAATTACGTTCGCGTAGGAGAGCCAAAGGTGTGAGCTGTACACACAAACAAACAGACTAAAAGGTTACAAATCATATATTCATATTCTATCAATGTTCTTACATGCCCCTACAGTTTTTTAATAATTATATTTAATGTTAGAATTAGTTAGTTTTTTTTATACTAATTTATTATAAAATAGATATATGTCACGTTTTATGTATTTTATATTATTCATTTAGTGTATTTAGTTAGGTATCATATTATTGTTGTATATTTATATTTTGTTTCCATATAAAAAAATAAACCAGCATTTATCGAAAAAAGGATTACAAAAATACACGAAAAAGACACTTCCCTATAAACTTCAGAGGCTTATGTTGCGCACTGGAATCGTTGGAAAAGAATAACAATATTTTGGCAGCTCATTCGCCAACACACGTCCACGAGAATAGCCGGATTTACTTTCAATCGGCATAACATATTGAAAACTTCAATCGTTTATATGGAAAAATAAAAAACAGCTTTACACTGCATCCCACACATGGCAGGGGTTTTTTTTAAATAATTTATTCCTCTGAGTAGAGATTGAACCCACGACCATTACAGTCACTCTCCTGTGCCTCTGAGCCACGAGGACTTTATATGGGAAAAGGATGAACTAATCCAATTAGGATCGCATTACCCATCCACAAAGAACAGTTTTATATACTATACAAAGAATAAATAAAAGAAATACAAAAGTAAGTAGGCGTTCTACAAAATGACCATCCATTATCAATATTACTCGAATAATCTTTATAAGAAAAAAAGAGAAAATAGTTTCGTAGTTGATATCTCATTCTTGTTATCGGAGCATTTGTAAATACTACTTAAGCCGAACTTTTAGCGAGGCATATTTTTTCCGAAGCTGACACAGCGATTCTATAGATAATTATTTAAACAGTATTAAGAACACAATTGTTATTTAATAATAAAATATTTTATTGACGTATTCACTATAATTAATTATTTCATTCTATTTTGCCTGTGGGACTTTAAATCTATATAATTAATTACTCCATAATAATCGTGCAAGGTGGAGTACGTTGAGTTCCTACTCAGGCACCCTCATACCCCAATACCCTGGCAATAGCCGGGATTAATGTCAGGAGGAAGAAGAAGAAAGAAGAAGACTGTAAATACGACAAATTATAGGTTCAAATCCCACTTGAGGACACAAATATTCAATATTTTTTTATAGGGCAAAGTTCCACCAACACGCAATATCTAATTCCGCTGAAAACGGGAAACGGTGCGTGTTAAGACTAGGTTCCCCCTACGTACCCTGCTGTACGATACAGCGTGAAGCTAAACAAAAATATAATATATTGATTACAATATATTCAGAAAATAATTATTTGTGAACACATCACAATCGTATGAAACCACCAATTAAGTATCGTTTGTATGGAAAGAGTTGTATGGAACAGTTATTTCGTTCATGCAAAATCAAGAGAACCAACGAGGCGTCACTTCCAGTATGCTTTGTGACCGATCGCGCGTTAACCAATGCTTATTCCAGTCCGCCTTTGTATTCTAATTATTCTTTCTAAATGAAACCCTATTTCCTTAAACAATTATTCTTTACTGGAGAATACTTTTTTAAAGTGAAATACGTCTGAATTAACGTACCACTATTTATTTAAGGTTAAAAACTGAATTAACTGCTGGAACTTTGATTGTAGCAATCAGTAAGGATTTACTGTTAAATTTAACTAAAAAAAAATAATTTAAAGTTCATAGAGTATATTTAAGAAACGAATGTATATAAACACGAACACAAATCCATTTTTTTAAACAAATAATCGCGAAGTTCAAGCGGGCGAACCCGCAAGCGTGTCGCTAGTTTATATTAAAAAAAAAGCAAACGTAAATTGGTGAATACGTGTGAAAATAATTTAATTTAATACATTAATTAACAAGGCAAGTTTCCCATTTCTGTAGGACGTCGACAAGAAGATAGACTTGCAACTACTTGTTGCTGCTAAGCGGCGGCGGGCGTTAGCTTAGATCAAAGTTTCTCGTCAAAACTATGACGCTAACAGCCCAAGAACAAAGGATGACATCAAAGTGTGATATAGGGAATCGTTTTACGTTATAATTAAGTTATATTACTTAGGTTCATATATATACAGGGTGGAATTGTCAGCACCACTTTAAATGAAACCACAGCTTTAACTACTCTATAAAAGCCTAATATAATTCGGAAAAAAAATAATTCCCAAAAATAAAAAAGTTATTTTTCCAAACAAAATAAATAATAAAATTAACGTTTTAAAATAAAACGCCATTTGTAATGTATAACATAGGCACGCACACACTTGCCTGTCAGAGCGGCAACGTCGCACGCGTATGTGTGCGTCACACGAAATACAGGTATGGATAAAAATCGTGAAATGAAAAAAAAATCCTACGTCTAAACTGTTGAGCTACCTTGATTAATTTTTTAGTTCTGGGTTTGAAATATTTTATCCTATATGCAGTTTCAGTAAAAGAAGCGCTGCCTCTTCCACCCTATAAAGTACCTTGTATATATAAAGTGTGTGTATAATATAATTCAAAAATTATATAATTCAAATTATTATTCAAAAAATATATTTTAATATATCTTAAAATTTTCATTTCTTCGCTCTGGCACGAAGACAAAAAGCCACTCGACAAGCAATGCCGTGCTAAATGCGGTGGAAAGTGGGGAACGGAGTGTCTTAACACTAGGTTCCCATACCTACCCTACTGTATGCGGAATACAACGTGAAACAGATTTATTTTAATTTTTATTGTTATGTGTTAATATTATAATAATTAGATTTCAGCAGGAGAATCATTTAATTTTTGTAAATAAATAATACTTCCGTATATCTATAGAGCCAGCCACATTAATAAAATACAAATATACAGTATATTACGTAAATTGCAAGTATAAATAAACGACAATTGACTGTGTTATCACAGACTCTATCTCATCACAATAAGTATTTGCAAAGCTACGAAAAGGGTTCAATGAACTCATTACATCGTCGTAGCGACCAGTGTAGCGCCATTTTAATTAGTTTTGCCATTCACTACAGCAAATAACTAAAAGAAACAAGTAATCGTCGGTATAAACAAAACGTGATTTGCTTTACTAAGGAAGCTGCTGATGTTATTCTCCAATTCATTACTATTATCAATCAAGATATTCATCAAGGAGTAATAGATGAGGTCAGTCGTGGTGCAGGGTCACGAGTTATTATGGATAGTTAGTTATGGATTCGCTTCCCACTTGGGAAAAATTAAATATTTTTATACCCTCGCTTTGGTAACGAACGTTTTTTGCAAAGTGGAAAATAGAAGTGTCCTTTGGAAAAGGAGTGGCAGGGACATAGCAGCTGGGGAATCCAGTGACTAGGGTTGGCGGTTCCTTCTGCCTACCCTGCTATATGCGGGATAAAGCGTGAAACTAAAAATGAAAAAAAAAAATCATTATTCGCCAAAAGGAGCCTAGAGCAGTTGCTACGTTAATGAAAATAAATGGCACGCCACATTTAGGCGTACAATCTATAAACATTAAAAATATTAAAACTCGTTGCAGAAAGATGACGAGCTAATCAAATTTCGCGAGTTGGAGAAAGTTGTCGGCAAGTTCGCAGATTCAATTAGAAGATACGCCGCTGCGGCCTCCACCCGCACTCCCTGGCCCGCTCTACCATAGAGCACAATGTATATACATTCGTAGCATTTGATAACAGAAGTTGTATGTTAAATAAATATATTTTTCTTTTCTTGGCCCTGGTTTCGTATAGATTTTTAAGATAAGCCAAGCTAAACTGACGGCTACCGAATTAAAATAATATTTCATAGGAGATTATAACAAACTGTTTCATTTTAATCCGTCTAAAAAATAAGATATGATAAAGGAGTTAGCAATTAAAGTTTTTTTGTAAAATGATTTTGGACTACAATGACTCTTCCATTAATCTACAAAAGTGGAGAAAGTTATATACAGAGTTTATTTACTTTTACGTTTTTGTAATGACTACAGTATTGTATGTTTTGTATGTTGCTTATTTAAAATTTTCCACTATTTCGATAATTAATAAATTTAATTCAGAATATTTTAAAAAACTAATCTTAATTAAAATCATCGTTTACAGCGTAAATAAATTAAAACACTATAATCGACGCAAAAAATAACGCAGCGCTCGATCGTTTAAGTTTGCGTTCGCTCCTATCTTCTATTTACTATAGTAGTTGACGACGCCGTCGCGGCTTCGCCTGCTTGTACTACACAATTATTTATTTACTAAATTGGAATAATTACATGTTCTAATAACATTATAATTTTAATGACAATATCTATATATTAAAAACCAAAGTTTTGTTAATACAAAACTAGCTTTTTTATTTATGATCCGATTAAAATATGACCAGCACTAAATGTTAAAGAAGTTTGCCACAAAACAATACTGCAAACTACATTTACTACATAATGTGAACAAACGCACCGACAAGCAGACAAGAAACTTAAAAATAATATGATATCATATTTTTCGTTTTCTATGTATATAATATTTTTTTCTTACATATGTTCCATGTACGGACAGCGATCAGTTTTTTTATTATATAGTAAATAGATAGATAGAAAATTACGTACTCATGGTAAAGAAAATCATAGTAATTTACTCAATAACTCCAATACGTGACCTGCAAAAAGTTATTAATAAGAAATAATATTAGGAAACATTTCTACTAATCTGAGCGGCAATTGCAAGTTATCCATAAGTAATGAGACCAGTTGGCAATTGCCAATGTGTGTGATGATGTGGAATTGAATTAGACCTACATACATTTATGTAGAAATATAGATAGATAAAATATTTAACAGTAAAAGAATCGTTAAGAGTTACTTTTTTGATTGCTTCAATTATTAGTGTCAAGACACTCCTGTTTTTCACTTTTGACGTATTTCAGAGAGGTTCTGTTAATTAATAAAATTATAATCACCACCAAGAATTACGAAAATGAAATTAATTTAAATATGATTCTAAGTGGTAATCATCCCCGATAGAGTCACTTACTAATTGCGTCACAATCATGCGAAAATAGAACTAACAAACAGCGGTATATTTTTTTAATCTACATACATAATTATATACGAAAGCCTGATTTCTCTTTTTCTAAGTGAAATAACCATTAACAAACAAAACGTTTTACACAAACCTAGTTTCCACAGATAAAAACCATATCATTGACTTTATTATTTTAAATGTAAAAATTAAGATTTCTGGTTAGAAATTCAGAGGCCAGTTGTGGCACAGAGGTACAAGCCTGTAGCAGTAAACGCGATAGGTTGTGGGCTCGATATTCACTCGAGGAAATTAAATATTTCATATGTTTGTTTCGCTCTAGCAATTCTAACTCCGGAATCCGGCGTAAAATGGGGAGCGACGTGTCTTAACCCTCTCTCTGCCTACGCTGTATTTCAACTTTCATAATATGTAATCTTCTTCCTGGCATTATTCCCGGCTATTACCAGGGTCTGCCTTCCTACTCAACCTACTCCACTTTGCACGATCTTTTGCGTCCTCGGTGGTTAGGCCATTGGCTCCCATGTCCTGCATCACGACATCCAACCAGCGCTTCCTTGGGCGTCCGGGAGGTCGCGCCCCAGGAATTCGTATAGCAAGGCACCTGCGTCCGACATAGCTCTTAGGCCGGCGCGTAACGTGGTAAACCATCTCAGGCGACGCTCTTGGAGCTTATCCGCTACGTCACGGACCCCAAGACTACCTCGAAAGAATGTGTTGCGTATGCGGTCAGACCGCGTTACGCCGCACATCCACCTCAGCATCTTCATTTCCGTGACGTGAAGCTCCTGAGTGTGCCGAGATAGTGCTGGCCAACATTCGCTGCCGTATAAAAGAACCGGTCGGACGATGCTCTTGTATATCCCCCTTGAGCTTGGGCGGTATTCTGCGGTCGCAGACCGCGCCAGTGACCTCCCGCCATTTGGCCCAGGCAGCGCTTATGGCCAGCCATGGACATCGTGATCGATGCCTCCAGACTCGTACAAAACGGATCCAAGGTACCTGAACTTCTCCGACTTAACGGCTGGCTCAGGACCTATAAGGATGGTGCTCCAGTCCGGGCTCCCGCAGGCCATGTACTCTGTCTTCGACACATTTAGTTTAAGACCGCCGTTCTCAAGCGTACCCTTCCAGAGGTTCACTTTACGCTCCAGCGTCAGTNAGTCCCGGCTCCCGCAGGCCATGTACTCTGTCTTCGACACATTTAGTTTAAGGCCGCCGTTCTCAAGCGTACCCTTCCAGAGGTTCACTTTACGCTCCAGCGTCAGTCGGTTCTCGGCAATGAGTGCTATGTCGTCGGCATACATCATCAGCCATGGAGGCTGGTCCTGGATGTGAGCCGAGACAGTATCGAGCACTACATTGAACAAGAACGGACTAAGAGCCGAGCCCTGGTGAACCCCCACTGTAATCGGGAAGGGTCTAGTGTCGCCAACAGCAGTCCTAACCATAGAAGCGGAATCTCAATATAGGCTTCAGGCATCCCTTTGGATCGCAGTCGAAGGCCTTCTGCAGATCTAAAAAGGCCACATGCAGAGCTCTCCTTTTTCCCTATATGCGTCCATCAAAGTTCTGAGGGCAAAATTGGCGTCCATGGTGCCCGATCCTGGCTGAAATCCATATTGAGACTCAGAGACAGTACACTCTCGGCGGAGCCTGAAGTCGATCATGCGCTCGAAGAGCTTCATGGTATGACTCATAAGCTTAATGTAAGCTTAATGCCCCTTTAACTACCACAATCTTGAACACTGCCCCTTCCCTTGTAAATAGCTAAGCCGCCACTGATGCGGCATCTTACCAGTGTTCAAGATATGGTTAAAATGGTCAGTGAGCATGAGCACACCAAGAGAGCCCAACGATTTCCACGCTTCGATCGGAATGTCGTCAGGTCCCACCGCTTTTCCGTTCTTTATGCGTCGAAGGCAATTACGTGTTTCGTCAAGGGTTATTCGGGCAATAAGTCCGAGGTTATACGGTGGGTCGTGATGAAGACTGCATGGGTGCTGAGTATTCAGCAACTCCTGGAAGTAGCTTCTCCACCTCTCCTTCACAGGATCATGATTACAGACAGAGCAGCGTGCCCTGGGAATCTCTGACGCAAAGACATTTTGCGATATCTTGCGTCGTTTTATCCCGGGAACATATATAACATATACATAGGGATATCATAATATGTAATCTAAGATTGTTAAAATGCGAATAATATTTAAGCCTGCGGGTGTAGATAACTCACACTTATTCTATTAAAGTTGTCCACTGCCCTCATTCTGTTGGCACCAATGCTATTTTTAACGCAGCTGAAGGCGCCTGAGGGTAATTAATACATTCAGTAGTCTTTCATATAGTACATACTTGTACTTTTAAAAACATGGCTGATTTGGTTTTTTTTTATTATTTATTCTTGTAATACTTATTAATATAATATGGGTTTATACCCATATTTGGTAATCCAAGTATTATTTAGTAATAAAATGTTATTACTTAAGAAACATACTTTGATAACAATCAACTAATGTTATAATTTAAAATTTCAATTTATCAATTTTATTATTTAAAGGTTACAAATAATTTATAAATGGTAGAATACAATTAATAATTTAAAAGAAAATCGTAAAACGAAATGGCTAAAGCATCATTTCGTTAAGATAGATAAAATCTGTTATAGTTAAGCGGAAATGGGTGCAGCCATCTTTAATCTTTGAGTAATAAATTAAAATTGGCTGATTCCTGTGTCGGCTATTGAAAATCTTTATTTATGAGAGCTATTAATCGATAGCGGCAGGATTTGAAGTATTATTTTATTATCTTTGACGGATTAACGTTATACAATGTACCTACAATAACTATGATCATATTGAAGACATAAAGGTCCGAGTTTCAAGTTTATATAGTCATGGTTTTTTTTGTTTAATATCACAATATGATTTATAAGAGAAAAAAATATTTGTATTAGAAGATGCACAGTGCGAGTGCCGAGTCCATCGTGTTACAGAGGAAGAGCTCGAAGTAGTATTTGTGACTTTCTCTCGCTCCTGCTTCTACTGCGTCTAAAAAATAACATTACAAGAATATCGAATTATTGGAAAAAATAACCGGTCAATTGCGAGTCAGTCTCGCCCAACCCGGGTTCCGTACCAATTAACATTGTAGCTTTTTTGATGATGATTTTTACATTTAATATTCTCAAAAAAAAAAAGAAACTTAACGTGAGTCAAAAAACTATTTACAAAAGTCCAAATAAATACAAAGACAAAAAGATACCACATAATCTCTTCATAAATATAAAGTTTTTTCTAATACATATTATAGGTCCAAAGGAGCAATTTCACTAAAGAAATTCATATTGAGCTTAGAATTTAGATTAATTCCAGTTCCTAAATTTTTTTCAGTTCCTCCATGTTTTTTATCCGTTATATACGTACGCATAAAATGTTTTTTTTGGTTCCGTATCACAAAGTAAAAACAGAACTTAAAAAGTTAAAACAGAATCATTTATCTCGAAACCAAGTAGAGTTAGAAAGCTGAAATTAATATAAAATTGTCAGGTCTATGGTAAAGATACGACCATTTATGTATAGTTTTGCTGCATTTTAGAGTGAAAATTTGCAAAAATATAAAGAAAAAAATCAAAAAACTGAAAATTTATGGGTATTTAATAGAAATTAATAATTACTTATATTTCGACTTCATTTCTTACAAAATTATTAATTACATCATAATATTTTATATAAAGGTTGTCAATAATTTACAATTATAAGAAAATAATAAAACCCATACCATATTAAACAGTTTTTATTCGACAAAAAGCAATCATAATAATCAGGGGCTAAGTGAAAGACTTTTTTATTCATCGCACGAATTCAAGAAATCTAATATTACATTCAGCTTCAGCCCGATCTCGCGAACAATGTAATTGTACGAGTTTAAAAATCGTATAAAATCAACTTTGAAAGAAGCAGCACTAATAACTTATCCAGCACCTATTTAAAATATGCAAATATCTTACTCTATGCTCTATCAATAAGATATTAAATATGCATATGCATTGTATTGGCAGTTTAAAACGTGGTTTAGTACAGCTACTAATTGAATCTATTTTTATATTATAGCTTAACGTCTTTTCATGCAAAGCAAAGTAGAGAGAAAACTTGTGAGTGGTAAGGCACTCCTTTGAAACAATGTGTGTTAAGGAGCGAAATTCAACGCCGCACCCCTTATATCTAATTAAAAAAAATTAAAACAAAAGAATCTTAGTTATAAAGTAAAACTTCAGGGATACTATTATAAATCGTTTTTTATACTTATATGAACGTAGCAGAACTCAACAGGCAATGCTTGCAGAATTCCGCGGAAAGTGAGAAACGGAGTGACTTAACACTAGGATATATAGCGTGAAGCTGAGGTAATTTCATAATAAGTATTAAATTTATTAAAGAAAACGAGAATTACATAAAGGAAATAATTAAAAGAATTATTAATTATTTCACATCGCTACTGCTAACAGTACATACACGAGATATCTTCCATCCATATATTACATAATAATCGATTGACAGAGACAGTAGAAATAAAAATGAAGCTATAAAATCTAAATTGATTTGTGGACTTCAAATTCACACCCATCTATTACGATTTATGTGACTATAAAGAAAAACGGAGTCTTCGACTTTATTTAAAATCAATTTTCCAATATTGTTGAAACAAGTTGAATTATCATCTGTTGACCTTAAGAATGAGACATTCCACGCTTGACATTGGACTTAAAACTTTTTTTTTATGTTCACGCAGTATCCCACACCAAGCAAGGTAGGCTGAAGGAACCTGGGATCCTAATGTTGGGGCATTTCATTCCGATTAAGACATTTCCGCTCCCGACTTTTACGCCTAATTCTCTAAGCATTAGCTACTAGGCATTAGCTAAATATTTACTATTTCATTTCTTCAAATGGAAATCGAATTTACAATGCAACAGGCGTTTATAGTAGCACGCTTGTGCCTGCACTACGACTGGACTCTAATTAATATTTAAATAAAATAAATATAGAAATTTATTTAAATGTTCTAATATTATGCCATTTTTACATGAGAGCTTGTGAGAAGATTCCCAATTGAGGAAATGAAAATACGAATAAAGCAAAAACAAAGCAAAGCAAGGCGTTGAGTTCCGCCATTCAACACGAAATGTCTTAAGATTTCGCCGGAAGTGTTTTTTTTTTATATTTTTTATGTTTTTAGATAAATATGTACATAATTTTTGTGAAGCTGAAAAAATAATATTATTTACGTTTTTAAATAATATATATATTATATATATATAATTTTTATCTTTGATCAGCTTCAACCTTGCAAGGCTGTCAATCCAGTCAACGAACAATTTATTGATAGAGCTGGGATAACGAGCGTTTTCGAGACATTGCCGGTTCCGTCACGTAGTCACACGTCGGCTGTCCGTGGCGCCATTATACTGATATCCTCATATGAGACACGCATATATATGTTCATTTATATAAAAATCTAAATGAAAAGGCCAAAATTTACAAAGACGTACAAGCGTGTGACTGTAAATATGACAGGTACTGGGTTCGATTCTCGATTTCCCATAGAATTCGGCGAAAAATGGGGAACTTAACGCTAGGTTCCCTCTGCTTACTCTACTGTATGCGGGATACAGCATGAAACTAATTAAAAATTGCACTAGCAACACTCTTAATAGCCTTTGTGTAATTATTCGCCGTTGTACTTAACAAACATTCGAATTAAAAAATATATATCTTTAATTTATATGGTAAAAAGGTTTTTGTTCAATGATTGTTTTCGTGTAATGTTTCAAGCAATTAAATTAATTATACCAATTATTTTTTAATAATATAATAAAATAAAACTATCTTAACAGTTTATTATTTCTTATATACTGAATGTACGATAATCTTATCTAATTCCTTAATAGTTTCCACCGCAAAGCTATACGTCTCTACATTCAATGTATAATAGTTTCTAAGATAAACCTCTATCGTAGACGTCTCTACATTCAATATAATTGGCAATGTTAATCACATGTATCGCATACATTAATCTTAACTCCGGCTATTTATCCCTCGCATTATCCCGCTGTCAAATTGTAAACTGTCGCCGGAAATTACCCCCATAATGACATTTCGGTAACGAGATTTCACACAAAATCCCATTTTTGAAAAAAAATATGTTAACAAAAATGAAATTGTCGACGGGATTGCTTGGTTCATTACGCAATGTACATACTGGTTATATATTACAATAATTATGTAAATCGTAACATATTCGAATAACCAAATTGAAAAATAAAGCGTGCACTCAGTAAAGTACATTGTATAAGACATTTTCGTAAGACATCTATATATATATATGTAGCGATAAATGATCGTGCGTAATTTACAAAGAAATATATGTAAATTTTATAGTTTTATTATTGGAATATTTCTAAACGCTTATTTCATGAAAATATTATTAAATTTGATATTAAACAACAATAAAAAAATTGAAGTACTTATATTCCGTTTGCTTCAAAAAAAATTGTACCTATAATTTTAGGGGCAGATCTACGCAAACAAAAAGAAATCAATAATAATTGCTATATTCTGTCAGTTCATGTCAGTTCAGTTCCATTGCCTCAATCTAAAAAACAAAGTCGAAACGTTTAAAAACTGATGACAGGTAAGTAACTAAAGTGGCGGCCTCACAACCGCCCAGCTGGGCGGCCGATACATTGATCAACCTTTGAATACGCAATATAAACCGATGAATGAAATTACAATTTGTAATTGGAACGCAGATTCCGAGACCTCATTTCCTATATTTATCCATTAATTACATTCATGTCCTCGTGTACGTTGTGATAATGAAGAAAGTTAGTTAATCCCCCCTCCTTCCCCCAGTATTTATCTGAGTCGTTTCCGACTCGTCGTTGCGCACGTATTCCGCATGAATAATTCTGCGTTATTTAGTGAAAGATGCCAGTTGGGGTGTTAAGGCACAAGAGTGTGATTGTAATTGCGGTAGGCTGTGGGTTCGATCCTAACGTGAGGATATTAAATATTCAATATTTTCATTTCTTTGCTCATGTTTCAAGGCAAAAAGTGCGGCGTTGAGTTCCACCACACAATACGCAATGCCTCCGGAAATCTGCGGAAAAAGAGCAGCGGATATTCACTCTGCCTACCCTGCTACATCGTGAAACTAAAATTGGAATTCTCTCACTTTATTTTTATTTTTTAAAAATGAATTAACAATAAATAGAAATTTTATTCCTTTACATAAATATTTAACATTATTTTCTTAACAACCAAGAGCTCCTTGTAATTTTATATGAATTGTACAGTTTTCCTTATATAAGTTAATGAACAGTTGGGCGACTCGCGTAAAGTAGATTTACGAGTAACCCCGCGACCCGTCACCGTCTCTGGCTCCCTCGCACTACACAAGTCATCAATTTGCCCAGGACACACGACTTGGAATCCCGTTAATTAAACTATGTCTCCAAATTAAACTTACGCAACAAAGAAATATCTCATAAGCCCGTATTCAACATTAAGAAAATAGTCAATTCTTAATTATAAATTCTTCTTAATTTAATAAAATATCCATTCCATCCATTTAATAAAATAGTATTAAATACTAGGTATGTAAAAATATATATTTTTTG
The DNA here is from genome assembly GCA_013403645.1 of Heliconius nattereri. Classification (NCBI taxonomy): domain Eukaryota; kingdom Metazoa; phylum Arthropoda; class Insecta; order Lepidoptera; family Nymphalidae; genus Heliconius; species Heliconius nattereri. The sequence continues at coordinate 2,410,114 of JAAIXI010000242.1, read as the reverse complement.
CAATGGCAAAGTGAGACATTATATTAATCAATAGAAATCAATTTAAAATAGGGTTTTTTAGTAGAATTATTTCCAATAGATGTAAATATTAATAACAATTAAATAAAATAAATATTTAAATTACCAATGAGGCTGTGCCGGCTGGCGCCGAGGCTGGGCGCGGGCGGCGAGCCGGCCGCACGCAGCGCGCCGAGCGCGCCGCCGCCGCCGCCGCCGCCCAGAGGACCGCCCTCCAGCGCGCCTGGGACAAATAAACACATCAATTTAAAAAATTAAGAAGTAAATAATAAACATTTTTTTAAAATTTATAACACATATTTAAACCAAAAAGATATTATTATCTCAATGTTATAAAGTTTATTTTATTAAATATTTATTTATTTAATAATATACATATACAGCAACGTACATATGAATACATAAAATAATTTTTAAAATTCTTTAATAAATGTAATAACAAAACAAAACGAACTTAAATAATAGCTATGTGTTCTGTGTATGTTAAAACAAAAAAAAATATTTTGTTGTGGTAACATTGATATGGTATTGTCATATAAATCTAAATCGTTGGCTATAAAAACAAATTTCCACAAGTATTGACACATGCGTGGGGGTAATAGAAACGATAATAGTATTGACATGTCAAATCAGCTTCATGCCCGCCGAGATAATACAATTCCAGAGTCGTTATACCGCCGTTACCTGTTGAAGCACGGCGGTATCTGGTACCCGCCATATTTTAATTACAACGCGTGTTTTTTACGCTTTCAACGATTGAATTAACCTTTATAGTTATATTTTATGGTCACGCTGTACGCTGTACGCTGTACACCCGCACACATGTTAGGTAGAGCCGAATTCCAAACGCATTGTGTGTTGAGCTACTACATTTTAATTATCTAATTAATCATAATTAAAATTATACTTATTCATAAAATAATTAACGTTTTGCTAATTTTGTTATAAATGTATTATTTCGATACTTTAGATTTAATAACTACATTTATTGATGCATATTCAATTATGTGGGATTTTCTGAATAGAACCACAAATTAAAGTGGAAATTGATTAAACAATTATTTTTTAAAAATACCACAAAATTAATAGGAATACATAAAAGTAATTAAACAAAAACGAAAACGAATTGACACTTATACTTTGCCATATTTTTTTTTCATGTTTTCGATAGTTAAAACTAAATGTTAAACATTGTTGCTGAAGTAACACATTTTAAAATATTTTAATTGGTTATTACTACAGCCAATCTTTTACTAGTTAGAAAGAATGAAATAGTAAAATCTCAGTAACTATATGTACATCTTTCAAAAAGAACCGTAAATAAAAATCATGTTTTTATTTTACCTGTATCAATGTCAGTTATGTCAGCATACCAAATACATGTCGACGGCACGCAGTCGACAGTGCAGGAAATTGATTGGTCCTTTCAATTTCCAATGAAGTGCCGATAAAAGTTCGTGATATAATGGACACTTGACGTCTCGAACTATGCGCGAGGGACTCAGCCTTGGTATATACGGGGCTATGACTATATATCGGCAGCGATCTTCACAACTACACAACCCAAGTATAGCCATCCCTTATAAGGCTACATATCTATCCACCAGAGACTTACGTTTATTGCGTTCGTATATTATAGACAGAAATAATGTTTTTTTTTTCTTCTGATTAATAACTAAAAAAATATTAGTATTTACGTTAGATTCACGCTGTATTCCTCTGCCTACCCTGCTGTGTGCGGGATGCAGCGTTTTTTTTCTTTAGTGATTTTCAAGCAAAAAAACGTAAGAATAGGCTTCCTTGTATGACCCTTTTCAACATTAAGCCTTTAAGATAAACTTGCGCGGTGTAGGAAACAAAATATCGAAGCCTATTCGTCGAATTATCCTTTGTTTTATCGGGTATGTTAAGTCAATTTATAGCTGTAATTTTTCCTTTTTACTTTAACTATTGTTCAAAGTTATACGAAAAGTTTTTTTACGAACAGGCTAATAATGTGGCAACCGAACGATAGCATATGGACTGAAACAAGTTTTATTTGTCATATTCGGAGTTTTATTTTAAGGCGAAGGTTGCTCACTTCGCTTACATCGCTAGTATACGTAAGAACCTATTTATAAATTTGCGACCAGATCTAAAACTATATTTTCAACTGCCTTAAAAAATACTCTAAAATGACAAGGCTCTGAGTTTAAGTGCATAATAGACTATAAAGTCTAAATCAAAATATTCTTTATCGGGCTATCACAATCAATATCGACCGTTACAAGTACTTATGAGTTCTAGTTTAAGTTATATAGAAATATTCTAGTGTCAGTCCCATAGGAAGCTGCTAACATAGGAAATACAATCTCTTATTAGGATATGCGGAGTCAGCTTAGCAGACCAGATTCGCGATAAAAAAGAATAAAGAGGAATACAGTATTGGGGAGGACGTCACGGTGAAAACGATGAGGAACTTGCTAAGGTGCTTTACGCTCGTCGAAAGAATGAGTGAAGTGATAAAAAAAGGTAAAAAAAGGTAAGGTTCACGTTAGGAACACAATGCTATGTAATAAAAGACATGAAACAAGGCTAAAGAGGTAAATTTGTTGTTTGTTGTTTATTCAAAGAAAATCATCAATTTAATAATGAAACAGAAAACAAAACAAATTCTCTCAATTCTCATACGTACATAATTCAGTCTTTTACTTTTATAATTTAAATAATAAGTATATCAAAGCAGATGGGGCACTCCAGTAAGGCTTTACTGGGGCAGTAAAGAATTATAAAATATAATACGTTAACATATTTGTGTTTCAATTTGTATAGCAGTGACCTATATAATATTTTTAAAAAAATCAGAATTTTGTAAAATATATAACAATATACTCTTGTATAATGCTAATAATAATAAAGGGCTTCTATTAAAAAATAATCATTATAAAAGATTTGAACTAATATAGGTGAATGTATAAATGATTTCGCGTCCTTGTAAGAGTATATTAGTTTCCTTGAAAATCCGCAGACAGTAATGGGTCTGAAATCGCTACCACCGAATATATCTTTATAAAAATTAAATATGTTAAAGCTTCAAGCAACACATTTAATGTACTCAATTTTATATTATAAGTAATTAAATATGGAGAAAACATATTTAAATTTAAAATGTTATTCTATATCTTTGGATACGTCGTCGTGTAAAACAAATTCGGCTCTAAGCTATGCACATGTGTACCGATTAAACTACACAGAGGATTATAATGTGGTTTCCATTAAAACACGGAATGAGAGGAACTGCTGGTGATGGAGTTGGCGTGTATTTGTGTTAATTAGCCATTAAGGCTACGGTTTTATTGTCAAAATGTGCTAGTTCTGATAAACAAGTCCTTTTAATAAGCCACTTAAATAAGGATACTCTTATTTCACAAGAACTCCTGAATTAAAAACCAATACTATTGAAATATTTATACTATTAGAATTGTTTATTAAAAGATATTTTAATTAAAACAATGAAATTAAATAATTTAAAAATAAAGTAATGCAAACGACTGCAATAGTTCTATCAGTTATATATCTTGCTTGGCTTCTAAGATAATAATCTAAGCAACATAGCATTTTTGGGCAATATTTCAAAAGTTCGCGAAACTTTTTACCTATCTCTGCGTAATAGTGGTCAGATATTCTGTCGAAAATAAATTGTGTAAGATATCTTCCTATGATATAAATAAACATTGTTAGAGTTTTCTTTTTATTTCATGAAGCACTATATACGAGTATAAAGCTTACTGCTTGACTTCTTCATTGGATGACGAATGCCGGAATGACAGATTGCGGATAGCAATTGACACAGTCTTACTAGATGATTTTCATTTTATATTTTGCATTTTTTTTTTATTTTAAATTATATAACAAAATATTGATAGATTTTTTGTAAATTGATTGTTTTTATTTCTTTGGTGTTTTTATTATTATAGGTGAGAGTAGACACTCCAAGTAAGATTATGAATATATATTTATAAGTACTTAAAAAAAATGTTGCATTTCAATTTACGATGCTGACAATTTATTGGAACCAATTTCTATACTATCGGAAAAAACATACTTTACATATTTATACATTTGAAGTAAAGTACATTAACTAAATACATTTTAAATTTTATTTTTAAAAGAGAAATGAATAGGAATAAACGCAGCTTTCATTGAAAATAACGTTGACAATGTCTTGTTTCTAAAGTTGAAAGTTCACGAAGATCCTATTGTTTGCTAAGTAAAATATATATACAAGTCCTAGGTAAGCTGCACCACAGTACGTTTTTAGTTCACTACTATATTTAAATTTCTCTAGATCATATAAATAATATAATATTATATGTTACATAAACTCATTTGGCAATTTTAGTTTTGCCAAATATGCTGCCAAATGCTTCTAGACTTGAGACTATGATGGAATACTTACATACCTTATCCTATCCTATCCTATCCATACCTATATTATAAATTCGAAAGTAACTCTGTCTGTCTGTCTGTCTGTCTGTCTTTTACGCAATCAGGCCCAAACCGCTAATTTAATTGTGATAAAATACTCATATAGAGATACTTGAGGGTACCGGGATGAACATAGGATACTTTTTTTTCCCTCATATTTGTAATATTTTCGATATATACCAATATATTAATTTGACATGCAATTTATTCCGCCATCTTAATAACAATGGTCGCTACGCGTTCTACGCGTTGCTAAGCAACGGCTTGCAAAGTTTGTTGTTTTAAGAAAACGTCACCCAAAGTGAGTTTGCTTAATGCAGACATGGCGCGCGCCGATATAGATTTGTATACATTAACAAAAATTAGATGATTTCTATAATTTGATATTCATCCTTATGAAAATAAATATAATAGTCACTTTTAGCATTTCATCTAGATGGAAATTATAGTTTACTGTATAACATTCTAATAAATAATTAAGGAGATGTCACTGATTCCAAATGACTTAGCCTACGAGTTGTGTAGTATGACCGACGCGAACGGGCAGATGACTTTGTTGATTTTGTAATTTTTTATATATTTTCGAATTAATATTATTTTTTATGTAATTACTTGCTGCTTATAATTAATTAATCTTAGTTCGGTTATGTATACCGATGTTATACACTTAAAATATCGTAATTTTAATCATTTGGGATTTTATTTAATATTGTTCGCAAAAATTAATAATTATTTAATATAGAAAAATGTTTAGTACGCGCGCACGACAAACTTTAGGTACTTTTTCTAATGTTAAGAATTTCCTTTAGTTACTTTTACTTCTTTTGTTTGTTCATTTCGGTTACTCAGACATTTTTTCTAATAATAAATCTCCACTTATTATTATTTTTTAACTTATTTTAATTATTTAGGCTTATATTTTCGCGGGCGTAGCCGCGTCCGGGCCCACTAGTATCTTATAAAACAAAGTCGCTTTTCGTGTCTGTCTGAACTTTCTAACTCTTCTTCTTCTAAACCACCCAACGGATTTTGATGCGGTTTTCACCATTAGGTCGAGTATTTCTCAGGGAAGGTTTATATATAGTTTATTATTTGTACATTCTTATGTAAATTAACATAAATACGATAAATGTGTATAAAGTCCTACCCCTTGATGCACTTTCGCGCATGCGCTGCTTTAATGGTAAGTACTACATGAAAATAATGTACTGGAGTATTGTTCCTCTTAATAAGATCTACAAAAAAGTCCGCGACGGCATATTCGTATCTTTTAAGAATAACGTGTAGTGATCATATTTCTGTCTAAAAATTGTAATTTCAATATATTTTTTATTGTGAGGGATATTTTTCCATAATGGTATTAATCCTTATCCTTTAAAATATTTATTAATTTTCTACTTTAAACGAAGATAAAATTTGTTATTTACACTATTTCGAAATTGCGAATAGTTTTAGAGAAAAACGCATTTAATTGTTAACACATCACGCCGTTGACGCATCAGCTGTATGTTACTCAAGTTTCACTTATCGCTTACTCTCAGCATATAAATAAGTATATTAGTTACGTTGGCATTTAATGTAGATCAAAACTGTCTTTTACTGTTTTTCATTTTAATAAGTACCTTAGAAGTTGTTACAATATCAAAAAATCCTTGCTGCGAAACGGCTCGCCCGTGCGTCCGCCGCTGCGTCCCTCCGCGCCCCGACGTTTTGCTTATAGCGCGTCCGCCGTCCGCCGCGCCCGCCTGCCCCTATAGCAAAGAAGGTGTAGATGCGCTTGCACGTATTGGATAATTGGAGTTGAATGTATTATTTCAGCGCGATATATTTGGTTTCATATTTTTTGTAGTAGTTATTAGTAGGTAGGCTTTTGTTTATAATTTCTTCCGTTTAACGATAGTCATTTAAATATATTTTAATAAGTACTTGAAAACATTAGTAGCACAGATTTAAAATTACGGTACTAAAAATCCTTGCTGTGTATCGGTTCGCTGCCCATCACGCCCCTCTGTGCCCCGCGACATTTTGCTTTTAAAAGTGGATCCGCCGCACCCGCCTAGCTTCTTTTCCCCAGGCATGGAAGGAGGGCCTGCTCATTATGCTGCTGAGGGATACCGATCTATAATCCTCCTCAGCACGGTCGCCAAGCTGTTCGAGAAGTTATTCCTATCACTTCTCCAGTCGCACATCCACCCACAAAGAGAGCAGTTTGGCGAGCGGGTATACCACTCTGGGTAAACTACGCCACAACAGTGATCAACTGAGAAATAGTTTGAGTGTGAGTAATAGCAGTCTTCCTTGACGTAGCACGCGTCTGGCACCCGGGCTTACTTCATAAAGTGCTCAGCCGGCACCCCCCAGCACGTCGCGCATGTCTTTGCCGCTCTGCTTTATAAGTGACAGTACATTTTGCGTGATAGTGGAGAGTGCGAGGTCTAGCAGCGACCCGATCTCTGCCGTTGTCCCATTCAGAATTTTGTCACCTGCTCTCTACTCACTATACACTGATGACGTCACAATGCCCTAGCGAGTTTTACTCAACGATGAATCCTGCAGGTAGTACAGAACCTCACCCTCTGGCAAGTGACGCTGGCACCATACTACGTGAACACCACGCGCCATCGGGTCACCTGCACCTAAGGAGGAGCACACCGCATACCCGCCCGAGTTCAGACGTCTTCTTCTGAGGGACTTTCTATCCTCCTCCAAATCCGACTCATGAGCAGTCACCTTGGTCGTTTAATCTAGGCCTCCCTCAGGACACCGAGGGTACAATTCCAATTCCCTCCCGCATCCCCTTTCATGTGTCTGCTCTAAAGCAGGTTTTCGCCTGAGACCACGGTCAGAGAACCAACGCCTTGATGTCGTTCGGAGCTACTACGGAGATGGCCGAGAGAATGCTTCGATTCTGCGCCTGGGAAAGTAAATTTAAAAGTAATTGCACGTATTTTATGGAGCTATCCAATAATTATAATGTATTTCCTCGCGACAGAGTTGGTTACATCTTTCGTTTAAGTATTTTTGGGTAAGAGAATAGTAGCTAGTCTGTTGTTTATAATTTCTTTCGTTTAAGTTTTCTGTTGTTTGTGTTATTTATTTGTGTTTATTTTAATTGGAAAATTCTTTATTGGAACTACGAAAATGCGGGTTCACATTATCTTAAGTGCTTTGCAAACATACATTATATGAATAATCGCGATGAAATAAACGCGAGTAGGTCGCTAGTCTAATAAATAAATAACAAAATGTGAGTAGTAACATCTACATCTATATAGTTATTTTTTTATAAAAAATAAATTATTTATATTTTTTTTTGTAGCGATTTAAAATCAAATTAATTTAAAACAAAGCTTATTTTTCTTTAGTGGAAAACCTGCTGTGTGCTGGATACAACGTGAAACTAATTTGTTTCATTTAACCTTTATGTATGGCTTTCGTAATTTAACTCAGCAAAAAGTCAATTTTAAGACCGTCTGACATACTAATTGTATGTTCAAAGACTTAAATGAACGAATAGTGGAACTCTACGTGACATTAGTTTTAGCGGGCATAAAATAACACAGAAAATTATTTTACACTATATTTGTGCAACGGTTGCAATTTTTCTTATATCTTGGAAAATTGCCTTAAAATAAAATTGAATTACTTCTTTCAATTGAAATATAGTAACTGTTCTAAGGCTTCAAAGAAAAACTATATAAGAAAATATTTCTTTCAACTACCTATACAGTTTTCATGAGCTTTTCTAGGCGATTGCGTATCAAGTTGAGAACTTTGACCTACAGTTCAGTCACCCACTAAGCTTCATTGCAGATCGTTGCTTCCCAAGAGTCTGTATATAAATTATTTTATTACTTTATCTAACTTATACTATCAATTTGAAACCGCTTAGATACATTTAGAACTCGACGAGAAAAATACAAGATACTTTTATAATTGATTAGCACACGTATATTCACTTTTTAAATAAAACTTTTCTTTGTAATACTTAAGTTGAATTTGCTCAAGATTAAATTCGCTCTGAACTCGATGCGAAGCGCAGCGTTGAGTTCCGCAGCTTACCACACAAAGCATCCAGAATTCGAAGGAAATAGGGAACGGAGTGTCTTAACACTAGATTCCCTACTTACTATGAAAAATTTCACAAGGTAATTCGATAATATTAATAAACGCTAATTAACAAAAGATATGGTAGATTTCTAAAATTCCTTCTACATACACAGAATAAAAGATAAGTGACTATAATAGACACCTCCTAACTCCTCTGTTGGGAGTCAGCCAAAATCCATTAAAGAAAATAAATTTATATATAACATAAATTATTTTAAATTGAAAGTGAAAAATTATACCACTCTATAAAATAATTAAATCACTTGCTATATTAACCATCTGTCGATATTTTATGAGTGCCTGTAATTAAGTTTCCCTTAGATCATCTGAGAACGTCCGTCATGTCTGCAAAACGCGGCGGTCTTAATTAAAATATAAATTGTGAACCTTATTAATATTTTAAAGTTTTTTATATCCACTCAAATTATTAACCTTCTTAGCTACTACTTACTCTTACTCCAAATTCTTAAAAGAGTTAAGTAATTCTTCCTTGTTTGTAGAATGGAAGAATTTGAAGAATATAATTATAATTATGATTCGTAAATAATAACAAACATGAAATTGATTGGTGCTTATTGAAATGTCTACATGGTTATAGCTAACGTGACCAGATGTTCCTTTTTACACTTGTGTTTCCCTGTGTCGTAAAATATGGCACTGGGACGTAAATTTCGCCGCGATTATCGTGGTACTATTCTATTGTCAAAAGACAACTGAATTGCATAGTTTACAAAGAAAAGGAGCCATATTAAAAAAACCAAAAGCATTCCTCTAGAAAAATTTACAAGCGAAAAGTGAGGCCACAAAGTGTATGTCTGTCTGTAAGACTTTTTATCTCAGGAACGCTAAATCTAAAGCGAAAGATATTGAGTTGAAATTCAAACCATATACTCAAATCTGCAGCCTTTTATTTCATTTACTTAAAAAAAAGATATGGCCGTTTTTACAGCAAAAACGCGTATTTCGACACCATAAAAATTAATAGAGTACTTCCGGTTGACATAGTACCTTCACCACTATCCGCTGAATTCTAACGACATTACGTGTTAAGTGGCGGAATTCAATGCCTTACTTCGCCTTGCTATATGTAAATACTAAATATTTCATTACCCCGAGTGGGATCCGAACTTACAATCTATTGTGTTAACAGATGCTCGTTATGCCCATGCGGTACGACTGACTTCAGTTAATATAATATGATTATTTGCACTCTAATGATAAATACAATAAATAAAATACTTAAAAGTAAAAAAAAATCTATAACTCTGCCACTGTGGTGAAAAACACAAATATATGAAACTATATACATATACGAGTATGTCATCTTCAAATGATATCACCATACCTAAGGAACTAAATCCCAACTTTAAGCGTATAATTTAATAGCAGCCTGTAAGCGGTATTTGCTCGCTCGCAATCATATTAACCCGGCAGCATTAAGCGGATATAAGAACTCGGCGCACCTATGACTATTAACCCCCGACCGGATTATTTTATAAATACATCATATTAAATTTGTACAACTTATGGGTACTAAATTTGTAACTTTTTATGGGTTAAATGGGTGTATTATGGTAAATTATGTTTATTTATTGTATTTTCTATACACAATGGACACCTTTGTCGGAATTATAGTTTTCAAATTTCATATAGCGTCAACCTAACTATGGAACTTAGTAATTTCAAAGTTTGGTCTGGTTTTTGCCCAAATTACTTATATGGTTCCACTTCAATTCCACCAGGATCTTGGAGAAAACATCTTTAATGTTACTGAAGTTGAATTAGACGTCAAGCCACACTGAAGGGAGACAACGCTAGTGACGATAATGATTTGGCAAACATTAGCGACATTTGGCATTGGCGTAGAAAAAGAGAAAGAAAGATAATTGTGCTGCATTAGCACGCCTAAATATAAAGAACATAACAAAACCTAATAACTATGATAAATTGATAATAATTAAAAAAATCAGCTTCACGCTGTATCCGCACACAGCAGGGTAGGCAGAGTGAATCTATAGTTAAGACACTCTGTTCCCCACTTTCTGCCGAATTTAGGAGGCTTTGCGTGTTGAGTAGTAGAACTCACCGCCGCGCTTTGCCTCGACTCCAGAGCGAAGAAATGGAATATAAACGTAAATAAATATTTCACTACCTCGAGTGGGAATCGAACCCACAATGATAATAATCGTAAAGCTATTTTCTCACACATATCCATACAAAAGTCTATATACTATAAGTTGAATAATAAAACTGATACTCAATTTATCTCGACAGATTTAAGTTAACTAAAGGCTCAAACACTTTACTCGCGAAGCCGATAAGTAAAGTTACGTGAAACACAGAAACTTTTATTTCTCTAAGTTTTGTTCCATTTCGAATTCATATGGTTCTCGTCGATCATTTGTAACTGAGTATACCTACTCAGTTTTAAATTAACTTACTAAAGACATCTATTGTTATATATAAAATTTAGTACTTCTGATATCTTTAATATTAATTTTAATGTTGAATTGTGCTTATCTATAACAGTTCTTGGAGCGAGACCTCCCGTACGCCCAAGGAAGCGCTGGTTGGATGTCGTGATGCAGAACATGAGAGCCAATGGTCTAACCACCGAGGACGCAAAAGACCGTGCAAAGTGGAGTAGGTTGAGTAGGAATGCAGACCTTGGTAATAGCTGGGATTAATGCCAGGAAGAAGAAGTTGAATTGTGCTTTTGGATTATCAGTAATAATAGTAGCTTATTAAATCTGTACAGAGTTATAATAGAAACCAATGGGTCGAAACACACTATGTACGTGACTTTAAACACGGTTTTAGAGTTAGGTTTCCACTCGAGGAAATTAATTTTTCAACATAATCACTGTCCGCGCCCTGGTAATAAGAGAATGCCTAGAGAATTTGGCGAAAAGTGGAGAACGAAGTGTCTTAACACTAGCGTCCCTCTGTCTATGCCTACCCTGCTAAATGCAGGATACAAAGTGAATATGAAAGGAAAAAGGACTATAATAACTTACTCACAGATTTCATTCATTACTAGTTTGAAACTAATTTCTCCAAGCTCAATTTAAACTAAAATACAAGTTCAATACTACCCACCACTTAATAAATTAATTTGAAAAAGTCCTACATCTGTAAATTGCAGTAAAATAGTACGTAAAGCGCATCGGGCAGAGCTTATTTCCATTTTATGATAGCGTTGTACGTCGCGGAGACAGAAGTCGTAAAACATGGGTACTTTACGAGGGCCGGGGGATGGCTCACCTATCCTCTTCTCTACAAGTGATGCATTTCGGACATTATCAAGGCTTCCTCATAATAAATTCAGTTTGATATAGCCGAGGAAAACTGTGGCATATAAATCAAGTTGATTTTGCACAAAGTTTGTTCGCTCATATTAAGGCTGGTACGAGTATGTTTAGGTCCCTAAATACGTTTATACGGCTGCGTCGTGAATTCCGTCTTCTATTAAAATGTTACGGGAACTTTTAGTGTGTTGTAATGTACAAGCTGTGTATAAATATCAATTTAATTTTATTTTATTATAGTTAGATAAGCGAGCGGTAGATTATGGGTTCGATTTCCATTCGAGGAAATAAAATATTTATTATTTTTTATTTCCTCGCTCTAACTATCTGTGTTCGGCCATTCAACATAAAATGCCTCCAGAATTCAGCGTGAACGTAAAGCAATGAAGCTGGAGAACGAACAAAGTAGAAACGAGAGTTTCTTAACACTAGGTTCCCAGGTTCTCATGTGCCGTATGGGAAGTACAGCGTGAATCTAAAAAACATTAATATAATTACAAATATAGTAGAGAAGCTATAAAATATAGAGAAAAATGTTAGAAAAACAGTCAACAGTATCAGTTTTCCTACCGCAACCTTAGAGGAAGTTTTGGAAGTTGCACAGTACAGTTATAGTAAGTAAACTATAAAAATATCGTAAATGTAAGAGGGGAAAGGTAACCCAATACCTGACTAAAGTATATGCAAATAACAATTTAGCCGGTACCTGTCACATGTGTACATTTGCACGTTACGGCGGCCACATATTGAAACTTGTATGTTTACATTAGGAATACGGATCGCATAAAGTTCATATTCTAAAAGAAAATAAAAAGAATTCCGTTGACAGTTGTCGTAGGAGCCACTTATGAAAGTGGATAGGAAATTGGGAAATGAATCTATAGGATTCTGGTATTATATTTATTCTATTTTTGTACTTAAAATATTATATCTGGTACAGTCTGGTATATATGGAACGTAACAGTAGCAAGGTAAGCAGAGGGAACCCAGACTCCGTTCCCCATTTCCCGTTGTTAGGTGTTGAGTGACGGAACTTACGCTTATATTTTCATTTCTTCGCTTCTGGTGTCAAGGCAAAGCGCGGCGTTGATTGCCACGCAATACCTCTAGAATTCGGAGAAATGTGGGTAAAAGAGTGTCTTAATACTAGGTTCCCTCTACATACCCTGCTGTGAACGCGATACAGCGTGAAGCTGATTTATTTTTATTTCACTATTTTTTTCAGCTCATTCAAGAGCATCTTATCGCTGCTGAATAAAATAACAAAACACGACCCTTAAAAACAAATACATAATTCAAAATTTAAATATTTTACTAAAAGCTTCTACAAATAAACAAAAAAACCGCTTTTAATTACATCCTGCATGACCAGGAAATTACACAAGAAACTCCTCGTAGTCTACGAAATTACTGCAGTTCATCTTTTTTTTTAGCGGCAACACGACGATGACGGAATAAAAGAGTTTTTATTTATGTGTGATAAAAACTTTTTTTTTCATCATGCATATAGCAGGCAGGCAGAAGGAGCCTAGTGTTAAAACACTCCATTCCCTAATTTCCATTGAATTCTAGGGGCGTTGCGTGTTGACACCAGAGCGAAGTCATTAAGACGAAATACAAAATATTAAGTATTCAATTTCCTCAAGCAGAAATCGAACTCACAACCTGTCACTTTTACCGTCACACGCGTCCCCTGCACCACAATTGGCCTCAGTAGAAGCTTTTATTTGTATAAACTGGTTTTGTGGTTAAAAGTTTAACATACGACACACTTTTTTCCAACAATTGCTCCGTTTAATTTTTATGGAGTCCATTTTTATGTGGTTTTTTTCTCACATTGATATAACTTTGCTTCAAAAACGTTATTTTTTATTATTATTATTCGCACTAACAACGCCTTAATGATTAAGAATAGTTTTATCTAATGAAAATAATTGAATTATATAAAAATATCATTAACCCGTAATCTTATCAGTTCATATTAGTTTCAGAATGAAACGTTAATTGGTACAATCTGGTTTAAACATACACACACTGTATATATTTCTAACGAAATAATCTGAAAATCTCTCATTTTCTTGCACCCAGCTCACAGCCTTTATTTATTCATGCATGTAGGGACTACATACGGTTGCCGCGCTGGGTTTCTACAAATGTAGCTGAATTAATGTATTATTTAAGGAAACACAATTTCATGTAATGTTTTAAATATTTAAGTGTGGCAGTATAATGTAGTTCGTAATTAGTTCGTGTGATAAATTATAATGAAAACAGATATTCTGCTTACATAATTAGCTTCACGCTGTATCCCGCAACAAGCAGGGTAGACAGAGGGAGGGTAGTGTTAAGGCACTGCGGTTTCCATTTCCCGCCGTATTCTAGAGGCATTTCGTGTTGAGTGGCGGAACTCAACGACACTCTGTCTCGACCCCAGAGCGAAGAAATTAAAATATTAAATATACCTCTATACTACTTTCATAATGGGAAGCTATAGATATAATCAGGTGAATTAATAAGAAAACAAAAAACCCGACTGCGTAAGCTAAATTAATATATCTTTATTATCACTCGCACTCGTGCACTCACACTTATTAGCACTCGCGCCACAAAGACAAATCTAACGACATATCGTTTATCAAAATCGTTTCATTAGTCTAACAGTTACTAGAGAACAAAGGAACATACCTACGCTAAAAACATAACCCCCGCATTGGGCTTCGCCACAGGTGGTTAAAAAAAATATAAAATATAATAGAAAATTCAAAAACAATGAACACCTGTCATTAACGACACAAGCAACAGTTTTTAAAATTATGTTTCAAATTGCTATAAAAAAATATTAAAAAAAATAACAAAACAGTTTTTAAAATAGGTATGCTGGAAAGATTAACAAAAACTTGTAGAAAAGAGCGAACGCGGCTGAATAATATTTCATTGTAATGCAAATAAGCTTCATAAATTAAGATCAATTTTATAATAAGATTGTGCAAATTTTCTATAAAAGGCAATATTTTTCTATTCTGGACAAAAAAGTGTAACATTAATCTACAATAATGTATGAACATATTCTTAGTACGCCAAGAAACAACTGACTGTATTTTATAATGTACATAGCGGCCACGGCCACGCGGCTTCGCCCGCTTTTTTTTTAGAGTTCCGTACCTCAAATGAAGAGGAAAACATGCAACCCTTATTTTTTTAGGATCAAGCTATATCCCCCACAAAGCAGGGTAGACAGAGGTAACCAGTGTTAAGTAACTAAGTCTTAAGACATTGGTTCCCCATTTTTATTAAACAACTGTAGTTAATAAGGAAAATGATTCAATTATCATTTACAACATCTCAAAGTTTAAAATAAAGACAAAAAACATATACATAGCTAATTTTCGATTTAATCAACATAATTTTAAATAATAACCAACTTTATAAATCGACATTAGTATTATGGTATGAAAGAAAAATAATAAGTTCTGTACGAAATTTGAGTTGACTTCGGGGAATCCCCAGTGTCAAAGGTAGCAACTTTTCATATTATGTCACTATTTTAAGTTGTGCTAACACAAAGCCGCTAGGGGACATTCGAAAGTTTCCAAAGGTTATTTTGCTACTCCACCGAGCCCAGGGCTAATTAGGTAGTAGGGCCATTTCATTAAAGGTCTAATAAGCTTCGCTGCTGTGACAAAAGGCTTTGAAGTGAACTCGGTGAATTAATAATTTTTAAGGATCCTTCACAATCATTTTTAATAAGCTAAAGTCCTTTTACAACGAAATGTTCACAGGAATGACGCACTAAGTTTTGCAATACGAGTGTATGTACAAAATTTATACTCATACCACTAAAATTATTATTATCGTTAATTTCTTTAGTAAAAAGCCTGGAACTCTAAGCCTTAGAGTACTTGAATCTAAGAGATTGTACACCTGGAAATTTGATACAAATTCCAGCTTAATGTTGCAATATGGACAATCGTCTTGAGAGAGGGACAGACAAACTGACAAAAAAATATTTTATAAAAGGATCCCATGAATGACCTAAAGTGTATAAAAACAATAGAAGAGCAGAAAACTGAGCTCATTATATTTTGCTTGCTGATAGTGTCGATGAGAACGTTTATTATATCAGTAGTTATCACAAGCTTCTGATAAATAGAATTATTTAATAAAATGGCAGAAGTTAATTTATTACAAGCTAGCGATCTTATTGTTCACAAATTACTTACTGAGAATAAAGATACGACAAGTTATTTGAAGTCTATTTTAAGATATATTAAAAGCCTAACTTTGCCTAACTTAACAAAACAGAAAGATCATTACAATTTATATTATATTATAAGAAAATTTCTTTAATAAATATCGTGAACAGCTGTTATATATATACGCTGGTATATAGATAATACAAAAGACGCTAATATTAATAATGTAAAATTGTTAATTTTTAAAAAGTATGGTTTGCACTCGTAAGTGCTATTACCACTTGTTTAATTTAATTATTTCCAACATTATCGTTTCTCTAGTGTGGTGAAAAAAAGCACATTCGTCGGGCGTAACTCAACCGATATATTAAAATTCTATAGATACTGTATATCAAACTAAAAGATAAGAAAAAAAGATAAATCAATAATCAATAATAAGGCGCACGGAAAACAAACAGAATATTACTGTAGTAAAATTGTTGGAAAAGATTTAAAATTGAATATAAATTTGAAAGCTATGCTTTGTATTTGTTTGTAAATTTATAATTGAAACTGGGATCCGTATTTATAAGCCGCTCTCAAGTCTGAGATTGATCGATCGATGAGTTTATGAATAAAAACGGCATCTCAAGATCGATCATAGACTTGAGAGCGGTTTATAAATCCGGGTCTAAGAACATACCCGTGAATGTGGCGCTCGTGGTGCGATCGGCTAGGTCGGGGCGGGCCGGCGCGCCGCCGCCCGCATGCTATCAGCTGGCCGGCGCGGCCATCTCGTCCTCGCGCGCCTCCACTCACCGCCCTGCGCCTGCCATGTTATGGATATTTAATAAACAGATAGGAGTATGATTATCATCTACTCTATACTATTAATTTTTTTAGCTTCATGCTGTATCCCGCTTGTAGCAGGATAGGCGGTAGGATCTTAGTGTTAGGACTCTCCACTTACCTAATTCTAGAGGCATTTCATAATTGTCATTGCTTAAATTAAATATTTTTCTCTATAAACTATAGATATAGGATAGTTTTAACAAACAAATTGCTTATAAGACATTCTTGGTGTATTTATATTAATATATGATGTACACACATGTTATATAGATAGGTGTCCCAGAATAGCGCTCACTCCCAGCCGTATAAACAAGGTCTAAAATGAGAGCAACAAGCCTCAGTCGGTCGATACTTTTATACATTTAACATCACACTATAATATTATTTTCTAACAAAATAAGCGATTACATTGAATTCTAAAGTCCTTATTAGAATAGTTTAATTTGTAATAAAACTTGTACCTAATAAATCCATAAAAAGACATTCAATAAAAAGATGTTTGACAAATACTGTTTTTTTTTTTTAAAACCTAATTCAAAATACAACTATTCTGAAAGAATGAAATATACTTTGTCGCATGCATTTGAAATATAAGATAAAATATTAACGAGTTTAATATTTAGTTACAACAGAGACATTTACATCAAAAAAGACATTTTTGTAATTCGGACAGATTCTAAAGCGAGGTCCAAAAAGAAGCCGTTCGTTCGACCCGCATGAAATATTTCGTTAACAGGATTTGATAAGTACTCGTGTGCTTTTTTAATTTCACAAATGAACAAAACAACTTAAATATGTTCTTAAAAATAAAAATCTCATTTAGAAGGTTCCAGATTCGGTCGATTTTGTATACAAAAGTGGTATTTAATTAACGATAATGAATTCATGTTATGCAATGAAAGTAGCCAATCGCTCATATTATAAGCGGGCATCCGTTATGTATTACAGACATACTGATACTGCTGGGCGATATTATTATTAATAATTAATTTATACAGAAAATAAAAAAATATGCAATCCTGCTTTATACCTTAAAATATATAACAGAAACGCCTTCAAGTCTGACTTGAATAAAAAAATATATGTATAAAGCTGTTAAATATTTATTTCACAATTCTTTCTAAAAGTCCAATTGATCTATGATTAGATAAGATATATCACGACTCAGGTAAAAGCCACAAAACAACATGTAGTGTCCCCCGCCCCGTGACTATATAATACTATCAACAGTAGTTTTTTGTATATCAGAAAGAAAAACTGGTCGTCTGCTAATTCATAATTTTAAGCTACGACGTCATAAAAAATATTAATGTATTCGCCAACATTAGAATATGCACTTTTTACTAGAAGAAGAAGAAATGTACGAGTACATCTTTGCTATCATTAGTCTACGCGTAATAACAACAAAGAAGGAAAGAAACTTCTTGTTGTTTCTTGACGCTAAAATAAAACGTCTTTTAAAACTTGCATTGTATTGATATCCGTATTTCCGGTACTGGGAACTATTTGTAGGTGCTGTTAAACTATTACAGTTAAATTTATTGGCACAATTTTGAGATTTTTTAATATTTCACTGCGTAATAACTCAAAAAGTTTTTATAATATCGATTGAAAATATACAAAAAAAAAATATTTTATATTTGTGTTACCTTCAATGTGTGATTTAAAAACAAAGTGATATGCAATAATTTATACTAGGAAAAATGAACTTGGAAGTTTAAGGGAAGTTAAGTAATTCATTACTGCTATTGTACGACATTGTATAGCTCAAATTCTTTTCAAAGTTTTATTACGGCCTTCTTAACGCCCTGCTAGCACCTCTGGTATTTATAACCCAGACGAGATATTTTTTATAAATCATTCAGAGCAACGTTCCATAAAATATCATTGATATATAAAATATTTACAGTAACTGTTGTTTTTTAATGTAAATTATATTTAACGAAGTTTTTTTAAGTAAGGCGCAATGCTTTAAAAAAATCAACGGAAATTCCCAGATTTTGTCTACCTATCCTGTTATGAGCAGGATCCAGAGTGAAAATAAAAGATATATATTAAGAAATACTCGTATCATAAAAATATTTAAGATGTCAACGTTAACACACGAAATATTTAAACAATTTTGACCAATTCTTCCAAGAACAATAATTCATCATGTATAAGAATTGTTGTATAAAAAGGAAAAAAGAAATAATGTTATATAGAACAGATCTAAGATCCACAATCAAAACGACATCCACGATTCGCGCTAAACTACCAACACACACGTAGCTTACATTTGAATTCCCAACTCGTCGTCTATCTGCCGTAGCTCGGCACTCACCATTTATTTATACCTGGTTGTGACAACCACTCATTCCTGAAATGTTTTCGTTGTTCTGGCTTTTGAAAGCACAGCGACAAATGTTCTAGTAGCTTCTAGTAGCATTCCTCTCGTAGTACACAAAAGTTTATCGTATTTTTCAGGTACATCGTGCGATCGCACTCATCTGAACTGGTTTCATGGCTTATTCTTGTCACTTTATCTCTTTTATGTTTTAAAAACCATTTCGCGTTTTGTAGATTTTTGCGAGTTTGACGTATATATATATATATCTAGTAATAAATTTAGTTCCGTCATCAATATGTGGGTATTTAATACAAAAAAATCGTTATATGAATTAATTGTTATCCTTCTTCCTTAATTAACAATGATTTTTTTAAGACAATATTCATTCATTGAAAACAAAAATTTCAGTCAATTTTATAAAACATTTATTTTCTACCAACGTTGTTGCATGTATATATTTACGTATACAATAGTTTATATTCGATATCCGCAAAGTTGCAGGCGACGGCTGGATGCGAAGAGCTGAAGATCGAGCTCAGTAGCGTGCCATTGGAGAGTCCACCAATGGACAGGCTGATGATGATGATAGTTTATATTTACATATTTTTTAAATTTATGCACCGATTTATATAAAACTAACACTAAATGTTAAGGGAAGTTTTTTAAAGTACAATACTGCAAACTGCATTGAAATCAGTGAAGCATTCACCATTTTTATTTCTCAGATATGCACGCACAAACGCACAGGTAAACAGACATACCAACATTTTTTTTCAAAATATTTGTTTTGAGTTCTATTGATATTAATTTTTCTCATATTATATCTCCCACATCCAGACAGGGTTTAGTTACAATTTTGTAATATATCTATAGAATATTACATTAAAGATTATTATTATATTCCGCTTTCATCATAAAGGACTTAAAGCATATCTCGGAGATCTTGTAAACGAATACGCAACTCCAATCCTTTTACATTTCACTTCAAAGAAGTGCTCTATCCCACAAACGACGTATCAAGTGCTGGAAAGTAAATCACAAAACGTCGAAAGGTGGTTTAGCCGTTCCTTAGTCTATACTCGTGCGAACCAATATTCCATTTATATAACAAGCTTACAGCGGACCGGTGAGCACACTCACTGTTGCTAAAAGCTTTCCTACATCCCCTTAACTAGCTATAGTTAAACTTTCTCATATTATGCACGAAATGGGGGCGTTTTTAACCCCTGATGCAAAAAGCCCCTCTTTTATAAATATGATGCGTCTGTCTGTCTGTCTGTCAGAAGCTCCTGATGAAAGAACCAATTTGAGTGCGGTTGCGGATTGTCTTGATATTATGTTCTCCCTGACCACCGCTCCGTGAAGCTTGGTCAGAGATACAGGATAAGCAATGCGCCATTTTCCATCGTAATATCGATAGTAAACTCTCCTATTATAGAGACTTCGTTTGCGTGGATTTTGTTATGCTGCTCCCATTTATCATCCATCGTTGTGATTGAAACTTGGAACAAGTAAGCAAAGGGAAGGTAGTATAGAAGCTCCGTTCCCCATTATCAACTGAACCATTCTGAACGTCGCTTTATTACCAGAGCAATAAATAAAAATATTCTTCAAGTGGGAATCTAATCCACAAGTTTAGAGCCACACAACTGGCCCGAAACTGCATTATACGTTACAGATAATTCTGCAGTCATTGCTGTATTATGTACTTTTGTTATGTAGAATGTTCTATATAGAACATAAATAACGTGTTCTATAAGTTGTTTTGCATTCATTTCAAGTTAGGCCTCATTTTTTGTAAAAAACCAACGATAAAGAAAAACCGACGATATTATCGATCTAAATACACTGCAGTAGTAGTTTCTTTTGTCTATAATTATTTTGATAAAGGTATAATAGGAATAAAATACGTTGGACGCAGCCACCTACGCTCTATATTCTACATCTATTTATAAAGATAGAAAACAATGGAAAATTGTTATATAATAGAAAATTAAAAAGCATTCTACTAATATTCTCATACGTTTTACTTCATACCATCTCTAGTTTGCTCAATTATCTTGTCAAATATTATCTGTAGAGTCATTTTCTTAAGTTTGGGTAAATTAAAGCGTAGAGAGTACAGGGGTAAGCAATTTCAGCAGCGGTGTACTTGACTCCATTTGAATAATACTTAGTTACGGAAAGCTCGGTCTGCATTAAGATACATACGTTGAGATACGTAAATTATTTTGTTTGAGAAACTAGCTTAAAACAATATATTTCATAAAAATCTGAGTCTACGTCAGTATTGACTTATTATCTATATATATAAAAGGACTTGTCCTCACTGACTGAGGTATGACGCATGCACAGCCGTAGCCACTGATGATAGATACGTGAAATTTGGACAGATGTTTACTTTCGAAATCTGGACATCCACTAAGAAGGGATTTTGAAAATTTTTTACCCTAAAGTGGTGAAATAGGGGTTAAAAGTTTGTATGGAAATAAAAAAATAATCTGCACCGATTTTTATAAAATTGTAAATTCGGGCTCTTAAAAATATTTAATTGAATACGTGTTTCACGGTTTTTTAGAATTTACCCCCTAAGGGTGCCAATAAGGGGTTGAAAGTTTGTATGGAAAAATCTTTAAATCGCCACCGATTTTTATAAAAATTGAAATTGAAAACAGGCTCTTAAAAATATTTCATTGAACGTGTTTCGTGGTTTCTTAGAATTCATCCCTAAGAGTGCAAATAAGCAGGCGACGCTGCGCGCGCCCACTAGTATTCCTATAAAATTATTTGTAAGAAACAAAAATGTGCTACTGTAAACGTGACAGGCTGTGGGTTCGATTCCCTTTCGAGGAAATGAAATTTTTAGAAAGTAAAGCGCAGCATTGAATTTCACCACTCACCACGCAAAATTCGGTGGAAAACCTAACATTAGGTTCCCTATGCCTACTCTAATGTGAGAGAGATACAACGAAATAAAAAAATGTACAGTAAGTATTAAAATATATTGGTATTTAGTAATATCGTTATACATATCTGTTTCCACGTTGTCGCGTACAGCCCTCCACGTGTTACAAAGCGGCAGCTAGCGAAGCTATGCAATTAAATACGCCATCGGAGCATAGCGCAAGGTTGCACCGCGTAACTACCTGGCGTAGTTACGCGGTGCAACAAACATGCGTGAGCGTGAAAATTATTTTCAGTTAAATATATTAAATAATAAAAAAAACAAGAAAGCTTGTATATTTTTTTTTAACTTCAGAAGGATAGGCTCCCCTAGTGTTAAGATACTCCCCATTTTCTGCTGAATTTAGAAGCATTGCGTTTTGAGTGGCGGAACTCAACGATGCACTTTGCCTAGACACCAAATCGAAGAAATAAAATTATTAATTGTTTCATTAAGCTTATATATATGGCATAGAAATAAGCAATAAAAAGTGAAAGAAGAGAGTTTTGTTGACTTTCGAGTTTCACATTGTCTTTCTTAGACACACACAGGAGAAGGTTGTGTAAAAAGTATGAGGATTCTCCGCAAAATATGGAGCGATGGAGCTTAGCGATCGAAGCAGAGGGGGTGTTTCGGGACCTTATCGTTTGGGACTTCATTCTCTATAAATTCTCCACTAGGGATAAAACGTGAAAGTAAAATTATGAAAATGAAACATGCGTACTACGTAAATGCCAGCAGTAGTAATTTATAACATTTTATAATATTTTTCTCCTATATAACTATTCAAATATTGAAATCAAGTTTTCATTAACTTCAAACAAAACTAAATATTACGTTAGGTTTCTAATTTAAAAAATGTGTACATACTTGTTACTTTATATATTATATAAAGAATATTCTTGTACAATTAAAAAATAAAGCTTAACGCACAATTATTTTATGTAAGTAAAATAGTTAACGTTAGCTGAAATTTTCAGTTCAATTGTAAAATAATAGTATTTTTTAATAGTTAAGCTTATTTTTTTTACTTTAATTAATTTTTCCCACAAATTTCCCTAAAAAATAAGCATGAGGTATATTAATTTAATTTTAATACAACGCGCACTTAACAGTCCGAACCGGTTGCGGTGGGTGCAGTGGGACGTGAGGTGACCGTTTATAATGTCAATTAAAATATATTCAATTAAAAATTAAAAATATATTTCTAGCTACCCGATGGCTTACTAATTGGTTGTTTAATGTTTTACGTTATATTTTAACTTCAAAATGTTAATTATTTGTATCATATTTTATGTGTTTATTTAGCCTATTTATTGTAGATTTCTTATTCTTATTATATAAAGTATTCTAAACTAAAAATAAAGTCGTTTATGAACTTTTTATTTAAAATTCTTTGATAAATAAATAATTTAAGTACAATATTCTTTAAAAAATCAGAATATTTTTAAGTTACAGAATTTTGGTCTTACTATTACGAGTACATATAAGAATTATTTCGCACCATTACAAACTTGCTTACTATAGCTTACTGTAGCGTAATCTGCAAATGGTTCATTCCGTTTAATACTACCCATAAAACGTTTTTACGGACTGACTAAAAATGTTATATTTGCGAGCGGCCGATCACAAGGTCAGTTGGTTCGTTCTCATGATAAATTTAAGTGTAAGCTAATGTTTGTTGACTCTGGTAATGTTTCGATGTTTCTTAATAAATAGTACTATTATATTAAAATAACAAAAAAATACATTTTCCTTATATTTTGACTACTATTTATAATATTAATATTTTAATTTCTGCGCTCTGGGACCAAGACTAAAACTCGGCGTTGATGTCTGCGACTCAATATGCAATGCCTTAAAAAATTCAGCGGGAAATGGAGAACGGAGTGTCTTAACACTAGGTTCCGTCTGCCTACCCTACTGTGTGCGTGATACAGCGTGAAGCTGATATATTTATTTAATTTTATTTATTTATAATATCTTTTTAAGATCAAAAATTACATTCTTTCAGAAGAGTAAAATTATAAATTGCCCACATTGAGGACAATATAAAAGCACATTAACCTAAATTGCTTAGATTCATAACGTCGTGTCAAAATAAATATATTCTGTAGTATAATAGTATTCTGTTATATAGCGAATTCTCTCTTGAAAATGAGAGAAATTATTGTTCTATCATGTTTTTCATGGTAAAATACACAAAATATGTATTTAAAGCTATACAAATATAACGTATAATAAAAATGCCATATTTTTACAAACAATTTTGTGATAACTGAAGTCCTCTTTCAATATTTTTAAAATCATTTTATACCTCCAATTTGAGCTCGATTGTCTGTAGCGAAATATTCGTATCTACAAAATAGTAGCAAATTGTCAATATAATACTACTGATTTTCATGATAAACGGTTTTAATAATATTAATATTAATGGATATATTTCATATTTACATGAAGAAATCAATTATTTTTTAAGAATAATAATTTAAATAATATTTCCTAAGCTAACAAAAAAGCAATCAATTTTAGGTCAAATGTATTCGAATTATTTAAAATGTAAATTGTCAAATGAATATTATAATTTTTTTATTATTTATAGTTAAAACAGCATTCACGGTTCATGCGTTAAATGCAAACATTGATATCAAGAAAATGCTTATCGCGAGGCTCTATGTGTATATATTCAAAAGACACTTAATAAATGTGTATATAGTAGTAAATACACCACAAATTACTTGCTCTACGTATACTCTTTGTGAGCAATCTAAAAATAGGAAAGCTAGATGGATATAATACCCATTTCCATCACACAGCACAACGGCGCACGTGCGCTCCCCTATCTCCACTTTATAGAGGTTAAAATACAACGAGTGTCATCTCTATCATATTCGCAATTCATTCATTTCCATTCCTTCCAGCACTCCGTTGCGCCGGCGGGTCGCTGAAAATCGTTACCGGTATAGTATTTCCATGCGGACAAACTGACACACTCAACGCACCAACTTACACATATATTCACGGTCGCGGCTTCTTTACATCGCGCCACAATCGCCGGTCCCGGTAACTTTGCACTGAGGGGAGGTCTGAGGGGACTCCCGGTAACGAGCACTGTCACTACGCGACCGGGGGAGCGCGGGCACTGGCGGCACTAGCAGCACTGGTGGGTCCCGTCTCTGGGCGTGTGCGTGGCGGGCAGGTGTCTCGCGGACTAGCGCTCGCACGGGCCAGCGCCGACACACGATAGCCTGCGTCGCAATGACGAAGCGGCCGGGCACGCGCGCGCGCTCTGCGACGCAGCCTCCCGATCCCGCCCGACCCCGCCGACCCCCGCCGACCCCCACCGACGGCGCCCGAGCGAGGGGTGAACAAACCCGCCACGCTTCTCCTTCTAACGTAGTGATGAGGTTAAAAAGGATTTAGACTTTCTCAAAGCGCTTCACGGTTCGATCGTCTTCTGTATACAAGTGTTAAAATTATGATATTTGTCACCTTGCCTAGTTTTAAAATATTTATTAGGTATGATTCAAACTAACTAGAACTAACTATAAATAATTTATTTTACAGATAAAAAATAATAAGTATTGACTTACTAAAATCATAACCAGGAGGAAGTTCTTCACAGAGTGGCTTCCTTGTGAGATATGTTATGAAACAAAATGAAAGTCTCGTCAAAAGAAGGATCGTTAGGTCACTGCCGGCAATTTCATATATAAAAGAAAGATTTCTTTACAAGGCTATTCAAGTGTAACCAGAGATAATTTTAAGAGAAATGCTCCTTCGAGTGAAACCTCCGAAAGTGTAAAAGCTTCGCCTTCTTCAAACAAATATCCTTTGTGCAAGCATTGAATTTCTGTTTGAGAGACTATCATGATCGTTTCACACACTAACTATTTATTATTTTACCTAAAAAGAAAAATAAATATAACTGATATTAACAGTAATAACAAATATGGGATCCCAATTGGCAATTTAAATTCTTCATATGCTAAATTGGTTGAACGCTGATCGAAAATGATTAAAACGGCGCAAATTGATATCCCTGAGAACGAACAGGTGACACTACGACAAAAATACCTCAGTCTTTGTATCCTCTATAAAGACCTCTTAACATGTAACTCTAAATCCAATTTGTCACGCAATACTAGCTTTTTATATACCTATATTCCTACATATCTATAATCTTAATAACAATTAGTCAAATAATTAACTAGAATTAATTCATAATTTACTAGAATTTTGCAATAATATATTTATTATTTTTTTGTATCAAAAATCATAATTATAAATATTCCCAATTTTAGTATTTAAATCTACAGTAATACAATGAAAACGTAATATTTCTTATTAAGTGTATAGAAAAAACCCTAACATTATTATAAAAAAATAAGTTATACTTAAAATTAAATGCTTAGCGTAGCCACGAATGCTGCGCCGCTACGAATACGTAGAGCGTCGTAGCAAACAAAGCGCCGCAGTTACGGCCACCTAATTCCTTCCCGACTCCTCTCCCCGCAAAATAATACACAGATTTATATAAAACAGACGCGCCTTTGTTTCACTAGAAAGTAACTTTCCTCGTACCTCACTGATATGCTTTGTGTCACTTTGTAAAGGAAAATTCATATTCCATTTTAAATACAGCTTCATGTAGACAATGTAAAAAAATGTCCCAGTTACAATGAAGATTGTGGATTTGATATAGGATTGTAAATCAATTACAATAATATTAGACGTTGAAATTGATAAAGATATATATATATATATATCCTTAAGCAGGGTATGCAGAGGGAACCCAGTGTCTTGACACTCCTTTCTCTATTTTCTGCCGAATTTTCGAGGCATTGTGAGTTGAGTGGCAGAACTCAACGACGCACTTGACAAATACGAGCGAAATAATGAAATTATTAATAAATAATAATTCATTACCCCGAGTGGGAATCGAACTCAATAGTCACACACTTTCGCCACTGTGCCACAACGGCGTCAATAATAGTGTTTATGCAATCTATTTTTAAGAACACAGTGTGAAGACAATCGGGCTCAAATGAGAAACATTGCATTGAACACTGATTGAAAATGATTAAAGCGTAAAGCATAAATTGATACCCACGAGAAAGTACGGCTGACGCTGCGACAAAAACACCTCAGTCTTTGTATCCTTTATTTAGACCTCTTAACATGTAACTCTAAATCTAATTTGATACGCAATACTGGCTTGCTATAGCTACAATCTTAATAACAATTAGTAAAATATAATTTATAATGATATTAAAATAAAGGGAAATGCAATATATTAAGTTTGTGTAAAAAAAATCTAGTGTGAAGGTACTCTGTCTTCTCCGCTTGGGAGCAAGACAATACAAGTTTAGCGCCGCGCTTTGTCTACCACCATAACGGAGAAATTGAAATGAAACCATTTATCAGTGTGACTGAAAACGCGACTGGAATACAGGGTGAATATTTTTTTTAAAGCAATAAGCACTATAGTGTTTATTGCTCTATTTTATGACAGTTGTTAATAATACTGTTTTAATGTCGGGTAAGATACCCACGCCCGTATTCTATAGTATCTCAGATACTATAGAATGCGGGCGAAGCACATTTAACTATTGCGAATACTATTACAAAATTTTAAATATTAATTCAATATTAATATTTGATATGTAAGAAATAACGTATAATACGTCGAAATTAAACAAAAGTTAGACAATTTCTAGAATTGGTTAACTTTTGTGCAATGCAAATATGAGATGTCGAAGCTAGAACGACTAAAATAAACTTATCTCTATGTATTAATTATTATCTAGATAAATTCCAGCCGTGGCGCAGCGGTACAAGCGTGTGACTGTAAACTCGACAGGTTGTGAATTCGATTTCCAATCGAGGAAATTATGTACTTAATATATATATATATATATATATACTTATATATTCATTATTTCGCTTTGGTGTCAAGCAGCGTTGAGTTACGCCACTCAATATACAATGCCTTCAGAATTCAGCGGAAAATGGAAAAAGAAACTGACTTAGTAAAAAAGAGTGTCTTAACAGGTCCCCAGGTTCTCAGGTTCTCTCTGTCTGCTATATGTAGGATACAGCGTTAAAGTTAAAAAATCTACTAAATATGAATTTATTACGTCGTCTAAATTACGGCATTTCTTATATTTTTTTACTGTAAAAATACAAAAACAAGATGATAAAGCAGGCAACGAAAAAGCTAAATCATTATTCATTAACTAATGTTTTGCATCCAGTGGATCGTAAGATTAACTGTGCGGCAACTGGGTACGTCTTATAAAACCTGTACGATGCGCTTTCTAGTACAAAATAACTACAATAAAATACTCGTGATAAAATGCTTTCATTTCTAAAGTTATTTTTTTGTTAATATTGGGCCTTTTAGATTGGTTTTAGAATGATTTAAATTGTAAATTATATACGGACATAATTATGGCCCTATCCCAATATTTAAAAAAATACTATAATAACGAAAAATATTTAATTAATAATAAAAAAAAACTATTGAAAAATCATTTAATGCCATAACTCTTACAGATACAAATCCGGTAAGCTACAATCTAAAGTATCGTTAGAGTCTACAACCGCACCGTGTTTGTGCTCTAAGGACATTTCAAAGGCGTCGCGCTCGTCCGTTAATTTATCAAAGAAGTGACTTGTATTTGCTTTTGAAATGGAAGATCTACGTTTCATATGAAAACTTCGGGTCGGGCTGCCTTTCGGCGTGGAGCAGTTCCTATGAAATTGGTTAATAAAAGATTTCATTTGTTTATTCTCGAATATAAGTTTGACGAGGTTGCTATTAACTTTGGCCGTTGTAACTGTTGGTGGTCTGGACACGATCTCATCGACTATATCAGACAGATCACTGCCTTGAACTTCGCTCATATCGAAAATACTCAAATTATGTTTTTTAACTAAATGTTCTTTATCCTCCAAATTATCTATTTTTTGCGATTGGTTTAATTTTTTAGCAAACGATGAATTCTTGGTAATATGAAATGAATCCTTTTTCGATTTTCTTTTTTTGCAAGGTTTTAGATAACTTTCTATGGTATTCATTTTAATGTTACTATTATTTTTCCTTAGTTTCCGTTTCAATTTGTTCACAGACACACTAACATTTACTTTACTAGAGTTCAGATCGGATTTCTTCGAAATGCTCATATTTTTCAGGGAATCGTTCAAATTAGACATTGCTATATCTTGGACTTGCTTAGGTTTTCTATTATATTTTCTTTTCGGTTTGTCACTTTGTGTATCTGCTTGGACCTTTTTCTTCCGTACTTTCTTTTCTTTAGGTGGCTTTTTAATAGATTCTTCATACTGTTTAACTAGATTAGGGTAATACTGTCCCATAAGATCTTGACGTTCTATAGACATCCATGGTCCCAAAACATCTTCACCTTCTACAAATAAACAATAATATTAAAATATATTTTAAGTCAAGCGTATATTATTTATACATTATCTATCTTCACAAGAACTATAAAGTATAGAAAATTTAGAGCGGTCTTCACTATGTGTTATAAAATTAAAAAAAAAACGAATTTAAGTATTCCAAATATAAATTAGAGTAATACTAAATCATAATATGTGTCCGAAGCGGTATGCCATAAATTGAAAAAGCGACATAAAACAGTTGAATCTTGTTTCATTTTTCTTTTGTACGACAACTTCAGTTAAAACATTCTTAAATATATATCATCGTATGTTATTCTTAATGCACTTAATAATATCTAGTTGCCTCGTGATGCAAGATTAAAGAATTAATATTCTTAATAATATCACCCAGGTACCCTTTAGGTAAAATTAATAGTAGTAACAACTGATATGAATGCATGAGAAAGACGAGTCCACGCTTATGCTTGGTAATGAAATAAAAAATATATTAATTGGCGTCTTTATAACGTTGTTACACGACAATTTTGAGTTTAAAAGAGCCTTTGGGGATAATATTTATGTTTATATTGCAGATTTCCAGTAATGTACATGTTAGACCTTTACTTTACTCATCAGAAAAGATGAAAAGTGAAGAATGCTCTGACAACACTAGATTTAACACTATTGTGGATTGAATTAAAAATATATATTTTTTGTCTGTGTGAATATTCCAAAATCCTATCAAATATATACAATATTTACCTTCAAATAGGTCATCGGGAATAAGAGCTTCATACTGCCCACTGATATCAGTCCATAAAACTTCGTAGCTTGGAACTCCTGGATAAAAAATATGTTTATATAAATAACACCATTTATATAAGTTCCTTTGATACATCCTGTGAAAAGTATCTGACCCATTTTAGCAACTATGATTATACAAATAAGACCTTAATAAATTTATAATACAATAATACTAAAAACAAAAGTATCACTTTCCCCAATATCTTAATAATCTATTTATTTATATTTAAACATGAAGGACAAAATATATTTTTAGCTTCCATTATATATGTGACCTACCTCTTGGATTTCTTTTTTTCTTTATCTCTATAGGTTTTATAGTCCTACAAGTCACGTGGTCTTGAAGGTGCCATTTTGTTAGCAAAGGCAAGAACTTCTCTACACAGTAGCGCTCGGACCAGTCTAATTTATTCGACATGATTTTCTGAAAGCCAAACACTTTTCCTTTTATCCTGTTAAAAAACTCCTCCAATCTACAAAGGATATATAGATGAAAAAATTCGTTAATTTTATTAAGGAAAACCCGAAATTGATTTGTGGACTGAACGTTTTCCTCAAGTCTTAGTACCTACTTATTCGTGCTTCAAACAAAAGCCGCAAGCAAATTCCTTTATTAATTTTCATAAAATATTAAATATTTCTTGCGAGAAATCAGAACAAAAATGTTTTAAGCATAAACAAGGAAGATTTCATTCAGCACAAACACGGAACTACAAATACAATTATCCAAGTTATAAGTTTAAAAGTTGAATGGTAACTTAATTACAAATGTTTCATAGTTTCAGACAATCGAATACCACAAATTGAATTAAACTCGGAGTTGGAATCTTCAGGCTGTCGAGATCTATATCTTCTGGTGTGGTATCCAAGAATTCCTTCATAACTTTCGGTTCAGGAAACGGCATTCCGGACGACAGGGCCCGATTCCGAAGAGATAGTTCGCGTTTTACTTCCGATACTTTAGACCTGCAAGATCGCGATCACGATTACGTCAATTTATTAATCTTTCATCATCACTCACGAAGGCACTTTTTACAGAGTATAGAAATACAAACATTTATGAGGAAAATAGTTTTTTTTTCATATATCGTTTGATACATTTTATAAGTACATGTATGTGTCTACATATAGAATGTGCAATGTGTACGCTGTTCATTGTTAATATAATTAAAAAAAGTTAAAAAAGAAAGATGTGTTCATAATTTTCAAATGCATTTTCGTTTAAGTAAATTACATAAAGATAGAAACATTAAATTCTAAGCAATACGTGAAGTATTAATTTTAAAATATAGGTATATTAAGTAGGTTATTTCCTCCAAATTTCCAATTCACCAATTCACACCAAATACTAAAGCATTCGCAAATTTCACATTAGATCATTGAAACCAATACTTTAAACAATATATAGCAAAATGACAATAAAAGAAAAGTAGCAGACCACAGCCATTACTGCATAAATGGTTAGAATTTGAACATTTCGTGAGCATCAATACATTCGAGGATACAGTCGAGAAAATGTAAATATTTCCGATAAAACCGTTGGGGAAAACGCTCCTGGAGCGTATTTAAAATATCGACTTTTATGACGTCTATTGGATAAAATGTACAATTCGATTGAATAGCTCCTCAGGATTTGCAGAGATGAATCTATACTAAGAATCTTGCCGCGATAACCCTCTCAATGCTTCTTTGATGCGAGAAAAATGGGAATTTTATAGTTATTTACTTACATTTTCGTACATGTAAGGAAAGTTAATCTACAAAGTGACACACAAACGCTTTTATCCTAAATGACAATTTATATACCTACACGTATAAAAAATAAATTTAAAGCTGTTTATTTATTGTTTTGAATATTTTATTTAAGCATAAACAATAACTTTATTTTTATAATTTATTCATTACTAGTGGATTGTTAGCGGCTTCGCCTGTTAAAAACTATTGTTATATTAAAGCCAAATTATAGAAAATCTTTTTCTAAATTATAACTTCCTTTATGTTATTCTGATATAATATAAGCTATATTACTGTAAAGTTTCATGTAAATCTATTCAGTATCTGCATGAAATAAAACAAACAAATGGAACTAGTTTAAGTGCGGTAAGCTTGCGGACATACGAATAAGCAATCGTTTTGTATGAAGTACAGTTTAAATATAATGTTATAATTATTTTTTGTGATATACCAATAAATGAATATTTTTATCTGTAAATTTTTAATCCTTGCTCAATTTAATGATTCTAAGGATTATTAAGCGTTTTTTTGAGATAAGGAATTCTAAAAAAAATAACATACTTATGTCCAGTATCATTGCATCCTTTGTGTGTGACGCAAATAGGGCAACCGTTTTTAAGGTGCGTCCGTCCCATGTGACCGCAGCGGTCACAGCGACCCGGCACCTGCACCCAACGGTTCTCTTCTTCATAGTGTTGTGGGTCACTTACCCAAGTCAATAACCTGTTATATAAATTTGGATAAACAAAAGTATTTTTAGTCATTAATATATTGGTCATAACCAATATATAACGATTTCTAATATATATTTTATTAACTTGTATGTAAAGCATTGTAAGTAAGCTGACTTAAATACATATAAAGCATGGTAATTAATATTTGCTTCCAGTAGAGGTGCATTATAAGTGCACACAGTGCTCATGTATTCGCATTGGTGCGTATTATTGAAATGCGAAATTGAAAATCGCGATAATACATATCTTTATATTAAAATTAACTGCCCTTTCTAGAAAAATAAATTATTTTTTTCTCCTTCCATATCCTTTATTGATCAAGTTACATTCTGTTATGTAGTCTGTATAAGTGAAACATGTTTTTTTAAAATTGCAATATCTATTAAACTTTTGATTTCTATAGAAAACGAGGCGTAAACTAAATTTAAATAAAACGTTTTCATAAAATTCGGATGAATAAATATTTTTATATACGCAGTTTCGACTGTGCTCCCGATATAGAATAGAATAGAATAGAAGAGCTTAACAACTTTGTATATTTGTATTCAATAAATTAGTTTATATATTGAAAAAAATGTAATTTAGGATAAGCTCAAACAAAAATTGATCTAGTAATCTCTAAATAAATTTCATTCAAATAAAATGAAATTTATATAGGGACAACAAGATCATCTGTGTATCTTATATCGCATTACAAACTAAGTAGTTATACTTTTTTTATAAATTCTAGTGAATGATATTTTCATGCTTTATGTCCTTGGCTTCTCAAAGTGTTTTCTTTTTTTTTACATTTTCTTGTTACTTAAAAAAGAGGTATCTTGAAGTTTTCCTCGGCTTCCTTACCAAATCCATAAAGGTATAAAGTATCTCCTTTGATAATGTATGTGGTATTGATGTACATTGTATATAACACTTTACTCTGGTAACAATGCAAAGTGCGACGTTGTGTTCCGGAACTCAACATGCTATGCCTTGAAAAATATTATTACATTTAATATTTATCAATTTTGATTCAAATAGTTTCTTTAAAGCTTCACTATACAGGGTGGAATTGTCAGCACCACTTTAAATGAAACCACAGTTTTAACTACTCTATAAAAGCCTAATATAATTTAGAAAAAAATAATTCCCAAAAATAAATAATTTATTTTTTCAAGCAAAATAAATAATAAAATTATCGTTTTAAAATAAAACGCCATTTGTAAAGTATAACATAGGCACGCACACACTAACCCGTCAAAGCGGCACGTATGTGTGCGTCATACGAAATACAGGTATGGATAAAAATCGTGAAATGAAAGAAAAATCCTACGTCAAAACTGTTGAGGTACCTTGATTAATTTTTTTAGCTCTGGGTTTGAAATATTTTACCCTATATGCAGTTTNGGCGGAAGCGAAGGCTGGCTGAAGTTGCCGAGTGCCGCCTTTGAGAGCGCCCAAAACTGATGAGTTCCGGACGGGTAGCTCTCAAGCTTCTCGCCGATTTTGGCGATATGCTCGGACCTTGCTTTGGCAATTTGCCGCTTAAAGGACCTAGAGGCCCGATTATACTCTCTTTTAGAGGCTTTCACCTTCGGATCCTTAGTAACCAGCGCCTCAGCCCAGATTTGATATGCCTCGCGTTTGCGAAGGGCAGCAAGTTTGCAAGACGTATCAAACCAAGGCTGTGACTTGCCACCGATAGGCACTACAGTGCTAGGAATATAAATCTCGAGGCATTGCAAGTTCAGTGGCCGAACCGAACGCCACACTTTGTCTTGTTACCCGAGCGAGAAAATTAAAATATTAAATAATTAATTTCCTTAAGTGGGAATCAAGCCCACAACGTCGCGAATATTGTACGCTCGCACTCGACTCGCACACTTGCGCCACTGGTAACGACGGCAAATAATGAGTCTAAATAAGTTTTAAAATCAGCTCCAACTGCATCCTGCACATAGCAGGATAGGCAAAGGGAACCTCTAGTGTTAAGACACTCCATTCCACACTTTCCACCGAATTCTGGAGGCATTGACTGCTGAGTTGGAGTTACTCAACGCGGCAATTTGCCTCGACACCAGAGCGTATAAATGAAAATATAAATTTAAGTGAATATTTCAATATATTTCAACCCACGTCGCGTTTACAGTCACACGCTTGTGCGACTGCGCCACGACGGCAAATAATAGTTGTAAGTGCAAAATAATATTTAAAACAATTAATTTTAATTACCTATGTATAATCTTATCCTCTGGCACTGTACTAAGATATGAGACAACTGTAGTGATTGCTGATCCACATGCTCCAAGTCCATAGTCAGAGCCACAAAGTAACGCCAGAGCCACCATTTTGTTGCGACCGAATCCTTTGTTTAAA
Source organism: Heliconius nattereri (assembly GCA_013403645.1). Taxonomy (NCBI): domain Eukaryota; kingdom Metazoa; phylum Arthropoda; class Insecta; order Lepidoptera; family Nymphalidae; genus Heliconius; species Heliconius nattereri. Next base: position 2,374,883 of record JAAIXI010000242.1, on the reverse strand, counting down.
TTAATCTATATATATAAAAGGACTTGTCCTCACCGACTGAGGTAAGACGCACGCAAAGCCGTAACCGCTGGCGGTAGAAACGTGAAATTTGGACAGATGTTTACTTTCGTAATCTGGACATCTACTAAGAAGGGATTTTGAAAAATTTTAACCCTAAAGGGGTGAAATAGGGGGTGAAAGTTTGTATGGAAAAATGTTTAAATCGGCAACGATTTTTATAAAATTTGAAATGTACATTTCTAAAAGTATTTAATTGAACGCGTGTTTCATCTTTTTCTAGAATCCCCCCCTAAGGGTGCAAATAAGAGGTTGAAAGTTTGTATAGAATTTTTACTAATTTGGCACCAATTTTTATTAAATTTGAAATTCAGACTCTTTAAAGTATTTAATTGAACACATGTTTCATGGTTTTCTAGAATTTTTCCCCTAAGGGTGCAAATAAGGGGTTTAAAGTTTGTATGAAAAAATCGTTAAATCGCCACTGATTTTTATAAAATTTGAAATTTAGACTCTTAAAAATATTTAATGTAATACATGTTTCATGGTTTATTAGAATTCACCCCTAAATAAGCAAGCGAAGCTGCGTGCGTCCGCTAGTTATATTATAATTTCATTCACCTATTAACTACATAATATAATTAATATATTTTTTCATATATAACCTAAAAATGTATATTTACCATAACAAAAAACTTGTTTTTATTTTACTCACTCTGTATCATATTATAGAAAAAAATTATGCCTTATGAAAAGGTTAGTCTAATTTTGTAGCTTGCTCATTATTAAAAAGAAGACAATTTTTTAATATATACTTCTGCTGTATATAGAAAAATAAAAAATATTTTTCTATATACAGCAGAACAAGAATAAATTAAAAAAGTTACCTATACTTAAGAACATCTTTTCGGCATCGTAGCAGTCAATAGAACCCTGCATGGCCCCTCCACCAGCTGAGCTTGAAACACTGAAGTTTCTATAAACAACTTTTGCACCATATGCAAAACAGTCTGAATCTTGAGATATTACAGCATTTACAAGCTGGGGATAAAAAATATTCGTAAACACAAAAAATTGTACACTTTACACTGTACACTTAAAATAAGATTTTATCAGGATCCAAGTCTATTACCAGGATTTACTTAATTTTTTTAGAATATATTTTTCATGTTAATATAATATTTAATTATTAATAATAACAAACTATTATCTATTTATATAAATAAAAAGACTGTGCAAAGTGGAGTATGTTGAGTAGGAGAGCAGACCCTGGCAATAGCCGGGATTAATGCCAAGAGGAAGGAAGGACCTATTTATATAAATAAATAATATTCATTATAATTAATAATATTTTGCAAGTAGAATTGTATTAAAAAAATATTAACATAATCAAATATATTAACGAAATACAAAATTTTAAATTTTAAAGTTTTAAAAATATACAAACACCTTTAGCATTCAATCTTGCACATGTTGCCTCAGCTTCCCCTCGACCCTTAACACATCTAACCCCCATGGCTCTGAGAAGAGTTTCACACTGCAAATATTCATTTAGTAAAAATCATGAATTTCTATATAAAAAAAAATAACTAAATATTTTATTAATTTTAGGTATTACATAAAAAAAATAATGAGATAAAATTATAAGGCAATGTGCAGAACATAAAATTGAAGAGATGCAGTATTGTACAATGCACTGATATACTATATAGCCAGTTCAATTCTTCAATTATGGCATTCCAAGGCTGTCTATAAAAAATAATAAATATAATCTGCAATCTAAAATTTATATGCATAATCTCATTAATCATATATATAAATAAATATTATTAAACTAAGGTCTTATGAACAAAAAAACTACTAACTTCCTTCAAAACCCCTTTAAACCTTTTTCGAGATATATTTGATGATTTAGTTTTTGCAGTATCTGATTTAGGTGCGGCACCTCGAAATTGAATAGCATTTCTTGCCGCCATAACATCCCTTTTAAGTTCAGGTGCATCACCCTCTAACACAAAAATAGGAGTAATATCTGCTAGCAATAAAAATGCAGTTCTGAAGAAAAGATTTCTGAAAAATAAAATAAATCCTTCATAATTCTTATAAGCTTATGAATGTAGGTGTTGTGGTGCAGATGCTCAAGCGTGGGACTGAAAATATGATGGTTGAGGTTTCAATTTCCACTTGTGGGAATGAAATATTACAATTACAATATTTTCGTAATAAATATATGATATATTTTGTAAATTTTTGTAACAAGAGTTATAAACTAAAATCTATATACTGGAGGCTAGTTTTGGTGCAGGGGCACAAAGTGTGCTGCAAAATCGACTGATTGTGGGTTTGATTCTCACTTGAGGAAAGGAAATTATGTATTTAAAATGTATATTTTCATTTCTTTGCTGTGATGTTGAGATAATACACATAGATTTCTGCCACTCACCATGCAATGACTCAAGAAACAGAGTGTGTTAACACAAGGTTCTCTCTGCCTACCTTGCTGAGCGTCTGATACAGCGTGAAGTAGATTTATTATATATTTTTTCTATATACTGCCCATTAAAATTTATATAAGCATAATTTTTTTTTATAAGCATTTTTTTTTTTGATTTAACGTTATTACTAATTTACTAATTTTTGCTACCTTAAATAAAGTTTAGGTTGAATACAGTAATCTGTTACATTTTGACTATCGCAGACCCATCCAGCAAGATCCACTGCAACAGTTTCACCACGTATCTAAAATAGTGAGATATAAGAAGTATATTCTGTTTCTTCAACGAATAATGCCAAATATAGGCAAAAGAAGGAAACAAAACTTACTTCGTGTAAAGATTTCTTCTCACTAAAAGGTGATAAAACAGTCCATAATCCTTTAATCCCCATTATATTTAATAAATACTTGCACAAATTGTTTAATTTTAGATTTTTAGCTTAAAATTATTTAAAAAATTTACAAATAAGATAATAAAACGACCATCATAATTTATAAATAAATAAACAATTGTCAAATTTAAACGTAACGTAAAGTCCTTTGTAATTATAAATGAATTCTAAAGGGAGTGTTTACATGTTGGTGTTTTTTGAAAGCTTGGCAAACCTTCGCAAATGTATAAGCGGACTATAAACACCCCGTTTGTCTTAATGTGTCTTTGTAGCAGTCATGAGTATGTGTGAAATGAAAGTATTTTGCTGAAATGAAAGTATTAATTTAATAGTAGAGAATTCTACTACCTACTATTTTAGCTTCCCATTGTATTCGGCCTATAACAGGGTATGCAGAGAAAATCTAGTGTTAAGAAATTCCATTCCCTACACCGTCGAATTTTCAAGGCATTGCGAGTTGAGTGGTGGAACTCACGCCACGCTTGTTTCCTAGGTATCAGAGCGAAGAAATTCAAATATTCATAAATATTATAGGATATATAGATAGAATGTCATAGAAGTCGCCTACTGCTACATAATGCGACATACTATGATGCTCGCAAGCGTCTAGACGGGAACGAGACGCTTATGAATGATTGAATCTTGCGAAAGCTTTGCAAGCCAAGTGTAAACTAGGCATAATTGTTGTTTGTCTATGGCGCTTTTTCATTTTCAATAAGAATTGTCACTGTCTAATAATTAATGTCATTAGGATTATTGTTGTCAACTGTCAAGTGAATACCAAATAAATAGTGACCAATAGTGACAGTTTAAAAATTTAAAGTGATAAACTGATAAAATATTATCGTTCTGTTGTTTTTGAATAAATTAAAAGATAAGAAACTACTACTGCTTAGTAATTGCTATGTACAACTATAAAATCATTGCACGTATACGTCAATTATGTATTTGCTTTAAACGTTATCAAAATTTTTTCTCAATATACAGTGAAGGGGCTCGGCAACTAAAAATTATTCTTATCTTAATTCCTACCTAATGATAACGTAAAACAAGTATTAATTTAATTAAAGTGAAAATAATTGGTACATGAAAATGTCGTACTTAAAAACTTTAAACAAAATTTGGTAAGTTTTTGCAGCAATCTTGTTAATTGTATATTTGAGTAGAATTATATAAAATATTTATTTTGTTTTCAGTACATCAATCAATTCACAATATCGTATTAGACTTAATCATACTCAGCACCTAAGAGAAAATATACAAAAATGCCATATAAATAAAGTATTAATAGCTAATCGAGGCGAAATAGCATGCAGGGTTATGAGAACTGCCAAAAAACTAGGAATAAGGACTGTAGCAGTGTATTCTGATGCTGACAAGCATGCTATGCATGTTGAGATGGTAATTTTTTTAGTTTCACAATGTGCCCACATATAATAGGGTAGGCTGACAGAACATAGTGTTAAGACACTTTGTCCCCGACTTTCTAAATTGTTTCTTAGTGGTAAGCTCAACATCTTAATACTAAAATATTGTATATAATTTTAGGGTATGAGCTAGGCTGATAATGTTAAGACACCCCATCCCTGACTATCTGCCCATTTTATGCTTTGGGTACTGAGATAGAGCTCCATTTCATGTTATGTCTTGATCAGTATGAAAACAAAAATAATTCCTTTCCAATATTGGGAATTGAACACACTTTCAGAAATATTTTTTGATTAAATAAATATAATTTTTATTTTATACATTTTAGGCAGATGAAAGTTATCATATTGGACCAGCACCTTCAACGCAAAGTTATTTAAATGCTTCAAAAATATTAGAAGTTGCCAAAAAATCTAATAGCCAAGCAATCCATCCTGGTTACGGATTTTTGTCTGAGAATGTGGAGTTTTGTGAACAATGTGCAAATGAGGGTGTTATTTTTATTGGACCTCCACCTTCTGCTATAAGAGATATGGGTGTAAAAAGGTTAATATTAAATTAACTACTCATTTTATTGTATAGTACATTTTTTACAATATTTTGCTAATTTCTGCTACACAAACTTAATTGTTTTGACTTATCTATTATTTCGATAAGAGAAAATATTATTTATTAATTATTTTAAGCATTTCTAATGTCTTATTGTAACCAGCTTATAAGAATTTTTATGTAGCTTTAAAGAGAACATATGCCCATTCAGTAAATGGTTTACCATGGGTACAGATTAAATTTATATACTTTTTTTGAAAAAGTAGTCTAAAATGCTTATTAATTTTATCATTCTAGTACTTCAAAAGCAATAATGTCCAGTGCTGGAGTTCCAATAGTTAAAGGTTACCATGGAGAGGACCAAAGTTTAGACAAACTACAAGCAGAAGCAAAAAGAATAGGTTTCCCTTTAATGATTAAAGCTGTGCGCGGTGGTGGTGGAAAGGTCAGTAACAAAAAGTTTCGTTTTTATAGAGAAACTGTGTTTATTAAAATTAAAAAATAAAGCTAATTATAAGAGAGTCTGTACCCTACAAATTATCCATAAACCTACTAATCCCACTTTACCGTTTCAGCCTTGCATATTAAAATGTTTAATTATTTATTTATCATTTGATTTCTGTTATTCAAGAGAAGTATTAATAAAATGTATATTATTTTAGGGTATGAGAATAGCCATGACAGAATCAGATTTTCTACCACAACTGGAATCGGCAAAACGGGAATCTCTTAAATCTTTTGGTGATGATAACATGCTCTTGGAACAATACATTACTGATCCTCGACATGTAGAAGTCCAGGTAATATAATTATTTTTATAGAATGATATTATAATGGTTATATAAACTATAGTTAATATTTAATAAGTGACAGCTATTTAAAAAAAAAATTACAAACCTGCACGATAAGTTAATACTTAATATAAGTTTAATATAAACCTAGTGTTAAGACACCCCTTTCCTCAATATATTTTTTGCGGAACTCAACGCCGCTCTTTGCCTCGACACCAGAGCGAAAAATTAAAATATAAATGTAAATAAATATTGCATTCACTCAAGTGGGGATTGAACCCACAACCGTCGCGTTACAGTCACACATCTATGCCGCTGCGCCATGACGGCCACGACGGGTATTAAATGTATTTTTCAAAAAATATTGTATGCTTGAATTAGTTAAATTATATAAAAATAATATATTGCAGGTGTTTGCTGATATGCATGGAAATGCAGTCCACCTATTTGAGCGTGATTGCTCAGTGCAAAGGCGTCACCAAAAAATTATTGAAGAGGCACCAGCTGTATGTATATTTTCTGTTCAATGATGTTAATATGATAAATTTAGTATTTTGAAAATATTTACATAATTTATATTTTATTTAATATCCTATATTTAACTGTTATATCCCTTTTTTCCAATTTCAAATTGCTAATTTAAATAAATATGTATAGCAACAATATTTTTGAATAAAATTTATTACACCAAACAATTTAAATAAAATAAACACTTAATGTTACGAGAACTTTGCCACACTACAATAGTGAAAACTCCATTTAAATCTTCTGAGATTAGCAAGTACAAGTGCACATATAATCTGATAAACCGACAACATAAAAAATGCTTTGGATATTACTACATTGATAAATACACAATACAATAGGGTTTTATTATATGTATAGATATATTAAATTTTAGCCTGGTTTATCAGAAGAAACTCGTAAAGCAATAGGTGAAGCAGCAGTAAGGGCGGCCAAGGCTGTAGGTTACGTCGGCGCAGGGACTGTCGAGTTCATCCTTCATAGAGCGACCCACGAATTTCACTTTATGGAAATGAATACACGTCTTCAAGTCGAACATCCTATTACCGAAATGATCACTGGTGAGTTTCCCAACAGCTAAATGAAGGTTATATTATTTTTATGGTTAACAGATTAATTGTTTGTAAGTGGAGTATAAAAGTATAAATAATGGCAATATGCAGAAATATATAAAAATTATACAACAGAGTATTACACACCCTTCTTTAACATTGAGAATTGTCTTAATTTGTTTCTTTAAATCACTATGAGATATACAATTTTTTAATTGATCCGTAGGTTTCCATAAAGATGCATTTAAATTTTAAAATTCGCGCTCTCTTGCCAAAAATCTGTAAGCTGTCTCAAATAGTCTTGTTGACATGCATTTTTAAAAGGCAGGTAAAAAAATTAAAAGTGATAAATATTTTTTTACTAATGAAGATAAGCAAGGACTCTCGTAACCAAATATTCCGCTTTCTGTTCTGCTTTCTAGCCGTTTTCAAAACATGGCTATTGAATATTTTACCAGGGTGTAGAAATAAAAGTAATTACAATCATTTTGATTGAGACTTGAGACCATTAAAACTTTATCACTATTTCTGTTTTAGGAACCGACTTAGTGGAATGGCAACTTCGTGTAGCTGCCGGTGAACCTCTGCCCTTGACACAAGAGGATATCATCCGTAATGGACATGCAGTGGAATGCAGAATATATGCGGAAGAACCGCGTGCTGGCTTTCTGCCACGAGCTGGAACATTACACAGACTTACTCAGCCGTTACCGGAGAATAATGTTCGAGTATGTCCTTAATGTGTTTTTTCTTATATTTATGTACCCTGCATCTAGGGTAGGCAGAGGAAACCTAAGACATTTCGTTCGTATTGAGTGGCGGTATTCAACTCCACGTTTTTTTCTTGTTATCGAAACAAGGATGAAAATAATTAGTTCCTCCCAATTTGAATCGAATATACAACCGTCGCATTTATAGCCAGTCGTTGAGCCACTAAATATAATTAAAAAATTGTAATTAAAAAAATTAATATGTAATTTTCACTTTAACTTTATTTCCGAGCAGGTTGGTTTGTTCTGGACCCGTATAGTATATATTTCTATTTAAGTAATAAAATACAGGTTTTTATTATTTAAGGTGGAGACAGGAATACGAGAAGGACAAGAAGTATCAGTACACTACGACCCAATGATCGCTAAACTCGTGGTGTGGGGACGAGACAGGAATGAAGCGTTAGCTAAAACTAGGAAAAAATTATCGGAATATCAAGTAAAAATCATAAAAAGCATTTTTTTCTTATTTAAAATAAATATATAACATTTTTTGAACTGTATTATAAAGTTGAGTTGAATTGAGCCGGTTGCCATGCTTCTAACAGAAAGCAAATCTAATTATGTTTTCAATTTTAACTTGGTGAAATATTATACATTACTTTCACATGCTCTATATTATCAAATAAATTTCTAAACTTAAAATAAGATCGCCACTTACTTGATACCTCTTACTACACATTGATTACAAAGTTTGAGTGAATGTTTCTAAAAAGGCGGAGGACCGAGTACATTGCCTCCATCCACGCTTTTAAATTATGATGATTATTTAATCGTCAGATCTAATAGACTAATTTGCATGAAAGTTTTTCCATAAGTCGAGAGGTATTTGAATTTGAAGACAAATGTTAATTTTGTCCTCCACTTGAATGGTGTGAATGCATTTGTCAAAGGTGGTACCCACCTAGCAAATAATATGCAATTTACTCAATCAAAAACCAGTATGTTTGTACAGGCTCATCTCGGGAACTACTGGATTGATATGAATAAAACCTCTGCATAGCTATTTAGCCTGAACGTGACATGGAGTATATTTATGTTTGATCAGAGTAGAAACACCCTAAGACACTAAATCCTTCCAGGTAGCAGGTCTAGAAACAAATGTCAATTTTCTTCTCCGCTTGAGCGGTGCCAGTGCATTTGTCAAAGGCGACGTCCACACCGCATTTATACCACAACACGAGGCAGAACTGTTCCCGCAGAGTGATTCGCGTCTTAGCGAGGAACACGCCATTCACGCTGCATTGGGACATGTGAGTTTTGTATTTTATTATGTAAAATTGAAGTTGCTATCCCATACTAACTGTAGTGTTGCTGTTAGCGATACAGTTATAAAAATATTTTTAGTTTTATCCTCCTCCTCCTGGCATTAATCACGCCTATTGCCAGGGTCTGCCTTCCTACTCAACCTACTCCACTTTGCACGGTCTTTTGCGTGTCTCTAATATTTTTAGTTGTATGACAATCGCAAGAAAAAACTCTTTTTTTTTCAAACATTTGCTGACTGCAATTTTTAATATAAGGATGAACAGATATTTCTTGAGTTATACTTGTAGTATACTTGAGTATTAGATTTTATTTAATCAATCAGTTTGTTTATGTTCTGTTTTTTGCAGCTTATTAAATCTCAAATAGAAATTTCATCAAATGACTCGTTGAAAGGAATCTCAGTGCCGGCAAATGCATGGAGGCCAAACTATAACTTAAAAAAGATTGTTCACTTGAAATTTGATGAACATGGTAAGTAAACGAATTATAGGTATATTTTTTTATATACGCACATAGTGTATACCTTTTATTTCTTCTTTAATTTGCATTTTTTTTATTTTTAGACACAAAAGTAGCGGTGACTTACGATAATGCTCCAAAGACTTACCAAGTACAAGTCAACGATGGAAGCGTAAAAATAGTTGAAGCATATGTCAAACTAAATGAACAAGGCCTAAGATTAATCACAAGGATAGGAGATAAGACCAGTAACGTTGGCCTCTTGACATTTGACCACGAAGTTCATATATATGATGAGGTTACTATAGTTTTACTCATTAATTTAATGATATCTGTGTACTTTACTTACAAATCTGGCCTAGGTAATTCTTCTAAGTATAACTAACGCCGTTAAATGGCGAAACGAGAGGATATATATATATTTTTTTTCAAATTTACAGAACGGCCAAACAGTAGTGCATTTACCGCGCCCTAAGTACCAAGCGTTGTCAGCATCAGCCACCGCCTCCGCTGATAGCGCGTGTTCGCCTACACCGGGTGTTCTAGAAAAAATATTAGTTAATAAGGGAGATAAGGTAGGTTGGTCGTTCTTGCGTAGTTTTTCATTCGATTTTATTTTTTTTAGTGGTAAGTTAATTTCCCACATTTTTTATCAACTTCATGTTATATGTTGTAGGGTAGACACCCTGCTATATGTGGGAACCTAGTGTTAAGACATTCCGTTCTTCACTTTCCGCCACTCGAGTCTTTGCGTATAGAGTGGCGGAACTCATCGCCACGTCTTGCCTTGTTGTCAGGGCAAAGAAATGAGAATATTAAAAATTTCACTCCTTTATTATTAAAAATTTCATCCTTTTACCTTTAACTCGTGTAGTACGCGCATAACCTGGAGTTATTCAATAATAAATACTTAAAATCTCGTTTTCCTAACTTGCTATATCTCGTCGGAATGAAGAAACAAGAAAAAATTATTGAATATAACCATTTTAACGAATGAGGATCGAACCTACAACCGCTAAAAACTTAAAAGAAAAGACGATATTTTATTGTATTAAATAACTTAAACGCCAAATGCCCATTTTTTACGGCTTGTTTGTTTCTTGTGTATCTTAGAATCTTCTAAAAGTATATTGTAGGAGATTACTTAAATAAACCGTTGTGTATTATTCTCAATATAATTTTACCTATTTTACAAGCGGAATAGTTGTAAAAGCCATTTGTTTTATTAAAAAAAGAGTTTTCGTAGTTTCAATTGTAAAGTATGCTTAAGCATTTAACTATTATAATGACAGTTCTATTTTCTCTAGTTTTTTTACTATGTATGTGTTATATTAATCTAAACAATATATATAACAATACAATATAGTTTTTTTACATTTTTTTTAGCTTTATGCCACCTGTAGCAGGAAAGTATGCAGAGACAGCCTCTCCCGTAAATTCAAAACACTGTGTTGTTTGTGTCTCAGTTTTATGAATAATCATTCCGGTCTTGAGGCGTAGCATTTTTAACGTTCAGTTTAAAACACGAAGTTATTAACAAAAATTCAAAACAAGTTGCAAGTTTACGAAATATTTTTTTTCTAAATAAACATACGTAGGTACATTACGTATCACATAATTAAACCACATCGAAATTAAAATAAAACCACAATTATCGCTATATAACCATTGTGATACAATTTTATTATCCAATAAAAACAGCAATATTTATAATTTGAATATGAAGCAATATAATTTGAATTAGATACAATTTCTAAAATTTCATATATTACTTCTCTTTTTTTTAGCTTCATGTGGTATCCCGCACGTAAAAGGATAGGAACCTGGAAACCAAGTATTAGGACACTTTGTTCCCATTAAGACACTTCCGATCCATACTTTTTTATTTCTAAAACTTTAATTTAAGCATTCAGTTAATATTATCAACTTTATATATAAAATTACATAGAAAAGAAAACAATGTTCTGATATTAATTTTATCAGTGCTGATAAAAATGTGGTAGATACCATAATTATTGTTAAATATTTCTAATATAAACAATGATTGGTGGGTGGTTACATGGCTCGGTACGCCATCGACTTTGTTAATGCGCAGTTAGAAATGGCCTAATAATGGTTGTATTTTTTAAATTATGACTTTAAACTTTCTTGGAGATTCTCGCTCACAATTTCGATGTAATTTGAATATATATACGTATTTTTTTATTTAATATTTCAAATATAACGTAAAGAACATATTACATAAATGTATATTATCTCTGTTCTAAATATATACATATAAGGGAATTAGATTTTAATAAAGACGAATCGTGTGTTTTTTTTAAAACCTAAGAATACACTTAAGTAATCAGCTAACTAACTTGTATACAAAACCAATAATATTACTGTAATAACGTAATTACTCTTTAATATTGTTTCACTTAATGTTTATGTAACGGTCTGCTAATGAATGTTAACGACGTTTGTATTATTGAATCTATTTCGATGTGTACTTTCAAACTTTCATGTTTTTTATTTTCTTTCAATAGTTGTAGCTTCGATTCCCACTCGGGGAAATGAAATATTTAATATGTTTATATTTTCACTCTGGTGGTAACTCTCGCAAAGCACAGCGTTGTGATCCGCTTTAAACCCAATATTTTTTTGAATAAAAGCTATTTACCCAATTGCGCGACGCAAAAGATGACGCTGGAATCATTCAATGTTTGTCTCCATGTGGTGTTCTGCAGACAGGTTGACCGATTTTGAGAATTTATTTTCTTTTCTCTTGGGCAGGTCCAATACACTTCAATTAACATTTTAAACTCCATCTGACATATTGTAAAATATATGTATAACAAATATTTATATATCTCATAAAGTTTTATGGTTCCTGAGACAGAAAATCTTTTAATTCTTTGGACATTTATATAATAGATGTATGACTAGTGAACTACGTCAAGAAATGGTTCAATGATAGTAGTAAATAAATAATTTTATTATTCTTTATTTCACTTATCAAAACCAAACAATAACAAGAAAAATATATTATTAAAAATCTTATATTTGTAAAAAAGTTTATCTACTTCTCCATTGAAAGTGGACTTAATGGACATCACTAGTTTCATACAATTATACCTCTTATGTAAAAGGTTTGTCGAATAGAACTTTAATTACCCATATAAAATGCTGCATTCACATTACGAAACAAAACCACGGACAACAATTAATTAAGTTCTTCTCTTTATTTAATTACTGTATTCATGTTGCTCTCTTAACTTCTGACTGCTATTTGTGATGTAAATTTTTATTAATGGCTTCTTGTGAAATTTTTAACTAATGACAAATAAATAGCACTTTGTAATTTATAATTAATTAGTCTAAGTACACATTTTTGTGATTGTCACATGTATTAAAGTAATTTCAATAATTTTGTATATTAAAGTTTTATCCTGAGTAGTAGATAGGGAGAACAGAGTAATAGACACGAGGTTTTCCTTCTAATTTACTTAGATTTTCTTCACAGATTTCCTTCCGGTAACTTTTCTCTAGTGTATAGGGCAAACTGTATTTGGAGATCAATCGAGGTGTATATTTCCATATTACAAAACATTTTTATTTCCAGGTGGTTAAAGGTCAACCATTATTCGTAGTGATTGCAATGAAGATGGAATATGTGGTTCGTTCACCGAGAGATGGCGTAGTTGCAGATGTTGTCGCTTTGAAGCAAGGTGACGCAGTCGGCAAAGGCGCTACCGTGGTGGCGTTGGAAGGAGAAAATTAGAATATAATTAAACCTATTTGTTATGTTTTTTTTATTATATTATTAAAATGTTTATATTTTACTTGAGACTTATTTATTTTAATTTGATAATTTATATTTGGTTCTTCCCGCTGTATCTCGCACACAGCACGGTAGGCAAAGGGAACCTAGTGTTAAGACACTCCGTTCCCCACTTTCCGTCGAATTATAGAGCCGCACAACATCGCGATTTGTCTTGTACCATTTAACAGAGCGAGAAAATTAAAATATGAAATATTTCTTAAGATAGATATAGCATACAATTAAAATTGAAATCAGTATATCTCCATTAAATCAAGAGAAGGGAGTAGAGGATCTTGAGATTTTCTCTGTCATTAAGGTGTGAAAATAATATTTGACTAATGTTACAATAAAAAAAGTGGTGACCACTTCTAAATTCGTACATCATACAATGTAAAAAGTTAATCATGGCACTTGGCATAAAGCCAAAGTGCTTACTGTGTAGGACTACTGGTTAAATCTTACAATGTCAATTGTGGATAAAGAAACTTAAGATTATTTTTTTATACAAATTTCAAGTAGGTAGTCTCATTCAGCCATATTCCTTTTTTAGCGTCACGTGGTGTACCACACACGACAGGATAGGCAGAGGAAACCTAGTGTTAAGACACTCCGTTCCCCATTTTCCGTTGAATTCTTAAGTGCCCCTCACGCTTATACGTCTGCGCCACTGCTGGCGTCATAAAAAAATCCTAGAATTCAGCGAGTACTTATTTATTTATCATATCTAGAACCTATATGAATAATAAATAATCAATAATTATTTTTCTAGCATTAAAAAAAACTTTACTCCTGACCTATCCTGATGGGGAAATGTTCTGTTTCATAGCAAATAGTACATTATACATTTATTACGATATTAGATACTTGGTCTAATAAATATATCTAATCTGCAATTAATATTTTTTAATAGTTATCATGCGCTTTTATTTGCTAGCATAAATTAGCAACATTAGGATAAGGTATGAAGAAAACCTTGCAGGTAATAGTACGAGCCACGAATTCACTAAACAAATGTATATAAACAGCTCGTAACATTATATAATACATATATTCGTCACAGTCGTTGCAGGGGGCGTAGCTCAGATGGTAGAGCGCTCGCTTAGCATGCGAGAGGTACCGGGATCGATACCCGGCGCCTCCAAATTTTTTAAACTTTTACGTTTTATTTTATTTTCATTTTACACTATATACATATATGACATTATTCATTTAAAAAAATCTGGTATATACAGAATTTTTTCATAAAAAAATTACTTACAACTATTTTTTTCCACTTAGATAAATTTGCGGTTCTGATATCGAACTCCTTATCATATAGAAGTATTTTAAGATACAGCCGCTGTCGCCAATACCCAACAATTATGTAGGTTATACTTTTGTAAAAACCGTTACACCGTTTTATAAATAATTTCGCCGTTTTGTTTATTATTATTCATCCAATTTATTTAATTTTTTATTTACATAATAATTAATTTGTACTTTTTAAAATAATTCAATACACATTAAGTAATAACAATTTATTATTAATATATGTGCGTATAAGTCATTCACAACTGTATTCTCACAGATACTTATGAAATAAGTAACGACTTCCACTTGCTTTAGACGATTCTTTGTTTTTCGGCCATCTCTTACCTGACGAGGTTTAGTTTAGGTTTGTTTTGTTTTTTTTTCAACATTCCTGCAGCAGCTGATCGGGGCACCACACCCATATGACCCTGTGCTCATTGGTCCATCCTCCACTCCTATTTTAAATTCAATGGACATAATCTTTAAATAAAAAATAGTAAAGTTAGATGTATATTTACCTGAGTGGATTTCTTTGTCCAGAGAAAGTATTTCCTTTTATATTTTTCCAGTGTGTCTAATTAAAACCGCCTGTCAGTTAAAACACTTATTATTTTTTATTACACATTTACTTATTTTATATTCGGATTTTAAATCGTATTGCAATTAGTAGAGCGATAAAAGAAGCGAGGCCAATTAAGTTTTCGGTCGAATTTTACCAACGTTTTAAATTTTATTAAAGAAAGCAGTAACGTAATTAAATCATTAAATGTTAACAATCTCATATTAAGTATCTATATCGAAAGGTTTCTTAAAAAACAAATAAGGTGAATTGATACTAGTCTTTCATAGCATTTTTGCGTAAATTTTATCATAGATTTTATCATAGTTACTTATAGCACATACATTTCTAACTTACTAATTTATTTATTTTTTTCAGCTTCACGCTGTGTCCTGCATAAAGCAATGTAGACAAAGGGAACCTAGTGTTAAGACACTCCGTTCCTCCTACTTTCCGCTGAATTTTCGAGGCAGTGCGTGTTGATTGGCGGAACTCAACGCCGCGCTTTTTTGGTACCAGAACGAAAAAATGAAAATATTAATAAATAATAATTCATAACCCTGAGTGTAAATTGAACTCCGAATAAAGACGAAGTTGGCAAGCCATTAAAAAATAACAGAAACGAACGCTTTTTATTATATAAAAAAAATACGCTTATATTACAAATATGCATTTTATAGGTGCATTATAGATTCATACTATAAATATCAATCGCAAACGATATTACAACAAAATGGAAACGTGCTCGTAATTTATATATAGATATGATGGAACGTGATTAATATAAAGACGTGATCTTTCTTTCAAATATTTTAAATGTTGCGAGAAACAACGACCAAAGTAACGACCTTAAAGCATTATGAAAGTAATTGTAGTTACGTGTTGAAACGACTGAAATACTTAAGTTTGAATCGTTTAGTAATAAATGCTATTGAAATGTAACAAACATTATCACATATCGCTTATATGAAGAATATATAGAAGAATATAGCTTATTAATATTTTGAACCACTGCTTATATAATCACAAACTGCTAGGTGTCTTTTCAATGGTATTAAATTTGTATAAACAAAAACAAATCTTATCAAGCCAATTTTTATAAAGTCAAGAATATGAATATCATTTAGTATTTCTTTTTTATCTATTTTTCTTTCTATTTTCTTTTCCCTTATAGACTCTTATACGTTTTTAGTAAATATTCTTTGGGCTTCTTTGGATTTGTCTGTCATTGACAGTAGGTACATTTGTCCCGGGAGCGGGTCGCTAGTATACGATATAATAAAAATACGATACAATATATACATTACCACCATTTTCCAAAAAATCATCAATCTGCTTATTTATTGCCATTTCTATTACGTTGTTAAATATCATAGAGTTAGCTCTTAAAGTAATAAATAACAAACCTATAGGTACATAGCAGGTATAATCAATGTAGAGACACAAATTGTCGTAATTTAAGGTGCATTCTTATAAAGAATATCTGTAAAATAACATTAATGTAGTAAAAAACAATGCCACGCAAGTTTTTAATATAAATTTTATACCTTCATGCTGTACTCTTTACATGCCTGTAGAAAAATATTTTTATCTCTGACGTAAACGTCACGGTTTTGTTTAGCAAGTAGTTTCGCTTTCGTTAAGAGTTAAACACTTTCATTACCTTCGAGTGCATTTGCATTTGATATAGGTAGGTTAGTTAGCAATTGGTCATATATTTCGAAATAATCTAGATACCCTCGAATATAGTTTTTTTTATAATAAGTAATTATTTATTATTTTTATCTTTAAAAATAATAAATAATTACTTATTAATTCATGTTATTATGAAATTAAGCATTATATTTTTATCTCTGTAAATTGTGTACTAAACGTTCAAATGCCTAAATACGAAAATATTTTAGACTATTTAGTGAAAATGGAAATAATATAGATACACACAAATACCGTATAACGCGTTGCCGTTAACAAAATAATGAAGCAACAAGTGCTAACAATCGTCATAATAGCGACTAATAAGAAAGTCAGTCAGGTTGAGACGGATAGTACGACGTGTGTCCTAATTATTCAATTTGCGTGGATGTAACGAGGCTACGTTAATAGTGTTGCATAAGTGGGGTGCATCTGCTTGACATTTGAATCGACCCTAAATCCGAATAGAAACTGTGTCACGTACAGACCGGCGAGACGGGCGAGTACCGAGTACCGGGTACCGGGTACCGGCACCGGCAGCGTTGTGCAATCCCGTTAGCGCTCCACGTGCGGCCCGCTCGGGCGGCGCGCTCGTGGGCGGCCGCCTCGCTCTCTCTCGCGCGAACAGCTGAGTATCAAAACAAAGGAGCGAGACGGGCGGTCGCCGCTCCCGCTCGCCGGCCGGCCGGTGTCGCGGCTGGCGGTAGCGCGCGCCAGTTCTCCTTTGAGCTGTGTCCGTCGAGGTTGTCCGTAGCGAGCTCGCGCCCAAAGTTTACCGCCGCGAAAGGGTTTTCCTTTGTCCCGATCTTCGAGGACCTTGCCCTCGTATTATGTTTCCGCGCGAGAACTGCGACCACCCTCGGCCTACTGAGGAGCCGGACCGCGTCCAGCGTTCGATACTGCATCGAAATTCCCGAGATTGTCCAAAATTTTGTGACGGCTACCCTACGAAACGCGTGCGCCGGGCTATTTGAGTCATTTGAGTGAACTTGTGAACGAAATAAGTGTTGAGTTTTGGACGTCGGCTGAGGCCACAGCAGTGTTATTTCATATTTACGCAATTCGAACTGAAAGCACCATGTCTACCGGCAAGCGGCTAGCTAAGCGCTCTATAATAGGGACGCGCGTAGCGGCTCTCAGTGACGATGGACTGTATTACTCTGGTATGATTCAGGCAGTGAAAACACCAGCATCTTACCCGGAAAACAACAACTGTATTAATTTGACTCCCAACACCCGTTACACTGTACGCTTTGATGGTGGTAAAATAGCGCGCGAATACCGCGACGCAGAGCTCATTGGTCCTGGGTTCCGTGGCTTAACAGGAGTGCGCCTGAACCCCGGTCAACGTGTGTACCTAACCTACAACGGCCGAGAGGTACGCGCTGATGTACTGGAACATGACCACGAAACAGACGATCTCCGCGTCCAAGTGCATGCGCCTGCAGCTGAGGTAATGTATTTTATATTATTACATTTTTTCTTGAAAATCATAACATTTTTTCCCTTCATGTGACATTGAAATATTTTATAAAATCAAGAGTCATGAATGCACAAACCATTTTTTTCTGGTACTAATTTCATGAGGGTCATGCAACACGCTGTCATTGGCATCGACGATGTGGTGACATTGCGGCAACATTGAGCGTAGACAAAGGTTTTATGAGACGAATGGAAGTAAAGTGCGCGTGCAGCGAGCTATTGACCTCGGCTGCACGTGGTGCGAGTGACGTGCACCAGCCCCGCTGCACCACGCATCACAGTACTGTCAACGTATTGTGGCTGTTTATCTGTTAATGGCAGCTGGACATTTTCTTACATCTAATTATTTTGTACCGGGCGGCCATGACTTTATGACCGTACTGCGTTCTATCGCATGTAGAGACAACTGATTGCACTTATCGCCGGCCGGTAAAATTATTCTAGTCTCCGCAGATCATTACAGGGCGTGCAGCGGCTATTATTGCCAACGCAACTATTCCTATCTAACCTTGTAGAATGTATATACCATCGTTATGATGGAAGGCGTGATGACGACGTGATCGAGGCCGTCTTGGCGTAGCGACACAACGCGGCGATTGTGGGTTCGATTCCCACTCGAGGAAAGTGAAATATTTATTTACATTTATATTTCCATTTCTTCGCTCTTGCGCGGCGTTGAGTTCTGCCACTCAACACACAATGCCTCCAAAATTCGGCAGAAAATGGGGGACGGAGTGTCTTATCAATAGATTCCCTCTGCCTACCCTGCTGTGTGTGGGATACAGCGTGAAGCAGAAAAAAAAACAGATCGAAAGCGGTTTCCTCGGAACAATTACGTATAAATTAAATATTTTCTACTAATAACTGTGGCTGATCAATTATTGTAGTTTTGTTTGTCGTAGTAATTCTCCGTCACACTTGTTTACTCAGTCTTCAGCGAATGAGTAAGTGCGTCATTTGTATTTCAATAAATATCGCTTATAAACAAATGGGTATAATATTGATGGACTCCAATACAGATATAGAGTCAACGTAGGGATGCTATGCGTTGCAAGTCTTCACACTGTTTAGTATATACGATAGTAGAAGGCACGCATTTGCTCTAAATTCGGCCGAATACGTACCGTTACCACTATGCACCGAATTCGGAATATCAATTTCTCCCTTGAAATGTTCCAGGCCAGTCGTGGTGCATGGTTATATAGTGTGACTGTAAACGCAATAGGTTGTGGGTCCCACTCGAGGAAATGAGATATTTAATATTTTAATTTATTCGCTCTCGTGTAGAGATTCTCACAACATGCAATGCCTCCAGAATTCGATGGAAAATCGGAATTTTCATTTCATTTCAAATTTTCATTTCATCAATTTCATTCTACTAAAAAATTGTTACTCTACATATTCAAATTTTATCTTTACACGAAAGTGTTAAATTAATATACAATATGTAGAGTTTTAGAAAGTATACATCATTATGGCGTTAAAAAAATATTTGTTTATTTAGAAATAATTAAGCCCGGTAGCAGCGTGAGCCGCCGGCGACCGGCCTCAGCAGTCCTCTATCTTATCGTCCACACCAATAGCACTGAACACAACATTCATTTTGTTTCTTATTATAATTTAAACAATCGTGATAATACAATTAATCGGCTGTGGCATTTAAGTTTAAGCAAAAACGAGTAGTTTATACCGAACCTATGATCGACCAATCCATCGGGCAAGTTTTTTTGTTGTAAATATCAAGAGTTACAAAATGACGTCATACAGTTTCTTAGCAGCGTACTACGTGACGCGCTCTCGCTGACCTCTCGCTCGTACACTCATTTTTTTTCCAATGTTAACGTTCGCATAAATTATAGAGGAACTTTTTACCAAGAATACAGTTATGTACGATAAAGGGGCATCCCCTTTTGTATGCAATTAATATTGTAGTTACCGCTTATGTTTTAAAATATATTATATTTACAAATTATTTATTATCTAAACATTACTAGAGTTACAAGAAAAACAAACATGTCTTTTGCGCAGTTCACGTTCATCTAATATCATATAAACATCAGTAGCGACGCGTTCATCGTATAGAATTATAGAGCGACGTCATAAAATTATATAATAACAAAAGTCTTGTTTTATTGAATAAGTTTTCTAATAAAATATTATATAGCAAGTTATTACTGCTTATACTAATGACTGGGTACCTTGGAAATTACATTGACCGTCGTACATGGAGGATAATTATTATCTAAATGACGCGTTATTCCCCCAGAACAGGTTGGTGCGTGTGCGCTCGTCACTATATATTTGCCTCTAGCGGAAAACCGTAATTATACTTAGTGGTTCATATCTATTTCTTGTGATATTTACCTACATTTTAACTTCTTATTTATGAAATACTACCTACCTTACAACGGTGGACAAACAAATAAAAATACTATCAGTAGTACGCGATTATAATATAATTTTTGAATGTTCCTACAAAACGTAGCGGCCGATCGCCGCGTGGCACAGGCAATAAGATATAAAAATAAAGAGTGCGCGGCCGAGAATAAGGTCAGCGGCGTGCCCGGAACCACATAACGGTGTTCGTTACAAAATCGCGTCAAGAATTATTTTCACGTGCGCGCGGCGCCGTCCGAACCGTTAGTCGGTGCCGGCTCAGCACCAGCTAACCTCGCGGACGAGTTGCTTTTAAGTGGAACGCGCTACCCATCACCAATCGCGAGCGCCTCCGACCTCAAAATAACATGTCGTAGAACAAACTCACTGCCTATAACTATAACTATATGAATATTTAAACAAAGATATATATTGTTGATATGATAGCTTACTATGCAATCATATTTTTCATATAAAATGATTCACATTTCTTCCATTTAAAAGTAAAACATTAAGTAACGTCAGCATAACAAAGCTGCTGTACCGCTAGCACCGAGTGTGAAAGTGCCGCTCACATCTGTGCTGTTTCGTACTCATTCACTTTTATAATTTTATACATACATATATTATAACGGTAACGCGGGCTATCTACGTAATCATTATTATAAGGTACCATATTTATTAAAAAAATATAATTAATATTTAAAATTTGTTTTTCGAACATTATTACATATAAGTATAAGTATACGGATCTTATAATATTTTTTAAAAATATATATTTATATATATATTTCTGAACATAGTGGGGAACCTAGTGTTAAAACACTCCGTCCCCCATTTTCCGCCGAATTTTTCGAGGAATTACGTGTTGAGTGGCGGATTTCAACGCCAGTCCTTTTCCTTGGTGGCAGAGCGAAGAGATGAAAATATTAAAAAATAACAAGTCATTCCTCCGAATGGGGATCGAACCCACGATAGCGCCCCTGTAACTCGACGGCCTCTACAACTTATACAAATAAAAGAAAAAACCATATACACGTAACGAAATATGAAATAGAAAATATAGCTTTCACCACAAGAAATTGCACAAAAGCGAAGAGAGCAGAACCGTATTACAATTTATATCTACCGTACGATTTCGTTGTGAGCGAAAGGACTTCAGAAATGAACAGTGCACTCAAACGCATGATTTTTCCATTGCGTTTTTTTACATATAAAGATACGTTTATAACGACTAGCGTTGCGTGAAAAATTTGCGTGTACGATATCCATTTCACTTATGAAACTTCTCATAGTTAAGTTTGTTTAAAAACACTGTTTGAACGAGGCACCGCCCTAAATTTGCTTGCGTAGACTTTAAAAGGTGCAATGGAAAGTCCCGTTTTTATTTTCGTTTCCACTATAATATCAAAAAACCTCTCTTAGTGCTCCCCTACGCTCAAGCTAAATTTGAACCTTCTAAGTGGCAGAAATATTAACAACAAATTACTTTTAAAAATATATAGGTAAACAATAAAAAATGCTAACCATAGATAACTAGTATTAAACTAGTACTAAAAACAAAAGTAATATTAAAAAAATATTGTTTAAAATATATTTTAATACTCAATATCTATCATCTACAGATAAATACATATATTATATACGGATCGGTCGCAAATGAATGACGTATCGAATATTTTAGCGTCTTGTATGTTATACTCGTATGTATATTTCGTAACAAGCGAGTTATGCTGGCTACATGCGCCTAGTGACACTGTTTCTAAATAAATCAAGGTTGATAAGATAATATTGTTAGCCGATTTGCCGGTGCCAGTCATCAGCGGGCTGTCAAGAGTACGATAGCAGCTAAGCGTAATGTAGGGCGCGGGCCGGATATATCGAATCAAACACGCTTAAGGACGAGCCACTACGAAGTATGGACATTTTTTCGTAGTTTATACATTTCAGCATTAAGCTTTGTGGGCGGAGAAAATAATTTTAACCTACTCCATATTCATAATTTAAATTTCATTGCACCTTGCACCACAAACCATCAAATTATCTTCTATTAAGCTAAGCGAAACTAGAGATATATAAAAATGGACCTAGAACTGTTTCTATAGAATTAAAAGTTTCATAGTAGAATTATAAAAAACAAAGAGTCCTACCACTCACTTTAAAATAGCTCGGCTAATGTATTCGACCTACTTCTGATGCCGAAACAGCTAGATGATTGACCATTTAACGATGTCAGACTACCGTTGCGAATTTGAAGGCGTTACTTTTTAAACTTGACCATTTTTGTACATTATTTTTGCAATATTCGAATTCGCAACTTTGTGTGATAATTAAAGAATAAAATAAATGCTTACATGCCTTTTACTGAAAAAAGAAATAGTAATTTTTCAGTTTAATTATTGGATCAAAATCTTTTTCTATGGTGAAGTTGTCATCTTAGAGACGCGGTAGAGCCAAGGCCAGCCCTTTGTGGGTGACCGCATTATGTTTGCCTTGAAATAGTTTCATGATTCGTGCACTGCTAAAGGTGCTCAGATCGGTTTGCTTAACTTTAATGAATCTTGCTAATTCGAGCATAGCTAATATTAAATTATTAAAAAAGAGATTTGTTGAATTTAATTAAAAAAATGGTAAACGAAATGATTAACTAATAGTAATATATAATCTGTACTAAATATAGGGTACATTTGACAAACCGTAAAAGCTACTAAGCCAAAAACTCGTTCTCAGATTTGGCCATACAGTTGTAATACACCGTTATTGTGTAGGCGACTGTCAATGTTAGTCGAAGCTAGCTGCTTAAAGGAATTTGTCACAATATTGTAAACATTTTTACGAGGAATCAAATTCACCTTGAAATGGGGAAACAATAAGTTAATAGAGCTAGTAGTCGAAAGCGAAGGTCAAGATGATTCACTCCACACCACTATAGGTGTAAAAGTTGACACGCTGGTGACGCAAGGTGACGTGTGCCTCTTGATAAGTATCAGAGGTGCATAGCATGCAAGTGTTTTTATGTAAGAGAAGATCGAGTAATAACGAGTGGTGGCACGAGGCGCTGTGCGCGGGCCTCTCCGGCACGCTGACCCACTGACCCAGAAACGTTGATATTGAACCGACAACGCATAGCCCGCATTCGAAATCCGACCTCCACTTATATTTACCTTTTTAAATTGTATAGATTCCTTTTTAATCTTTGTATATTCATATATATTTTTGTAACAACCAACAATACATATATTAATTACTATTTAAATTTTATCGTATCTAAAATATATTAAAAAAAACTGTAATTGAACTACATATATTACATAGACAGAACGAGGACTGTTATTTCTTATATGTGCTATTTAGCTAAATATATATGTAAAAAAAGTAACAGGTCAATGATATAACGGTGCTATTAGCAATGCATATACAGCGGTAATATGAGGCGAACAGGTTCCCAGTATCCGCTATCAACTAGTGAGACGGGGCGCATTGGGCCCGATCTGTTTTTGGGTCAGACTGGGTCATGACGCCTGCGTACTGAATACCCGACCTCTCAAACAAACGTACATGTAGATAATATAAACCTATTTTAAAGTCTAAGAATAGAGCGGCGAGCGTACACTTAGACATTTCAAGGTAAAACGCTCACTTTTCTAAGCGTCGCAAGTAAATGATGCGATAAGCCATCACGTTGGGTGCAATGTCGAATTCTTCAGATTCAGATTTGTTGTTAATCGCAGCGAAAATGTTTCGAGCCTTCCTATAATTAACCTCATTTCTATAGCTTTATTTTCTTTGTTTATTTTATTTATAGTGCAATAAAGAATATATATATAATTTTATATACTTAGAATATCTTTTTTACGTCTCCGCCTACGTAGCTGAGTGTATATAGAGCCCGTGACGTCACGGCCGCGTCGCGCCCACACGTTCTCTCGGAAGCTCGTCGTGACGTCATTTCTGAAATGACTGTAGCTTGTGACCTGACGTCACGTCTAGTAATTGAAACCTTCAATTGTTTAGATCAATAACCTAGGCCTCGTAATAAATAAAGCGTGCCGCAGTCTTGCATCACATTGTCCGCGCTACGCAATCATGATTTCCTGACAACGACAACGACAACCGTTGACCTACATGGTCAAATTAATTTACAATATTAAAAAAAAAATCTATAAATAAAGTAATTTTTTTTTTTTGGCAACCCTTTTGTGTTCTTATCATTTTAATATAAGTTTAATTATACGTATATAGATAAAATATTTCCGTAACAAACTTCATAACGTCTATGTAGGAAGGAAAATCGTGACCTGCATACTCTATTTCCGCGCCAACTAGGTCACCTAACTTCATCCTGTGTCCCGGTCACTCGAAAGGAGCGACCTAGGCTACTACAAGGCATCTTCACAAACTCTGTAAGGTTATTTTATACTGTGTATAATATAAAATAACCTTATACGGGATATCATCTCTACATTTACTTGTGGTATTTCAGCAATAATGACTGACACAAAAGACACCACAGCAATAAAGAGACCAAAATAACGTGTTGGACTCTGGCAATAAAACGCTGCTTGCATTTGGTCTTGTAATGTGGGTCACGGATTTTTGGCACAAGGTTGTTTGTAGCTTGCAGTACGGTAGAGCAGGCAGGGTAGAGCTGCGTGCTGCTCCGTACTAACAGTATCCGCCTTGCACCACCGTTTGTATTCACTAAACATACAAGGCCGTGCCGTGCCAATCGATTGCCCAGTATAACAGTACACATCCGATTTCGATCTTTATATTCGCTTTTAACAACAATTAACTTAGACAATGGCTTGTAATTTGTAATTAGAAATTTTTTAACAACTAAATTATATATTTTTTAAAACAATATCGACGGTTGATAAATAATAAGAGACATGTATCAGATACGAATATCCATAATGAAGAGGATAAATGTACTAATTGTGCCACATTTAGTTGTGTCATATATATTTATTTATATATTTAATTTAATGATACCATTATTTCAAATTATTAACTTATTAACTCTTCATCCAGAATTGGAGAAGTGAGAAGCTGGTGGGCGCTCCGGCTCATAGCAGCGCAAAGCTAAAAAAACTTTTTCATCCCATTTTACCTGGAACTAACATGTAGAACTAAAATAATATGAAATATCTTCATACTATTTACTACACAATATTATTTACTTTCCAAAGAACGGCTTACGTATGCGTTAGGTATTATATTTTTGTTATAAATTGAAACCAGCATCCAAAGTGTGTTCATGGTGCATACAGTAAAATAGAGTTACAAATAATAGTTCAGGCGTCAAACGTGACAGGTTGTGGGTTCGATTCCCATACGAAATAATGAAAAATAATTTGATTCCTTCGTTCTGGTGTCGAGACAAAGTAAGGAGTTGAGTAACGACCGTCAATACACAATGCCTCCAAAATTCTGCGTCGGATGTAGAGTGTCTTTACACTAGGTTCCCTCTGCCTACTCTGCTACCTGTAGGATACAAAGTGAATCTGATAAAATAAATGTGTTTCGTATTTTTATATTGGAAACTCAAAAGGTATTGACCTATTTAGTAGTGCACGATCGCCTACTACCATCAAATTGCTTATGCATGCGTGTCAACGTGACTCCGACTGCAAGCTCACTGAATATTTACAGAGTCAACGTTGAGCGTCGCCCATCTATCACCTATTCCCATCGATCAGAAAAACACGAATCTTATTACCACTTCGTTCATATTTAATACCCTAACCTTCGAAACTACCTAAGCTTTCTGTGTTGCCAACCATTATTTTTTATTGCACAAAGACCATAGACGCCGCTTGTATTATCGAATGCCATTCTAGCTAATTATTTATTGATCTATTGTTCAGAGAAATAGATCCTTATCGTGCTATAGACACTAGCGTATCTAGAGATATTTTCTCTTTGCTGACTCTAGCTGACTGATCTGACTTTAGCTTTGAACAGATATATTCGTGTAAGTGTTGTTTTTTTTAATTTTTCGGGGCAACTTTTGTTGTAAGTAATATTTCTGGGATTGAAAAACCAGACTAATCTGGGGTGGGCACAGCCGAGCCGTTTACCCTCCTTCCTACGCTCATGGCTATAGATATCTTTAGATGTTAGGCTACATGGTGTTTGCGTTCACATTACCCGCTACTCATGGCGGTGAATAGATTTCACTTTTCAACGTTTGCACGCCTCTGGCAATCTTACTTGATTACGTAAATACTATTTAAAATATTAATTTCGTTTTTGGTATTTTAGCTTGAAACGTCCCACACGTCAATCCAATTAGAATATTTATGGTCAGAGAAATTTTTGGTGCTTGATGATTATAAAGTATGTGATGTTTCTTGCTAAATGTAGCGTCTTTAAACCAAGCAGTGTCAAGTTTTTGGCAGAAAACTTTGAAATACGAAGCATAAACCGGTATTCAAAGTGTTGAGATAGCTAGCAATAAAGATAATATTTCATTACAAAGTAGTAGCAGTATATAATCAAATCATACGTAAAACGACGTCGTCGGTAGGCACGACGCGCGGCGCGCGACGCACGCGTCACACGCGTTCAGGCGATGACTCGCGCTATCCAGCAGTCAATGCCACTTTGCGCTGCAATGTGATAACTTTCGCTTCAAATACGATACCATTATGTTTTTACTTGTACTTGGATTAAATTATTTCTCAGTACATTACGTCTTCGCTTTATATATATAATCAGTAATATTTAAGAGACTTTAAAAAATCTAGAGTAATAATTAAGTAAAAAAAATAAAAAAAATAAATCATATAGTGAGAAAAGGCCGACCAAAAGAATGTATAATCTATTTAGCGAAGCGGCAACATCGACATGCAATAGCCGGTCGAGCTTTCGCAATCCAAATTCCAAGACTGTCCAGCTGAATTTGCAACTACTATTACTTATTCACTCTAATGTATGAAGAATATGGACATGTCATACCAAAAATAAAGAAAAACTCAACTTTATTATTTGTTTTCCAATTCCAAATGTTAATAAACCCTATAACCTCATAATAAAGTAGTAAAATCCTAACATATTTCATATTAATGTTAGTCATTAACACTGACCATGACTCTTGTTTATCTAGCATTAATTTATTCGTACCTGAATAAAATACTTATATAATAAATAACATTTAAGTGTAAGTTAATTAAGTGCCATATACATAAGTAATACCCAAAGAAATAAAAGTTGTTACCGGAAATATTTCGATAAGAGAATTTTTAACTAGATGGGGGCTCAAATATAATTCTAATACTTTAGCAATTATTTATTAATGACGCAGTATTGTCAGTTATCGTGTCAAAGTCACTCGGTGACTTTCACTGGCATTTATAGGCGGCCAAGTTTCGCCATCGGATCGAATTGTGCAACAGTTGTCACTTTTTTACATAACGCGTTGAGTCTGCTCCCACCACAGTGGGGACAGAGAAGGGATGGAGGAAGGCTACGAGAAGCGGATCTGCAAATGCGCTGGCGCACGTACTATGTCGTGAAATCAATAATAATGATCTGTTCCATTTTTAAATTCAACATTTATTTAACAAGCTGTCAATGCATTAGTACTAAAACGTTTTTTATTAGTTCGAAAAAGAATGTATAATTAAATACATAAAAAAAGCAATGATCGCTATCTTTGATTTTTTCCCCTAAATCTGTTCAAATTATAATTTTAAAAAATTAAAATAATTACTACGTCTGGGTGCTCACCTCGCATTAATAATTCAAGTCATTAAAACAACTTTCATTGTTCCGGTGCTACTTGCTAGTGGGACACTGGCACCGGCCCCAGCCCGTGGCCACGTCCGTTTGCACCAAATCACCGAAAAGTGAAAGTACATGATGTGATCTGCGTCTTTAGTACTCACGAGTCACGTCTGAACGAAATTAAATTATATAGAAATTACTTTAAATATAATTTATACTTTCAATATGTATTACAATTTACAAAATTGGCAATTTCCATAGATTTCTTCGATGATGTTTCTTTATCGTTAAAAATTTAAGGCGACAATATGGTCTTTCAAAAACACATATTGATAATGCATGTAATTTCAACACAAATTTAACTTGTAAGTTATGTTAGGCCATAATATTTGTTCCGTAAACTTTTATTTTTATACAAAACATTAGAGTTAAATATTTGTATCATTAGTCTAATTCAATTTAGGAAACACTATTAGCCTTATTGTACGCTCTGTGGACGTATAATTGCTTACGTAATTAACAAATTGCAATTTTTCTATAAATCTAAGCGATCACAAATTTTATAAAATATTTTATAACATAATGTATGCTGAATAAAAGAGCAGTACAATAAAAACTGTAATCAATTATGTAAGAACTAAGAGGAAGCTGAGACAAAAACTGTCAATGTCAACTGCTACTGGAATATTCAATGCACATATTACGTTATATCGCATTGTTCATAACACATGGTCATATTAATAAACTAACTTTGAAATATATTCTTACTTCTATTTACTATTTACTTAGTTTTCGCTTATTATATATAGAGATGCCAAAAGCAACGGGCAATTTAGTTTAATTTGTATTTGTTGCTATGACGCGGAGAATGCATCTCGTTTCATTTTAAACTTCTCTAGGTCATGACGTCACCCACACGCGGACTGCACGAAGGTCGAGCATATTGATCTCATATACTTACCACATTTTGTTTCGCCTTACGTAACATGGATATGACACATACACGTTTCAACTATACTTATTCAAACATTAGAATTATTTATAATCGCAATATAACAATTCTTGCTTTTCTTTAAACTTCACGCTTTATTCCTCATCTGTTTCACATTTTACGCCCAATTCTGGTGGCATTGTGTATTGAGTGGCGGAACTCAACGCCGCGCTTTACCTCGACACCAGAGAAAATAAAAAAAAAATTATATATATATTATTTCCTTGAGAATGAGCCCACAACGTGTCGCGTTTACACTCGCACACTTGTGCCCCTGGGCCACGACTAGCCTGAATAACAATTGTGTTAATTTTAGATTTCTATATTTTTAAGATGTCTTTGTTATATTGTAGGTGCCGATAGAACTAAGAAAAAGATTGGAGGAGATAAGATTACTGGAGTCTCGAAAATCTGCAAGACTCGCCGATGTGGACACAGATTTTGCAAGACTAGCAGACATGGCCGGTGACCGTCGCCGAGCATCTGCCACTATAGAAGTGCCAGCTCATCATATGCAAGTGTAAGTCACCAAATTACGTTACTTACATTAATTACAGCATTCAAGGTTTAACAAAATCTTTGCAGCAGTAAATAATTTTAGTCGGTGGAAACTTATAACTCTTTTTTTATTGACTTAATGACTTAACTTTTACTTTTAATATGACCATGAACAATTTTATGATTAAAAATAGTATTCATTTAATAAAAATAGTAGCATAAAAATGTCTTAACATAGCGTTTTAAATGTAAAGTCGATCTGGGAAATACTAACAAATTCAATGATTACAATAACTTTCCTTGAGTTTGCAGCTCACCTCGTCAACGAGGAAGGCCATATCTATTGCAAGCGAATTAACCTTTCAGTAATCTTTACGAACTTGCACATTCCTTTTATTATTATTTTCACTTCCTATATGATCGTGGTCATAAATTTCAATATTGAATGAATATAAATAAACAATGCTTACAGTAGGTAGTACTTATTTAACGCTAACTTTCGTATAAGATATTATCATATACTTGGTGAATGTAATTTGTATTTTTATTGTGGTAGGTTAGCTAGTAGGTGTGTAACCGTTTACAACCGTTGATCGGTGAAGTGTAGGTGCGCGGGCGAGGTTGCGAAATCCTCACCACATTAGAAACTGGATGGAAGTGCTAGCGGCAGCGGGCCGCAGAGTACGGGCGTGTCCTTGTCACACTTGCCTACATTCTGCGATCGCCTCCCGCCCCCCACTCCGGCCCATAGACAGGGACAGACAGACAATGCAACACTTAGATTATTAAAAAATTCAACCTTGCCTTGCTTGTTAGATACATGCATTATATAAATCTAATAAAAAAAAGAAAAATAAAATATAAGTGTTTGATAATATAAAAAGAAAACTTGTCGTAGTTAATGTGGAAGCGATTAATATTGCAGTAGATACATAATAAAATGCCATGGAACCGGAACAAACAGCGTTAGCGGCCGCAGCGACGTGACGCTTGCTGGCACCGCAGTTTCACTTTTCATCATGACGCCGGTGAGAGGCAAGGCTCAGTCGAAATTTCTCAACAGCGACCGAAAAAATGCACCAGAAATAATAATTAGACCTACTTATACATTTATTTTGTATATATATATTTGATATCGTCAGTTATTTGGGTTATTATTTTATTTTCCAATTTAACAAATTCATTCGTTAATCGAAGTGTTCGATATTTATTACATTACAAGAAATAATTTTACATAAGTATTAAATTAAAATGGTAGTTAAGAACCTAATTTAATAAGAAGTCATAAGAAAATACCTAAACTTTAGTGAATTTAAAACATATAATATTATTATCCAATATCATTAGTTTTATTGATGCTATAGAATTTCTGATATTAAAATCTCTTTAAAAAAGGAATGTTCTTTGCGTTCACTGGGACGAAGCACAGCAAAGTGAAAGCTTGACATAAAGTTTCGTTTTCCGCTGACAAAATCGCTGACACAGCAAATAACGCAATATGTTTATGTATATTGGACATTACCGTTTATTCCATAAGTAGAATGTAGTCAACATTTCATTTAAAATATAATGTGAATCAACGAAATTCGAAGATGGCGCCTCGTTCGCTGAAGTGGCGCGGCCGCCATGACATAGTGACCTACTTTTAAAATGGAACAAGCGACGCACTAGAGAAGTGCCGCATGCAGCCATGTCCACGGGCGGTTTATCGGAATTACATATACATATATTATAGAAAATATATAAAATAATATATTAATGTTATGTGATTTTTATTACATCATAATTTGATTTATTCTTATTCCTCTTTAAAATAAGATTATTTATAATGGTGCCTTAAGTTTATGTGTCCTCAAGCAGATAATGTTTAGTGGGCTAGTAGGACAACTACACGAGCGGCATTTAGATGTTGCAAATAACAATTCCTAGTTGAGTACCAGTATTGCTGGGGAAACAAAGAATTTTCAAAGTCTAGTGTAAAATAAAGTAAAATATATATATAAAAAATATTTACGAGAGTTTGTGATAGCTCTTACGTATAAGTATATTTTGCATACTTAACAAATATTGTTCAATCATCATAGAGACAAAATTATACTTCAATGTCAAAAACGGAAATCTCTTATTAACGTTGGGCTGTATGCTAATGAGATATTTGAGTGTCACGGACGAGTTACAGTACTGACCAAGTGCGCATACCAACCTATTAATAATAATGTTACATGACGGTAGCGACATTGTGCTTCCAGGGCCGCTTAATTAACTAACGTATTTTTAATTAGAGCGCTTAGTGAATTGTTTTTTTTATTCTTTATAATATTTATAATTTAGGCATTTTGATTTAATAATGATTATAAAAATGTAATGTTAACAGATTGACATAATATACTATTTTTGACTTTTTTGACAGATTAACAAAATATTATTTCTGAGCTAAAATATTGTACAGATACCTATGAATAGTACAAATATATTAAAGCACAGATTATATGGAATGCCATTTTACATACATTTGCGCAACACTTCATAGAGTAGGAAGGTGGGGATTTGCCTGTCGACACTGGAGGCACTTTCTCGTTGGGTACGGTTGCTTTCGTTAGTGTAGAGACCCGTTATTTCATTTGGCAGGTGTATACAAGCGTCCTAGAGAAAGTGCTTATAATTGTATTCAATATTACGCAAAGTTGGTAAAATACATAGAAAACGTAATAACATATAGTAAAATGTGTGTAGAAATAAACAATTGTATGTCATAGAAAGGTCAAAGTAAATAGTCTTACTTTTGTAAGCATACGAAACCTATTAGTCACCTTAAATAATATAGTGACTTTCCATCGACCTACCTGCAGGTTATTCCACTTCTTGCAGGAACAAAAACTGTTCGCCGTATTTAAACGTGTTATTATTCAGCGAGGTATAATTATTTGAAGAGATAGATCTTCAAAAATACAATTTGTACTTTAAAATAATATTAATACAGGCTGGTTTAAGACAGTATAACATTTTAAATACAGATAAAACAAAAAAAATATATCAGTTAAAAAATATATACTTTAATACTTTATTCATATAAAAAAACTACGTCCAAACATAAATAAATAAAATATAAAATATTATAACGAATTAAACAAATTACAACAGCAATTAGAGTCACCAATTTTTAAGCTCTTAACTTTTTTATTTTTTACTCTGACGTTAAAATAATGCCAATGCCAAAATTGTTAGCGCAGGTCACCTAAAGCATTATAACAACGACAACAAAGCTTGATCTTCCTCAAAAAAATGCGATAAAAATAAAGAAAGAAGAATAATCTTTTCCCGCCATTATTGGAGTAGCCAGCGCCTTCGACCATGTTTTTAACTGTCATATTGTTAAATTAATGTTAAAAATAAAAAGTTGAAACGCGCATTGTAAAACAAATCTGGATTATATAAAGTGATTGTCCAAAGCAAGAACAGCGATGACCTCATCTCGGTGCGGAGTGGGGCTCGCCGCTGCCGCTGCTGACGGAACGTATTGCGCTAGCTCAATCACTATTTTTTATATTAGCAAAAAAACACTTCATGACCTACATCAACTGGCCTTTTGTATGCCAATAGGCGAATTTGTAGATTTTAGATTGTCTGCTACATGCATTCCAAATGATGTCTTTTTTACGTTATCCACACATTCGCACATAAATAATACGTATGTACATATGTATTATTTGTTCTTTGTGTAACAGTACAAAGGAAAATGGATTTTCTAAGTAAGACTCATATTCTGCGTAAGAATAACAGGAAGTAGTCATTAACGTGAGATTATTTTAAGGTTTATAACTGCAAATAATTTGACGTCAGGACGTGAGTGGGGGTCGACGGTCGCCTTTGTTTGAACAATTTATTTATTAGTCAAACTGATTGTTTATTATTACCCCTAAACTATTAATATAGATTAATAATTTAACATTATATAGAGCTTAAACTCTATCGGACTTAAAATTTTAGTAATGGCTTACAATCATGGAACAGGAAACGATTTCAATTGAATAGATGTATAAGTTCCTATGTATGTATTAAAATATATTAGAATAAATAAAAAAATCGGCCATATTGTAAATATTAAGCATTGTAAATAGTTCGTAGCAGTAGCAAGCTGGTGGCGCGGCAACAGGCGGCAAGGTCGTTCTCAATGTTACGTATCTACTATAATCTATACAGTATACAGTACCGCGGCCGCCAATACTACGAAGTAAAATCTTAGCGTGTTGGCTGTGCGCAGATGTCGGCTTTCGACTGACACCTGTAATTACACAAATGTACCATGAATAATTGACGTAACCTTTAGAAACAATATAAATATGTATATATACAAAAAAATGCATTTACGATTTAAAACCAATGAATGAAAGCAGAAATTTGTCACTCGTAGAGTAATTGAGAATTTGACATTATGTAATGCATATGCGCATCGCAACTATTGCAAAGATTTATATTATTACAAAATAGAAAAACATTAGAATGAAATTCCATTGAGTCCTCTTAAAAACATTCGACGTGATGAGCGAGAAGTAATACGTTGTGTTACGTCAGCGTATTAGAGGAAATTACGTGTCGTTGCTATTTTTACGCGGATGTTCGCCGGCCGGCGAGATCCAATTATTGCGACCAAATAAGTAGAATGCGCAAAAGTCGACATTGTTATAAGTTACACGCGCACTCTGATATAAGAAATATTATTTAAAAGTAAATATTTTATATAAAGATGGACGAACCTACTGTTAAGACACTCCGTTCTCAGCATGTTTTGCATGTGTTGAGTGGCGGGACTAGCGCAGACTTGGTGCTAGAGCGGATAAATGAAAATATTGTCTTAACACGAGGCTCCCTCTGCCTACCCTGTCGAATGCGGGATTACAGCGTGAAGCTGATATAAATAAGTACTAAAAGTGTATACATTATTTACCCCATTTACATTATCAATTAATAGATAATTTACATCTATCACGATACTTTGTTCAGGTGACCTGCAATCATCTGTTCGGAGTAGGCTACCGACCCTAAAGGTTGACGCGCTGCAAGGTGAACATACGCTAAATACACCTTGATAACTGAAACGTCTCAGCTTATAAATAAATACTTTATTATGAATATACTTTTTTATTAAAATTATTAAAATATTGTTGAAAAAAAAATAAAGAACCTTACAAATATTTTTACATTACACGTATAACAGGTATAAAATAATATAAATCTACAAAAGACATTTAAGCTTGCTGTAATATCCAGCAATAATAAAAAAACCAAAACTAGTTTCACAATAAATTAATGACATTTTAAAATCAACTTGTTGAAAACGTTTCGGTCAGCGCTCCTAAGGAGAGTCAACGAACGTTATTCATTCGCCTGTTGCTCCTAGGACGTCTACAGCCTCCAGGTCGATTATCGGAGGTCTTTGAAACTCTGAACTTTCTGAACGTACAAGGGAAAATTTTTGACCTTTTAGTTATATTAATGCGTAACATGCTCATAATATATGAATAATTATGTAATAACAATAAATATTTGATTAAAAATATAATTGCTCTAAAAAATAAATAGTGTGACTGAGTTATGACTATTGAAAATGATGAGGTATTACTAAAGACCTAATACAATTCCTATTGCTGAATTGACGTCATTAGATTATTAAATAACGTAGCAAACAGACGTAAGTGCTCGATAAACGACTCGTTCGTCATTTTGGGTGTTCACGCGACGACCGTTGTAGCACATATCACATGTGTGACTAACGCAATTACTACTATGTTAATTACATATATTTGCACTGTTTTTATTAATATTTAAAGTTCATCTTTCAATTATTACCTATAATTATAAGGCCGCGGCGCAGGGGCAAAAGCGACTGTAAAGCGATGGTTATGAATTCGATCCCCACTTGAGGGAATTTATTATTATATAATAATAAATTCCCTCAAGTGGGGATCGAGTGTATATTAATATTTGCATTGCCTTGAAAAATTTCGGGGCAAAATGGGCAACCTTTGCAGGGATACAGTGTTAAACTAATTTGTTTATTTAGATTTACCTATAATCAGAATACGGTAGATTATTAAAATATATATTTATTATCATGAAAATATGTATATTAACTTTATTGTGCGCTTTTTACTGTAACAACAAACGTTATCATTGATCTTGAAGGTTAATTAAGAACAAATTTACTATCGGTTATTTCAGCAAAATGTGATATATTAGTGAATTAACACGTCATATCATAGGATGTTTTTGAAATTATTAAGGATTTATATGTTAAGAACTAAAATAATACGCTTAATGTTTTTTTGTATATTTTTTGTAATATTTTCAATTTATATTTTTTCTTAAGATATTAAACTCGGGAGTGATTGACCTGAGACTGTGAGGTTGTTATGCCTGTCCTTACGAAACCTTCGCCCATAAATATATACGTAATTATTAATCCAGACAGAGAAAATAGGTAGCAATAGAGGTCGTAGGTTGAACAAGTTCATCCAACGTTCGCGATATTACATTCGCTCCAGTAACACTATAAATGTAGATTTTATTAATTTTCAATATTTTATTTATCATTTCGGAATAAGTTGATTTTATTTTTTTTTGTCAAAGAAATTATGTAAGTCAATAATATGCTTTAACCAAATGCATAAGTCAAAGTTTCCCAATGATTTGTACGTTTTAAAAAGTGAATTATTTTTATTGTGTATAATATATACTGACATTTTTTTTCTTCTGTAGAACGGAAATTGACCAGAAAATATCATAATTTAAGAATAATATATCTTTTAATTAAATTCTAGATTAAGATATTTTTTTTTATTTATGCAGAATATTATAATAACTATGTAAACTTTCTTTACTAACAGATCACGTAAACGGGGTCCCAGTAACTCTTGCGACCTCGGCTTCGGCGAGAGAGATGACCAAATGAATGAGTGTAACGCAGCCCTCGTCCTCATGTCTCTTAGCTGCTCCCCTAACTCACCTCGACCTAGTAAGTTCTACTTTTATTTTACACATAATTTCTACACCATATCTTCTAAATAAAAAGCATAATATATTACATGCTTCATATTCTCTATTATAAAATATATTTAATTGAACTTAAGGATGTATGTAATGAAAATAAAAAAATACGGTAAATAGGACAAATTTTCTTTCGGAATAAATATTAAAACGACGATATTATTCATTATTTGTTATCTATGTAAATATTTTAGACTGCCGTATACCATTTTTCTCTTTAATTATATAAGGGAGATCACGCTACGCTGGCTGCAGTTACGTTAGGTGATGGGTCTAGGATTACATAATAAATACCACCTGCGAAGTTGCAATGTAACATATTGAGCTAAGTTTCAACTTTCATATTTAAAAATACGATTCTTTTAGGAGCGCGCTCTTGAAATGACTTCAGCGAAACTGTGCAGCTTATTTTCTTTATTAACCATTTTAACCATTTTGGAGTTTGAGTTTAGACTAGAATCTACAAAATGTTGATAACGTCTAGACAGAAGTCTAGACTTCGTCTAGACAGGTATTCGGTGTAACTCAGCTCTCGTGATATGAGTTCAAGCCAAATAAGATCTCCATTGAGTGCCACTGCCTTGGGCAACTGGTACCTCTGAACAATTCAAGTTACCTAATTTTAATATTTACTTATAATTATAACATCATAGAAATATCTATTTAAGTCGTGTGTTTATTTGTAATATTTCAATTAAGTTGTAATGCATCTGGAGGCGAAGTACTATAGATATTATAATTAATGATTGCATTACAAAGTATCAGCTATATCCAAAGTGCTGGCCATAAAAAATGATGTTCCATCTTCACACACCGCACAGGTCTAACGATGCAGTATATATGCCACGAGAAAATAGCTGTTCTTACGAGTGAAAGTGGCCGGCTATAGTTCCGTTTCGTAATTTATTGCCGTATAATTTTATTTGTGCTGCTACGCACTTGTGATTTTTTTAATTATCACATGTATTATTTTTAATAACTAGTACTATAATGCCTGTACCATTTTGTATGTGCTTAAAATTGTAATATAATAATATTTCTTATCTGTAAAAAATATAAACAACTTTTTTTAACCAAAGCTTAAAAAAGCGTTTGGTTTATCATGTTTTAATTTTTTTTTTTTTGTAAATTTAAAATGAATCTAAAAACAACCAATGTTGCAAATATTCACTCTGTGCTCACCATGTCTGTATTCAAACAGGTGCCTGGGGCGGACGATCGTCAGTATCGCCCGGGGCGAGCAGTAGCTCTGGCTCATCATGGCGGTCAGGAACCCCTTCACCTCCTCCTGTCTCATCATCTTTTAGCGACGAAGGCATTGCTATGGACTATGATGGTGATCCGAAGTTTCCCCCCCGCAAAAAGAGGGTATGTATTTACATTGTGCGTGTCTTCAGTATACATTTTTTTTATTTATTTATAATACCGCCATTCCATGAATTCCTTAAGAACCGTTATATATGTAGTGCGTATGGCAGTAATATATAATCTTTCAGTCAAAATTACTTGCACATCTTGTTTAGTGTGCCCAGTCACCGTCGCCGTGCCCACCACCGACTTCAATTAGACCGTGACACAGATCATACTAGCTTTCATATCATAACTGAGCAAATGTGCTTAAGTTAAATTAGTTACGTACCTATTTGAAATAAATTCAAGGATTACATATTTTTTCAGTTGCCCGCATATAGCAGAATAGACAGAGGGAACCTATTGTTAGACATTCTGTTCCGGGCTTTTACCTTGGTGCCAGAGTCAAGCGAAATAAAAATATTAAACTCTATTAATTCATTCTTCCAAATAGGAATCGAACCCACGACCGTCGCGTTACATTCACATCCCTACTAACAACCTCAGGATTTTAGTTTTTAATATTTTTAAAAATTCCTAGTACCTTACTCATACATACTCCCTCGGTCGAAAACTGACAGTTAATGCGTCATTTATTACACAGATAACATTATGGTAACTTTATGATTCAAATTTCAAACCCACAGATGCAGAATAAGTCTTTGTCTTAGCTGCCGTAATGCCAATGTGTCATAACCATTAAGATTACCTTTTTCGAGATTCAATACATTTGTGGTAGCCGGCCTCCAGCCTCCACAGCACTTTCACCAATAAAACACTTGTTCGTCGTTAAAGGCCATTATATCACGATTAGACGCAATTCCTATTCCTGGTTTCGCAAATTCATGCCTCGAGCGGTATGCCTATATTATGGAAATAACATGTAAAGTTAGATGAAACTTTCGATTTTGTATACCTCATGTAACCAAGAAACAACGAAACGTAGTGAATTGTTATTTATTATTAGACATTAATTTCCATATTTTATAAATTTGAAGTTTCCAATGATATCTGGAAGGGTCTCGCTTCAAATCTCGTTTTGTGATATTTGTTTTAATATCTTTACACAGTCTAAATAGAAAAAAGGGGTTTTAACAAATGGAGCTTAAAACGCTACGCCCCCAAATTAGAGGAACGTGATGAACGATATTTCACTTAACTATACTCTCCTGCACATTGCAGAAGATATTGTTACCTCTAGAAGTAAATAGTTAACTATCACTATTGAGACGTGGCGTAAGCGCACAAAGAGTCACTGTAAACGCGACAGTCGAAAATAGGTAACAGAGTGTCTTAACACTACATTCTCTCTGTCTACTCCGCCGTGTGTGGGATACCT
The DNA here is from genome assembly GCA_013403645.1 of Heliconius nattereri. NCBI lineage: Eukaryota > Metazoa > Arthropoda > Insecta > Lepidoptera > Nymphalidae > Heliconius > Heliconius nattereri. The sequence continues at coordinate 2,335,501 of JAAIXI010000242.1, read as the reverse complement.
ACAGTATAAAGCTGAAAAAAACTAAATATAGCAAAAAATATAAATTACTTTTAAAATTAAATGTACATATAAAGCATGTACTCGTATCGTTTTCAAGTATCAATAATATTTTATTTATTATTTACTATACACGTGCGCAGTTCAGTGTGTCGTACAATGTCAAGGCATAGGCAATGCGGCCGCACGTTATGTCACTCCATTGTAAACTACTCATAAATATCGTATTTACGACCGCGTTAGCGACAACTACTGACTGTACTTACTTATACTATGCCTTACATACTAAACTTTAGACGGAGAGAACCTGTGGAGCTAATGTTAACACTCTCCGTTCTCATTAAGATATTTCCGTTTCACAATTACCGGTGAATCCCGGAAGTTTTGCGTGTTGAGTTGAACGTTTGCCTCGTTACTAGAACTAAGAAAAGAAAAAAATCTTCACGTTGTCTCCCGCACACAATAGGATAGGCAGAGGGTTAATACACTCCGTTCCCCACTTTCTGCTATACAATATTAAATATTTCATTTTTTCGAGTGGGTATCAAACTCACGTTTAAAGTAGCATGCTTGTGTCCCTGCGTCGTGACTGGCCTCGAACTTTTGTACTTAATTACTTATTATTCTAAAAAGTTTTTTTTAAATTAATGTGTACTTACTTGAAATTAGATCCCAGTCTCTCCATCATAATAGAATCATTGTTTTGTTAAACCATAGTTAAATAAAGAGTTCTTTGTTAGATTCAAAATATAGGCTATTTAAACATGTAACTAAGACTCGTATTTATAGACCGCTCTCAACTCTGAGATCGATCTTGAGAGAAAAAACGACATATGAACATTTCATTTATAATATTTAGGTACTTTTGAACAAAGCGATCAAGCCACTGTAGTTTTTAATAGTAAAAGGTACAAATACCGATAAGTTTGTATAACTTCTTACGTAACCAACATATTCATTCAGGGGCTTCCTTAAACTAAGAACATTTATGGGTGCACTTGCATCGCATACATAAATATAATATTGTAGTGACCTTAAACACGTAAGATTAATAGATATTATATATTTGATGTATTTATGTCTTTTACAGCTTTTTATTTAAGTAGAAATCATTTCACGACTCATTCATACGCAATGAGTACTTTACTAAAACGTGTGTGGCGTGCAAGGTGGTTCAGCCCACGCTTCTAGTCCAACCTTGTAGTGCCAGCCAAACTCTTGTGGGTGGACTAGAGACGCTTCATTTTTAACCACTATTGAGTAATAAACGTTAACACGCGCGTTGTGAACTGAAGTAAAAATAAGTTTTCACATTTTGTAACATTTGTACGAAACTTGAATTTTATCCCGAGTGATATATAGAGAAGACAGCGGGAACCCGCTGGATTCAAAGGGCGCAGGACCGGACGGAGTGGCGGGCATTAGGGGAGGCCTATGTCCAGCAGTGGACTTTAAAAGACTGATGGATGAATGGATCTATAGAGATCTCTCATTATTTTGTCGATGAAGAACTACATATTACTAAACATTTAACTTGACTCTCATTTCATATATAAGTTTTTGATGGGATATTATTATAAAAAAATATTTACAAATTACTACTGTATGATATATTTGTTGCTAGATATAATTCAATATGAAAAAAACCAAATCCCATTTAAACCAATTGACTTATGTTCGATAACACCACTATTATCCCACCAAAATCGGAATTTAGGTAATATTACTATGCCCATAGACTCCTACGCAAAAGCAAGCAGTAGGTACTAGCCGTATCGTTTGTGCAACAATAGCATGCCCCAGACGAGGTGTCGCCGGTGGAATGATCACATGAGGACTTGGCAACTTCTATTACCAATGGCAAGCGGAAATCTGTACTTAGATATGCGTCAGAGAAATGGCACGAACAATAATATGTATAGAATATAATTAATATTAGATACTGATCGACAACTAATATGTGATATTAGATATCACACACACAAGTACATCGCTAGCTACAAATGCATTTAAAGTGTAATAGGATATGAGTAATTCAAGAGAATGAATCCAGCCTATGATAATAGTAATTTAATAAAGTGTTTCTTCGCGAATGACTAACGTCGATTATTGTGCATTAGTATAATCTTTCCCCGGTGTCAGCATTCGGATTATCGGCGCCAGGGTCGCCGACCTGGTGCCCGCTGGCCGACATGTGCGAGCGACACCGAGTGGACGCAACCAGTTCCTGTGAGCCTCTTACACCGCGGCCCACCAGTCAGTGTAGTGTTCCAAAAAAATAACTACGTCATTATAACGTTAACTTCTGTATATTAAGATTGGCCATGTTTCTACAAAGTATGTGTTTGGTAGGACATACACTACGACACTATACACAATACACTCATGTATAAACACTAATGTATCTAATTGCAAAATTTATTATGGCCCGATTATTAGTGTCGCATCAGCCACTGTGTGTCCAAGTGTCTAGTGTATTTGAATGTTTGACATTTTCAATACACCACACCGCGCACAATACATTATCACCAATTTGGTACAGAACAGCTCCGACACAATTTCTGTACACTTACAAAATACTACTCAGATACAAAAAACCATTCAAGTTAATTGAGCATAATGTTTGACATTTGTGTCGGAATTTCTCTTCTAACTGTGAAAATCGTCAATTGTACTATTTATATAATATAGTAGGTATATATTAAATCTTAGATTCATCTTTGCGTTGATTATGAAATATGTACAGTATCATGAATAGATGCAAAAATCTCTTGTTAACGAGTGTAGGAGTGACGCCAGCTGGCAGACCTTGGCTAAGGACACAGCTATTATAACCAAGCAAGGCCTTGTAAGCTTTCTGCATGTTTTAAAACATAGATAATATACCTACATTTCTATTTTGTAAAATATTTTATAAACTTTTCCACTCTTCTTCAAGCAATAACATGTGGCAGTAAATAACATAAATAATAAGCCATAAATATTACCATTTCGATTATGCAAAATTTATCTAGCATGTTGCTGAATGCTTAACACGTTTTACCAATGACTATAAATATAATGTTTATTTACTATTTATTATTAATTGAGCTGTTGAATATTAGCTAGATATTTACTAAAAATATACCTTTCACTTTTAAAGTATGTACGTACCATACATACATTTTTCTTTGTTAAATATTTTAATAACATTTTAATATTGACGTAAGATTTGCCATATTAAAACTAGTTGATGGAGACGTTTTCGTTGTATATTAAGAGAAAAATATTGTAAGAATAACAATAAAAATGAAATATTTAAGAAACGCTTACCACAATGTATATTACAAATGTTTACACAATCGTATCTAATATCCACTAAAGTCATAACAATGAAACTATCGCGCAGTCGTGCGACAACCCGCCTGCGCTTGCCGCTTCATTATTCTTTCCTAGAACAAATTATTTGCAAAGTACCTACTGCGGTTGATATCACAAGTAGCCATTATATTTCCATTAGAGCCCAGGCATTATCAAGGCTTCCTGTAGGACTGACACTACTGACATTTCTATGTAACTCCTTGTGAAACTGCTTGTGATGGCCTAATTCAGTAAAGAAGATTTTGTTTTTAATCCAAACAGAAACACTAGCTAGATAAACAACTTATTTCATATATCGTTGATACGTATAGCAGCAGTTAGCTATGTCGATAGCGCAGGCCCCGGCGACTCCGCCCCTGGCGCGCTGACGTCGCCGCTATAACAACAATAGCCGCGCGCGTTGCATCAGCGCACGCGCACAAGCCCCTTCTCGTTGCATAATCTCATTTGCGCCCATTTAAACATCTTTAAACACTCGATGTACTATATTTACTTTCTCTATCACAAAACAATTACATATATAAATTTATCATGAATTACAACAAAAACAACATATTAAACATGTCAATACGATGCTATCTTTTATATATGCAGTACTTAATTACATTCGAACTTAATTTTTAAAGACACGGTTTTACAAATAAACTTATCTGGCCAGCTTATTTTATTCATAAGGAAATATAGTATATAATATATCTACAACCGATAAGAAATCAACCAAAATTGTAGGCAATGTCATTGAAGATAGCCAAATGTTATCAATGCACACGAGTAACCTTGCGAGGAGAAAATATTTTTTTTATATGAACTGTCCATTTGAAATTATATAAAAATACAAAATATCTTAATAAAACATATAATAAATATATTGTATAATTTAATTTATATTCTTAAATAAGAAGAACAAAAAAGATGTAGGTAATTTATAAACACCTCCATGGTAATGCCTCCATGGTAGGTAGGAATAACGATAATCTTTTGTACGGTTCAAAACAACATCCATTTAGGAATAAGGAAGTGAGTTAGCTTAGACATGCCTATCGATGTTTCCTTTTTTACAATCCGTGTATAGTGCAAGCAACATACCTTCATCTACAGCCCATTTGTAGATACACAAATACAAAACACTTTATAACATAGTTGAAATGTTCATTTTTTCACTCTAGCACCAAGACATTAGCCCGGCGGTATTTAATTTTTAATAATAAAATATTTGTAATCTTATAAATAAAATATGTACAACTGTAGATAAAAACGCCCCAGAAGACGTCAATGTCGTCAGTATTCGTATTTAATGAAGGTCGTGTTATCATTGTAAGTAGATTATAAAGTGTACAGCAATTGTTATCTAAGAACACGCAAATTACTTCCTGGGTCACAAACAAAAATATTCTGTAAAAACTTATAAATTAAATCTTTTCAATTCTTACTCTTGATTAACTTCTTGACTTCATACATATATTATTGATACATACCTTATAATAGTCTTGGGGTCCGTGACGTAGCGGATAAGCTCCAAGAGCGTCGCCTGAGATGGTTTGGGCACGTTACGCGCCGGCCTAAGAACTATGTCGGACGCAAGTGCCTTGCTATACCAGTTCCTGGGGTGCGACCTCCCGGGCGCCCAAGGAAGCGCTGGTTGGATGTCGTGATGCAGGACATGAGAGCCAATGGTCTAACCATCGAGGACGCAAAAGACCGTGCAAAGTGGAGTAGGTTGAGTAGGAAGGCAGACCCTGGTAATAGCCGGGATTAATGCCAGGAAGAAGAAGAAGACATACCTTAGAATAGTAATTGAATAACTAATATAAATAATATTTGCTGCCTTTTTTCTGTTCTCCCATATTTCCCAATTTAGAAGAATTGCTTGTTTGAATGCTAAAATGAACTCTACTCAATGTTTTACCAGACTGAGGAAAGCTAGATAATTCCAATATAATAACATTCTCAAAAATGATGATGGAATCCAAAGCTATTCCAAGCTTTACTTGAGAGGGCCATAAGAAAATCATCTTTAAATCTTTATATTATATTTATTATATAAAAGAAAAATACTTATTTAACAGAAATATACGTGTTTTATCTGCTCTATCGTCTACAACATATCTAAATTCTTGATAAACATAGATAACAAATCGGTTGTGAAAACCAAGGGCGGACGGCTGGCGCTACTTGCTACTACAGAGTGATGCTGCGCGTAAGATATTCGTGACACTTGAATAATATAAGTCTTTTTTCACCTTTACGATATAACCCGCGTATAGTAGGGTAGGCAGAGGGAACTTAGAGCTAAGACATTCCGGGATCCATTCGATGTACATTTCCCCGACTGGAAATATACTCAACTCCCGAAGTCGTTGTTTACAGTCCACCCACTAGTGCCACGGTGTTAAAACGGCCTCAATAACTATTGTTAAGCGTATATTATTAATATACGATTACGTATTTATATGATTAATATAATTCATATACCTACCTGTATTTGTTCTATTAAACAACTGTATATTTTTATCTCAAGACGATCGTAAATAACATTTATATTTCGTCACGAAACTAAAAACTCCGTTAGATTTAGTTTTAGCAAATAAATACGTTTTTTGTCTCTACGTAGCTTAGTTTCAAGGTTCGTATAATATTGCGTCGTGCTGAGCGTCGTTTCAACACAAGCGAATAAGCGACCTTCGCGGTCTATATTTAAAACGCGGAAGACATTGCGGCACTAGAAGCTCGCTGATCACTGCTCGCTCTGTAAACAAACAGTTAAGACAATGGCAAGCACGGAACAGTGCTCGTACGGCAGGGTAGACAAAGGTAACCTAGTGTTATGACACTCCGTTTTCCACTTTCCGCTGAATATTGGAGGCATTTCGTGTTGAGTGGCTAAGTAAAGGAATGGAAATATAAATTTAAATAAATATTTCATTTACTCGTGTGGGAATCGAACCAATAAAACCAGTCACGTTTACAGTCACACTGTGCCCCTGCCACAGCCACGACTGGACTCAATGTACTTTGTATGTATGTACGCCCTCAATTACGCACATATAAACTATCGCCGTCAGCATGTTTTTTGACCTCTATATGAATTCAAGTGTCAATCGCCATTACCACTCGCTCACCGAGTGTTTATCCTACTTCCTACTAATATTATAAATGTGAATGTTTGTGAGGATGGATGTTTGTTCCACCTTTACGCAAAAACTAGTGAACGGATTTAGATGAAACTTTACAGTTATATAAATCAGAATAATACATAGAGTACAATTTATGTAAGGATTTTGTGTAAATTGGGTTAGTAGAACTATAAGTTGTAGTAGAGTAGTATATGTAAAGTGATTACAAATAATAAATGAATATATAACTTTGGAATGTATTAAATAAACAAACGTTAGCTTTCTCAATTCGTTTTTGCTTGAAATCATTAAATAATATCTTATTTAATATAATTACATAATATATTACTGATTAATATAAAACAATATGTCTCAATTACAACAGAAATACGTAATAAGAACACTCTATCATAATACAAATTCAGTATTAATTTTCAAATTTAAATATATTATTATGGGAGTAATGGCACCTCATGACGTTCTCCTCGACCTTAGTACTAAAACAATGACCTGCGAGGTTGTGATACCGGCTATATCGCGTAATGCTTGTCGTTCAACGTTGTTTGTATTGTAATCATCCATTACGTAAACCGTACTCTGTGTAACTCTACATATTCTCCCCTGCACTTAGTAAGGCAAAATTAACCTGGAAGTCTAGTATTCGCTACGTTCCCATTAAAACACTTCCGTTCCCCATTTTGATGGCATCGAATATGTCGATATTTTGTAAATAAATATTTTCAGTTTAATTTACTTATATTAGAACGTATTATTGTCTTAGCCTAGTGTAGGTTCCCTCTCCCTACCCAGCTGTGTGCGGGATACAGCGTGAAGCTGATATAATATGAATACACAGTTTAATGATATTATAATTTAATTGAGGGTAACATTACTTATAACGGCAAAATAACATAACAAATTATACTATTTGATAATATGGAATACGATACAATATCAAAGCGGGTCGGTTTTGTGGGTCGCACACACTTGACGAGCGAGAATATAAAAAACTGTAAATAAATGGTTGATAGTTGATAGAGCAATTTGCATATCTCCCAAACTACCACGTTTGTTTTGTATAGCATACTTACAAGTTAAAACACATCAAGAGTGTAATTGAATAAAATAACAGTTAAAATATTTCAAATAACATACATACATACATACATGCACGCAAACAGCAGGGTGGGCAGAGGGAACCTAGAGTAAAGACACTCCGTTCCCCAATTTTACGAGGCATTGCGTGTTGAGCGGCGGAACTCAACGCCCGGCTTTTGATTTAGTGCCAGTGCGAAGAAATGAAAATATTAAGAAATAATATTTCAATCCCTCGAGTGGGGATCGAACCTTCAACCATCGCTTTACAGTTACACTCATAACATTATAACAATTATTTAAAGCTAAATAATGATGTAGATACTTTTCGTCTTAGATTGATAAGTAATGTATGTTTATAAATGATCATCGATCGAATGGACTATAAGAACGGCCTGTACCAGCTTATTCAAGTAGGTACTGTGGCATCGCGTTGTGCAATAGCAAATATAGGTTACATCCATACGGCCGACCTAGATACAGCGATTGCATTAAGCACCGATGTCCTTTGTGTCGACGCGGCTATACGTTACGTAAAACAGTCTAACTATTTATATTATTTTATATTACAGAAGGAATATTATTTTAGAATGTCAATTTCAAATTCAATATCAGCATTTTAAAGTGTATAGCAACGCACGCATGGAAATATCTATATCTATAGTTTTTCCTTGTTTTGTGGTTTAAGTCGAAAAATTATGTCGCTATAGTTCGCACGAACTTCAGTTTTGTTGTCATTCTATCTCGCTCTCCGGGTCATCGCCCTGCACACGACTCCCTCGTTCTAATAACCCTGTGCATATCGGTGGCATATAGCATGAAACATTATCATTTTCGTTTTACACATATTACGAATCTTCGATTCACCAAATTTCCATATAAATTTGAGCACATGGCGTTTGCGTGTGGGCGTTCAGTTCACACACCCCATCCTGGCGACCTTGGTGCGGTCAAAAACTTCCAATTTAAAGGCATTGACCAGCAAATGATAAAAAGAGAATCTACTATACAACCATTGATCACGTTAACAAATTATTTATGCCAGTTTGCGCATTAAATAAGGGCAAAGGAAGTGTTTAAGTTGCGTGCTACACGACATTGGGGGTAATTAAATAATTAACGCTTTTCGCAGATAAAAATTATATGATACTATATATATTTATATATAATAGAAGGACTCTATATATGTAGTCGATTTTCATCAACTAATATCATTATTTAATTGTATTTAATATTAAATAACCAACCATAAAGAAACAACCGTTTAATTCTAAAGCAACGAGACTTGAATTTCTTTAATATATATATGAAATAATAGCAAATATAATATAAGGTGGATAACTTAAAAAGTAGTTCACTGCTAAATTTACTTATTAGAATATATCAAACACCTATAATTAGTACTAATAGTGTAAAACTATAGCTGGTAGTTGCCATTTTACTTTGAAAACAGGTAATTTAAAATATACGCTTGAAATTCTCATCCTAGCGAATTCGACATGACATATAGAGCAAAATTAGATCGGCGCCTGTATTTTTCTTAGCATTTACTCGTATGTAAGTCTCGAGGCGAAGGCGACGTAGCGGTGGCGGGCTGTCGGTGGATAGGTGGAGTCAATACGTTTTTTAACCGGCATCGGCGGGGCATTGACACCGTTGCCGGGGCACTGCCCGTTCTTGACAGTTCAAATGTTTACACTTTACACCTCGAAGGATCACTCGCTACTCACTTCAAATAAGTCTTCCGCGGATGGGCATTGGCAGTGGGTACGTGAATTACTGTTACTATGACGTCATTTCTGGGAAACAAACCTAACTATTTTACTATTAGGGAACAGATATCGGTTTTCAGCATTATACAGTACGTATGTAATGTAATGTAATATGCTTAAATATTATGCAATTACTAAATTATAAAAGCATATAATCTAGACAATGTATTGAATAAATTATGTTCGAAAATAATATTTAGTGAATGCTTATGTGGTGGCGGTGCCCAGTACCTTTATACGGAGCGGCGGTCGGCGGTCGGCGGTCGCTGAGTACCACCGGCACCGGCGCGGGCCGTAACAATAGCGCGGCGAGTTCATCAGACGCGATAATGAGTGATCACGCGGGTTCAACAAACTTCCCATTTTACAAGTCAAAAAAAATCCATTCTGTACTATAGTAAAGTATTCCAAAAATAAAACACCTTAAATATATTACGTAGTTTTACACGCTTGACGATTTGCCAAATGTCAGTGTCGTCGGTTGCAAAATACCTAATTGTCCGCTCGGAGCCAGATTGAACGTCGCCATTAACGATTTAACTGCAGTTTAATTTGAGATAATTGCGGTTAGATATAGCCGGGATGTTGGGAGCGGCTTCAAGAAAAAGTGAAATTGTAACAAGTCGGAACCAGTCGAGGTCGGTGACCAGCGAGGCGTCTTGACGACGATTGGCGGATGCCCCACTAGCTGATTCATCAGTACTTAGTCCTCAATACCACCTTGCCCGATCAACGCCAGGACCTCTGACTCATATATATGTGGTCTTTTGTCACGATTTTTGAACAGCCTGCCTTAACCGACTTTTTGTATGTCTTGCTTGTCTTGATCAGTTACTTGCGACATTTGTATTTAGTACAATAGGTAGCGGCAACTGTAAGTAACTTCACTGAATTCAATCACTTGCAATTTTTATGTTTCAATTAATAATTTTACAGTCAAATCATTGTACAGACCCAAAACGGAGTAAATATATATTTATCATATTTTCGTAACACTACAGTAAATGACTTTTTAATAACGTTAATTTGCAAATATAAATCGAGTTACAAATATTTTTTAATTAAATTGGCTAGCTATTAGCCGTAAAATTGCAATAAAATGAGTAGAAACGATATAAATTCTGAGAAGGACATGAGGCAAATGTACGCATTGAGTTTCTTGCCCGCTATTTTTCTTGTTACATAGGTAGGTAGCAGGTAGAGTCTATAAACGTACGGTTTGTTGGGATAAACAAGTGAAAAATAAGCGAGGGTCGTGTGGTGTGAAGAGTACGAGGAATGTTTGGCCCCCGAGTTCAATGCATCGCCACCTGTAGAACTATTAATGTCGAAAGGAAATTTTATTCAATAACTTTCATATGCTTACGCATTATTAATAAGTGATATTGATATTTGATATTAATAAAATTAAAAAACAATAAAATGGCAATAAGAATGAGTTTTTAATAAATACGTTATAAATCATAATTATAATATATACTTATAATTTTATAACAACAATATTCATTGAAGTGTAAATATTATCTGTATTAATGTAATATTTGAAGTAAAGTTCAACAAATATCAACAAAATGCTAGCCAGGGGGTAGTTATGGTATGTAGTTCAGTTCAGTGACCTCGAAGGCTCGTAGCCTCCTTGTCATCATGGGGTGCATTACGACGCATTTGATATTAACTCCTCGCCCAGGTCAGGTATAATTCTGTCTCTTTTTTTCATTTTGTGCCTTTATTATGTTATTCTAAATATTAATAAAGCAATACATATATAATTATATAAATATAAATTTAAAAATATATCATTAATTTAACCCTAAGTATTGTTTGGATTTCTTAATTTCAAACTGAAGTTTAGTAAACTTTTGTTCTCTTAACATAAAAGGTGTGTTTGTAAACATTTGAAATGCGTGATTCTTTGTCAAAGCGTGTTTTCAACTCTAGGCAGCCACGTGAAACGTGACCAAACTTCCTATAGAGCTGGTTACCTTTTGTTTTCGTTAATTATTTACTTTTAATAATATTTTGTAGTAATGACATTTTAAACAATAAACTTTGATACCAACGAACTACTTATCGAGAACTAAAAGTTACTTCAATCAATCGGGTCTTGCATAGTTAACGTATACGAAATGTTCAACGTATTTTGCCGCATACAACGACGAGGGAACTTAAGCAGTGCATGCATTTAAGCATCAGCCTTCCTCATTCTTACCTCAGCTAGAGAGGGACGCAACCAAAACAACTTATATAGCCGCGTCGTCAAGTAAATAAGGAGAAGGTCACTCAGACGAAAGAGGTTTATGTGCATCAGCGAGCCAAAGAGAGATGCAATGAAAACAAATCAATAAGTCATCTCGTTTCGCCGAAGAAAGAGACGGTGCAATAACAAACCGGCATTAATGCCGCGTCGCGTTATTCGCCGGTCCCAAGCAAATATAAACTTTAGTACGTGGTGTTGCGGTGCTATTTTCCATAATAGTTTTATGTTTATCTATGTTCTAGAACGTAATCTTTGTTGATGGAAGATCCCGTTGTTAAATTCTGTCGGTTAAACAAGCGGTTAATTAAACTTTTACTATATAGATATTATTTTATATAAAGTAAGCAAGTACTGAAATTATAGAAAGTATAACAATCATAAAACTAAATTCATGTTTTAATATATACCTATACCATTATTAATTATTCAATAATTATCAAGAATTCCTAATATGTATTTGCAAAAAACAGGTAAAGCTACATAGCGAGTTATGTTACTAACCACCCACTTCACCCAATGGATATTGTGCCCCCTATCTACACGTGAATCTTGCTATCTCTCTCTCTCTCTCTCTATTCAATCAAAAAATCCTGAAACGGTACTACTTCATGCAGATAGTGAAACAAAATAAAAAATAAACAATATAATCATTTATAAACACAAATATTTAATATTAATTCAGTTAACGAGCATAAGACCTAAATAAACGTTCTAATTACACAGATAAAACCACGATCAGAGTCAACTTGTGTTTGCATCTCGGCCAATTGCCACATGCACTATATTGTCACTAAATAAATGTATAATATATAAATGTATAATAAATAAATGTATTATAGCTTCTGTGCCACATCCAACTGCACTCTGTTGCACACATTCAAGTGGACTGGCACGTGTAAAGCGTATAGACGGCACACCAGTGCGCTGCCGGGGACCGCCATTATGAGATAAAAGTATTTATAAGTGTTGACTGCAGGTTGCAGAAGTAGATTTGCGATCATATTAGAAAACAAAACTAACACTGGTTATATAATAACTGATAACCAATCTTAATAGAAATAGGAAAGATCTAGAATCATTGTATTAACATATTATATGTAATGACATGTAATAAATTATTAAACATATAAAATTAAATAAATATAAATATTTAGTAGGATATAGGTATTAAAAATGTGCAATCATAATAACGTTTAATAAAGTTTGGTTTGCGAGACCTAGTTTGTAATGGCTGTACTATTGAAGGCCAAAACTAGGTCAATGGTGCAGTGAGGGACGCGCCCTCGCCGCTCCCACCCTCTGTTTGCGAGGAAGGTGAATCATTCAGCTGAAATATTAGACCATGCTTAAATATATTATGTGCATTATACATATTGGTATAAATATATGACTCTCTTACTCTACATATAACAGAGAAATCTACTGGATAAATAAGGACTTCCTTTCTTTTATAACGCGGCATAAATTAAGTATTTGAGTGACTTAAGTGGTGATTTCTTTTATGTTTTGCCGTATAAACCTTCCTGAGAAGGTAAACTGCATTTCATTTGACATTTGCGTTTACAAGGCTTAAGTAATAATACTTTGTTAATATTGATTAAATATACGATATATTGTAAATGATACCAATATTATTCCTTATAAGTATATTTTTAAACATGTTCCCGGTTTGGAAATGAGAATGGATAAGAAAATATCATCTTAAAGTTTACAAGACATTTAGAATAATGTTCAATAAGACCTTAGCGGATGCATAAAAAATAATTCATAAAGTTTTTACTGTTTTAATAGTTCCTAGTTAACTTCAATAACAATATCCTTTGTCTTAGTAACTCTCAATGATATTGTTTAGTTATAACAAATACGATTCATCATCCACTGGCTCGATTATGACTCACATGATCTCCAAGTTTCAACCAATAACGACCCATTTGGAAAATATGTATAGATATAGATATTTTTTACCTCTGAGAGATCTTACTTCTCATTTAACTTTCCGCTTTGGAAATAGCACATAATCCAAGGACAGATTGGCATATATGCAATATGCCTATGACGAGAGGTGATTAATATGACATTTAGTATACACGTTCAACATATTTCTCTACAAAACTGAAACAAAGAAGTAGCAACCTTCATAAGCCACCCTTGGCCGTGGTATTGTGACCTAGATGGCAACACCGCGGTCCCCCCTCGTCTCTGACCTGACCCAGTTCTATATGCATTTGATATAACTTCAGTTCCCCGGCGTGAAGCGCCTGTGCTGCTCTCTAGGACGCGTCGCCCGAGCCTTCTGATAATCATTATTCCACAATGCTACGTTGTCCATTACAATGAAATTTAAAATAATAAATGTTGTATCTAGTTTTAGAACTTGTCAAATATTTATTTGTGAAATAAAAAGAAACTGTGTCTCGGTTTGCAACAGTTTAATTTTAATCGAACATAAAGTAACATTGAACCGAAGGCCACGGTAAAATCTTTGGCATAGCTCACTAATCTCTCACCTTGCCCTGCTATCAATAAATTATTTCTTCATATCCCATCACTTTTATTCACTTTAAATTAAATTCATTTATTCCTTCACGTGTTGATCTACCATTGACATTTTTAGCTATTTATATATTATTTTACTGATTTGGGTCTTAAATGACATTGTGGATTTACGATGCAAATATTATGTTCAAAGCAATGCCGATATCTGAACAAGGTCTAAAAGGAAACTTTCAATTATGTATTTACGTAAGCCACTCTCTCTGTAAGTTGCGGAAGGTGTATAGGTGGCTACGAACAATGTAACTCGAAGAGAGTAGGTACACTAAGGCGTGCATGGTGTCACCTCGGACGATAGGCGGGTGTGGCAAGTGGCAGCGGACGGCGGCTAGCAAGCAGCAAGTAGCAACACACGAGGCGCGACAAGGCCGCGACCTAGAGTCGTTTCCGTGCGATACTTCTCAGCTCAATTTAACTTTATTTTAGCTGTATTAACTGTTATGATTAATTAAAATTTTCTATTGTTTCAGATAAACAGCGTCGTGTTTAAATGTTCATGGCGAGGTTGCGGCCACTACACATCTACACGCACTTCCATCGAAACGCACATCAGACAAACGCATTTGGGGTACATATTGTATATTTGTATAGTTAGCTATTTCCGTAATTAATTATATAATAGCGTGAACTATGATACAACCTTGAACAATAATCCTCGTCTTCCTAAGCCATAAGTACACATGCCTATATACATGGTACATGCTTACCAACTTGTGGTTGCCAACTAAAATTCTCATGATATCAGTAATGCAGAAATGTAATGCAATGAGTTAATGTGTTTTTTTTTCTACTCAATATTCAAAACATATTATTATGAAAATTTCTTAGCGATATTATTCAATTGCAATTTTCTGTATAAGACGAGATTACAATGTACTCGCGATAGCTTAATTTGCATCATCTGCACCCAATTAGTTTAAATATTTACATAAAATGTTTCAGACAAACACAGCATGAAGTTGTTTAAAGGTTGTTTATAATGTCACATGTAGGTAGGTAGGTATATGTATTAATGTTGATTAAAAAGCCGGCCCTTACTGACCCGGAAGCAGCCACGTTTCATGACAAGGTTGCCCGCTGCTAGGCTCGAGCTCGTTGCACACAAGGTCATATCACAGCGAGATCTTACATAACTATATTCTGATGCTGTTTTAATATTGATAACAACCTATATGAAACTTTTCTATTTTATTGATGAATACCTATTGTAATATAATTGTCAATATAAACACAAAAAATATATAAAAAATGATAGATATATAAAAAATCTACAGGAAAAAATATATACAAGACAACATAAAACTTATGTAAGGAACTACAAAATTATATCCACTTCTCTATCAGCTATATAAATATATAATTTTATATATGTAAATACCAGATATCGCCGTTATCGAACTGATATCTGTATACTATATAGGTACATCTAATAATTTTAGTATATCAAACTATGAATGAATAGAAAACTTGCTTAGGTCGCTTATAATTTTTAGCGTTTTGCTAAAATGTAAAGTAATATAAGAACATCTCTTTCAGGCCAAAAAATGAGGATGAAAGTGATCATGAGGAAGAGTTTTACTACAACGAGGTGGCTGCACCTGCTCCGCCACCCACTCTTTCCCACCGAGACATGTGCCGTCCACCGCATGAGGATCCTGACTATCAGCGGCAGCTCGTCGGTTCCTTTAGGTATAACACTTTCTGTACTTATTTATTTTAGTGATATGTAAATGGTTCTGATAAAATAAAATATATCACAGTTGTCTTCCCTTCTTTAAATAAGTCATAATTATTTTAATTTCAGACAAGGGCTGCTGTCGACGTTACAGAATGGTTCTGCAAGACCTATAAGCATTCCCGTAACGCATTCCTGGTCCAGCTCAAGCTCACCGGTAGGTTTGCCAAATAAACATTTGATTAGATAGATTTTAAATAATTAAAAGCACATTGTTGTCACAAAGCAGTCTACGTTTGAAACGTCTTCCAAGATTTCATGAGCTTATTTTTATCATATGATATCTAACAGTAGCTTAACTTTTCAGAAGCACCTAAAGATCTCCGGCGTAAGCAGCTCGCCAGGCAGCCCGGGCAGGCGTCCTCGCTCCGATAATAAGAAATGTCGCAAGGTTTATGGCATGGACCAACGTGACCAGTGGTGTACTCAATGCAAATGGAAGAAAGCGTGTACGCGTTTCGGCGACTAGCCCGTGCGTCGCTCGTACGCCTCCTCGCGTGCAGCACACGTAAAGTGAACAGTTTATTACTGGTGCCGAATGTTAATATTCTTTACCGCGGACATTTTGAGTATTCCGTGCGAGTGACTAGACTCCGTTGTCCGGGATGTATTTAGAATAAGTCCAGATAATATATTATGAACGAGTTTTTATTTAAGCTTATACGGAGTAAATTTATTATAAATATATTGAATAGATGTAATGTTTAAGGGAGACATATTTTTCTCTATGAATGTGGCTCGTATTTTGACTGCGAAATGGACATTGCCCACGTATTTTTGTAGCGCGGTAGAATTGCCTTTACTGTGGCGCGCACACTGTAACTATGTGTCGCTCTCGGTCGGAGACTGTGAATATTAGTATTAAGAGCACTAGATTTAAGGTTAGACTGAAATTATGCGTGGCAATGTGAAAACATTGGTCGAGTATTGCGTACGCATTTACCTCATGAATTTACTTTAAAGCAAAGTATTTCTTTTGACTAGTAAAATTTCACTGGCGCTCATCTTTTAACTCTACTTTTTTAAAACATTTTTTTTTGACATTTTTTGTCTCAGATATAGACTATTTCAAAATTGTTTGTAAATTCGTTACGTACCTACGAATAATAAATAAATTTGTTTGTAAATACAAACGCTACTTACGTATCTATTAAGATTTTAAATCCAACAAAACATAAAAGCATATTTTATTGATTTTGTTATAAAAGTTAAGTAATGGTAAATAATGAGCAATAATAATTTAGTGAAGGCTTCGTAATTGTGAATCATATCTTGTATGAAGTCGGTAAATCCGTCCACGTCTTCAACTATATTATATCGAATGCCTGCAGCTGCATCCTATCGTATCGTAACTCCTCGACCCAGTGTTTTTATACTGCTGTCGCCCTCGCCGCGCCCTCCTGCGCCGATACCAAGTCGACTAAATGGAAAAGCATTCCAGTCGCAATAACTTCAGTGATAACTATCACTAATTATATGTTTTGACTGAATTAATAGATAATAAATAATAAAAACATATAGTAATATACTTAACCTTAGTTCAGTAAGTTATCTCAGATTCGAGTAAAAGACTACACAAATTAGACTTAAATTTTTATGAACATATCTGTATGGTATACATTGTTGGTCTTATCAGAACAAGGAGACAATACTCAGCTCGCTCCGTTGCGCGTGCGCACCTCATTTGCGCCGTCCACCGCCAGCGAAGCGATAAACGAGTGTAATCTTATCAACGCTACGAGTGAGGAGCCAAGGCTATGACGTCTTATGAAATGTAACATTTGGAAAGGAAACCATCGGTTTGTTAAAGGGTCGCTGATGCGTATGCACTTGTTACCACAAGTACCACTGTGTGCAACTAAAGGATAACTGAACAAGAAGTTGTGATAACCTATACAATGTTGTATTATAAGTTAATTATATATGATATACCAGCTATAAGCAACGACGCCACGGAGATGCGATAGCGTGTGTCCAATAGGAATGTACTGGCTATATAAAGATTCTGAGGAAGGAAGCGCGATGTATTCGGGATTACATCTCGAATACAAATATGTGATAAAAAAAAGAAACAAGACAAAGGAAACGGATAAGGGCGATTGCGAAATGCAATATTATTGTTAAGTATTATTATATTACTATATTTGTAAATAGATAATTTTATTAAAAAGATATATTTAATATATTCTATAAAATATAAGCAATTTTCGGATATGTACATAAATTAAAGTGATATTGCTGTATTTACTCTTACTTAATGTGATCGTTAACTGAAATTTTGTACTGTATAACTATTATAAATTTAAATACAACAGATAAAATATAAATATCTAATTTTCGTATTAAAACAGCGCGGTATTTCTAAGTTAATTTCATTAATTCAAATATATTATTAAAGAAGAAATTTGTTCAAAAGATATTATCAATGACAGAGCAAAGACTTGTCTGTGCCAATTTTGTAGGATTATGAGTTTGTTTAAGCTATTTCTAAATCTTTTTCTGATTGTTTCCCTTAGACCTCCATTTTTATTTGTTTGTCATAAAGTTAAATATTACCAAATTTAAGGATGCTGTAGCAATTTGTTAATTATTTTATTTTAAATCATAAAAATCTGGTCAATTTTAACATGTATTAAATATATATACCATTTTGTTACATAATTGTCTGTTTGTCATCTTAATACAAACAGTTGATTTTTGTATTAAAACTGGTATCGATAACACATCTGCCTTCTTAATAATTCATAACTATGTACCATCAATCAATTTTTGTCAATGTTACATTTAACTCTTAGGTGTGCGTTCTTATGCAGATCTCAGAACCATTTCTTGCCAGTATCATTTTTAAATCTCGAGCATTTCAAATTAAAATAAAAAAACCCCGAATCAAAAAATCACTACCTCATCTCGGTAAAATACTATTAACACTTAAACTGTTGATCCGATTTTCATCAAACAGACTAGATAGCTAAGAACCATCGCAAT
Source organism: Heliconius nattereri (assembly GCA_013403645.1). NCBI lineage: Eukaryota > Metazoa > Arthropoda > Insecta > Lepidoptera > Nymphalidae > Heliconius > Heliconius nattereri. The sequence goes on along the minus strand of JAAIXI010000242.1, from coordinate 2,316,634 downwards.
GAACTAGGCTTTTGATGAATAAAACCGCACTTAAATCGGCTTACTCATTCAGGAGATACGGTGCTGCAGGCAGACAGGCCCTTTTTCGCGTCGGGGGTTAAAAATGGAGGTATCATAATGTCATACTTCAAATCAACTTTAGTTCACATATTAAACGAGTGTACTGCAAAATGTACCTGCATATATTACCAAATACATAAATACCAATCTTCTAAATACTAATGATTGCAATAATGGTTGTGATACATGAAGTTAATGTCATAGCTAGTGACGTCATCATGAATAATAATTTGAGGCAAACGAAATTCCGCGCTCATCACACCAAATTGAAATGATCACTTTTAGAATAAGGCGACAACTCAGCTAGCGATTTGACAACTGCCATATTGTAAGGATTTAGATGTAATTGCAATTAGATTAAATTAGCTGTTAGTGATATTTTAAGTTGAAGTCATAACGTAGTATTCGATTATTTTAAGTACAATAAATATTGCCTACTCGTAGGATCCATTTTTCTGGCGCTAACATAACACCGAAGACATCAAAGGCATTACCAAATTAGCCATTCTTCTTTAATTATAAAACTTGTTATCTTACTTAAAATTTTATATACTTTTAAGAAAATATATTATTTACGAAGATTTGCTGAAAACCAAACTTGATCTTACAATTAATATCTCAGAACTGTTTCGAATCTTATCTTTCGCTGTATCGAATACACAATTTAACGCCAAACGTGTTCCTGTTGGCGTAATTTGTATAATATATTTATGATAAATATAAAACTGATATTTTTTTACGTCATAATTCACCGATTTTGTTATAAAAAATTTAAAAGCTTGTAATTAACGTAACCCCCAAAACCAAGTGGTGCTAAATACCCTACTTGGTTATTTGTTTTTCAGATCTCAATTTATTTTGAAGCTATTAGATGTATATTAAAAAAATATATTATATTATGATAGCTCTACTTTGTTTTCTATATAGATAATTAAGATTTGTCTTTTTAATTATTTTAGATAAAGACAACTTTATTTTTCTAAGCAATGTGTACATAGTTTACGTACCTATTAATTTATTTAGCCAAAATTTTGCTCAATATTGTATACACTCGACACCAAAGTCATAATAGTAAAATAATACTTAACATGTTCAGTACAAAAAAAGCATAATTTTACAGAAATATAAAATGCCTTTACTATTAAACATATAAGTTTACAGAGTTGCAAATATCTGTAATAAATGAATTTATTCAGTAAAGAAATACAACGATAAAATTTTTTATGAAATACATCACAAACAAGGCATTCAGACGTCTCTTTTCTATAGTTCGGATTTAGAGAGCCTGATACGAGCCCTAGTCCCGTCTAAGTCTATATTTTGTAATATTTTTGCTTTTACTGGATTGCGTGTTATTAGATGTTTTTATAAAAGAGTGTATTTAATTTATTATTAATATATTTATAATGTGCTGAAAATAAGCGAGATATGTATGTCGTCGCTTGATATTACATCCGTCTACATTTAAAGTTTATTTTATTTAAGTTAGAAATAATTAATTATTATTTAGTTAATCAAAAATTTACTTTTTATTGTACTTAGCTAAAGAGTACCTTTATATAGACAATCGATTATTTCTATAAGAGAGAGGCAAGAAATTTATATCAATCTGAATGTAGAATCATAAAACAGATATTTTAATTTTTTTAAATCACATGTCTAAATTAATAATCGTTTAATAATAAAAATATTAGGATAGATTATTTTTATGACGATGCTGTACAACTATGCATGTAAATATGTTGATTAAGAAACTTATAACGTCTAAATTTTTGATTTCTTTTAAGTCTTGTTTTTTTTAAAGAATTGTATAATATCAACACAAGTTTAAGCAATATCTTCAAGCTAACATAGTTGAACGATAACTGTTTATATGTATCAATATGTATATAAATGGTAAGCGTGGATATAATAATGGTACTGGTTTGATTAATGTATCTTTTTAAGTATTCTTAATATAAATATTCAAAATTATATAAATTGTAATAACAATGATATAATAACTTTTTCAGATTCTTAAAAGAACACATTGTTGAGAATCTGAAATCGTCCTTTATTTCAATATCCATATGTTAAATTGGTTTTAGTGTGTCTAGGAATAAAGCATGCATGCAAACATATAATTTTACGACTATAAAAACCACACTATGATATTATACACCAAGACTAATAACATTTTATGTGGGCAATAAAATTTTATAAAAATATGTCTCCTATAAGTAAATACCTACCACTCGTGTAAAAATTTCAATATAGGACGCGAGGTCCATAGACATTAGATCTTCAGATTAACATAACAAAAATGTCGTTATCCCATAGGCAATTACAAATCGTTTGCCAGGAGATTGGCGTTTATGTTCTGCCATAAATAATAAAGCCTATTTTATACATATGTACATGGATAGGGGTAATTTGTTTGAAGCAGCGGTCCGATTTAGTTTTTCCGCAATCAAAACGTGTCTGGTTAATAGGAAAAATGTGTTTTTTTAGTTAAATGCCTCTTGACTTGATGATATGCACATTTACTTAATGCTAGCATATCGTTGACGCATCGGCTCCATAGTTACCATTAGCTTTAAGTTTTAAAAGGTTGAATTTATTATTATTATCAATTTTAAGGATCGTTTTCCTTTATTAAAAATAATGAATTTGAAATGTTATACTTTGATTGTAAAATGTAGGCGTATTTCCATGTTGTCAATATCACAGCAGTTTTTATCGCCACTGTCAGCTCGGTCCCTCAGAATAATTATATTTTTGACTATTTACATTTATGAACAGAATTCAATTAGTTTTTTAATAAATCTAACGCAATTTGTTTTTGCTTCAAAACGTTCACGTTTTACTCAGTATTTGAAACATGTTAGAGTTGTAAAATTAGATTAACTAGCTGGCAGTTGACCTACTGTGATATTAATAATTTTATTTATTAATCTTCTAGATTATTATTTATAATTTACTGTTACATTTGAGCGTGTATCTAGGTACTCAGATCGTGTTAGATGTAGAGCGATGTTACTTGAACTGTACCTAATGCAAAGGTCCAGAATGTGTTCCAAATTAATCATTTTTAAATTATAAATATTATATAGAAATGTTTTGTTAATAATTATTATTGAAATTGTTTATCAAATTTCTTATATATTGTAATAAAATGTTACGCATATAATAATTGTAAACATCACATATATTTGTAAAAAGATTAAATATGCGCTCTGAGCTCTCTATGTGTGCCGTGTGGTGCCGGTGGGTGCAATTATAATTATTTTTTGCACTTGCAGCACTATATCAGAATCACTCGAACTGTGAAACGTTAGGTATCTACTCATTAAAACAAATGTTGCCGTTCTAACGAAAGTTTATGATAAATTTAAACTACTTCAAATAGACTTCATGTCTAGATTATTATACCTCAATTAATTTTAGAATGAATTTATGTCTTGAAAAATATATAACGATTATTAGTAACACTGTGGCATTATTTCGTTATCCTTTTCTTCTCAAGGCTTTTTAAGGATTTTTTTTCGTATTATTATTACTATTAATATCTAAAAAAATTTTTGTTTCAAAATATTATATATGCACGTAAAAATCTCTACAATGGCGAATATTTTTCCACAAATGTATCGTATCTTCAACTATAAGTATTGTATGGAACAACTCTTGACCTTATATTTATTTCATCATGTTATTAATTGATATAAATTTACAAATATAAAATTTAGATTAAACAAAATTGTTTTAATAATTACCTTAACCTACAAAATACACTAAATAACAATATTAAATTATTCGTGATGTCGAATCTAAAGCGATAGGTATAATATAGGTGCCTATTCTAGTAATATATAATTTCTAGATAGACACTAAAATCGTAATAGCCACACTTTACTTTAACTTACTATTGCCCGTGGCTTTGCCTGGGCTCGATGTTAAAATTAAACTACAATTATATTGTCCCTATCTCTATATAAAAAATCACGGGATGTTGTCGAGATGCTATTAATTTCGAAAATCTGAACAACTGATGTGCAACTCTAGAATCTGCAAGAAATATTAATATAGAACCTTGACAATGTCGGTCAACAGGATGAACATTTTATATTGACATAAAATAAATAAGTTAAGTTACCTAATGACTGCCAAAGTAACCACCACCCATATTCCCTAATAGTACTTACCGGTGTTGGGTCTATGCACACAGAAACGAAAATAAAAAACAAAGATTTGGTTATTATTGGATAAATTTTATAAAAAAAATTGACAAGCTTTTATTTATTTTATAACCCTATGCAAATTTCGGGAGCGTTTTTTAAATATATTAATTTATACACTTTATAACTTAAATTAATTGATTACAAGAGACAGAAGAATCCCGGACTTGTAATGAGCTTAAACTTCAATAATGCTTCAATTTTTGATTTTACATATGTTGTCAATATTCTATCCATATCTTGAATCTTACGTTTTACGGAATTACCAATACTAATACCAATTACCCAATGTAACACCAGAGGAGCTACAGGTGCTTTGCCGGCTTTTAAAGTAAGAGATAGACGCACTTTTTTAATGTACCCATGCCATGTCGACCTGGAAGTATCGCCGCAGGCATATTCATTGACCCCCATTCTAGTACTCCAAATAGTAATTATTTATAAATTTCGTATTTTATAGTATATTACGAGTATAAAAATTGATTGAGCCGAATTGCTGTAAACACTGTGACAACTGCGGGTTCGAATTTCACTCTGGAAAATTTAATATTTACTCGCTCTGGTAACAAGGCATAACGCTTAAGTGCCGATTGAGTTTCGCAGCTCAAAACGCAATGCCTCTTGTAAAACTAGAGAACAGAAGCATCTTAATGGGATTCCGGGTTCTTTCTGCCTATCCTGGTTTTTGTGATATACAACGTGAAGGTAAAAAAAAAACACTTTTTGCTGTTTGGTCAATGTAAAACCAGCATTATAAAATTCAAGTTTCAAGTCTAAAAATATTTGTATCCACCTCGTTCTACGTATAAGGGTACATATTGCTCAGTAAATTTTTAAGTGAACAATCCGAATTTCATATTGGCAGCAAGAATGTCAATGTCAATTATGGAAATATCGTCTTTGAGTTATCTGTGTAATGTTGTTTATTGAATACTGATACTGAGTGATTATTAAGTTCATATATTGTGTCACAAACTATATATTAGTAATGGTTGTTTAATTTAATTATTTTTTACTTTTACTCTATTTTCAGCTCTAAGTAAACTAATAATACACTAATCATCAATAACTAACAAGATTCAACAATGGGCGCCGTATTAGGTTTATGTTCAGCAGCTCAGGTAATACTAATCAATAAATATTCTTTGTTCGTGTTGGCTCCATCTTTTAATATTATGAAATTTATGTCAAGCAAGCAAGCACTAAACTAATATAATATAAACATTTTTACAAATAATGTTCCTATTTCGTCGACAATGATACTTAATGAGAGTTTTACACAAAGTGACCTTACAAACTATTGATTAAGTACATCTCTCTTCTTTAGAAGAAAATGTTCATCTTTACGTTCTTTTATTATATGTGATTTCAAATTAAATAATTAAATTACAGTTGGCTTGCTGCTGTGGTAGTGCAGCATGCTCCCTTTGCTGTTCTGCATGCCCTTCATGCGCCAATTCAACTTCTACTCGCCTTATGTACACCCTCATGCTACTACTAACAGTGGTAGTGGCTTGTATTACTTTAGCTCCTGGATTACATGAAGAAATGAAAAAAGTAAGACTATTAATAAATAATATTATAAAAATCAAATCAGCTTTACACTGTTTCCCTCACACAGCAGAGTAGTCAGAGGGAACCCAGTGTTAAGATAATCCGTTCCTCACTTTCTGCAAAATTTTGGATGCTTTGTATGTTGACTGGCTGAACTCGAAGCTTGCGTCACACCCGGTACCTTATAATTTTAGATATAAATATGAAATATAATGTAATGAGAGGAAGTCATTTATTTTATTGACATGTTATTAAAACATTTTAGGTACCATTTTGTGAAAATTCTACAGGGATAGTACCAGGAAGCTTTAAAGTAAACTGTGATCAAGCTGTTGGATATTTGGCTGTTTATAGGTAATATTAATAGTCAAAGTAAATATTGTGGTAATCACCAAAAGAAATTTCTTTTTTTATAATCTACCCTATATCTAGTGCCTCAACACTCATTTTATAAATCAGATCAAAATCTCAGGAGGGTATAAGATATTAATATAGAATGAATTCTAACAATGTTATGCTTAATAACAATTACAAAATAATAAACAAGTAGATTAAATTATAAACTCAATCAACATAGGCTAGTAATAAGTAATATTATACAAAGATCTGAGCTTATACCTTACTATTGTTATATCTATTATATTTACATACAAGGCAACACAAATATTAACAATCACTAAACATTAAACAGGTCAGGAATTAGATCTTTTTCTTGATTTTTAGAGACTAAACATCTGCGCTTAACAAACTGTCTGTCTCAAACTTAAGTAAATTCTTTGATTTTTTTTTGTTTACTGCCTCTCCTTGATAGATTTCTGTCTTTTCAAAGATTGTAAAAAGGGATTTTCGATTCTTAAAGAAACATAACATCGTATTTTTATAAACTTAAAAAATAACCTAGCTATTAAGCATAATACATTTGTTTTTGTTTTTTCAGAATCTGCTTCATAACATGTCTATTTTTCATATTTATGGCAATTATTATGATAGGAGTAAAATCATCAAAGGATCCTAGAGCTGGAATACAAAATGGGTAAAATTATTTTTTTATTAAATGAGTAATAATTTTCAAAAAGAAATTGTATGTCCCAAAAGTAATTGATTTTTCTTTTGTTAGTTTTTGTTAGCATTTAACAAGCAATGTAATTGCTTTATTAGTTTTTGTAGATAATGGTACAGCCCCATTTATGTGCGAGACCAACTTGCATTTGTTTCTTAATTAACCTACACTAAAACATACAAAATTTAATAGTATAAAAATAATTTACATAAATGATGGTTTGTTTGTTGAGTTTGATATTTTATTTTAGATTTTGGGGTATTAAATATTTGGTTGTAATTGGAGGCATTATTGGAGCTTTCTTCATCCCTGAAGGTAGTTTTGGATATACCTGGATGATTTTTGGAATGATAGGAGGCTTCTGTTTTATTGTCATACAGCTTATTTTGATTATCGATTTTGCTCATGCATGGGCTGAGAAATGGGTCTGTAAGTATATTATATTTTTATTAATTTCTTTAATTGGCTATTTATAAATTCGATTGAGGTTGTTGTAGTCCGAAAACATAAGTGTTTGACTGTGAATGCGATATATTTAATATTTTGATTCCTTCCCTCTGGAAACGACTCATAGCGCGGCCGTCAGTTTCGTCACTCAACACACAATGCCTTGAGAATGTCGTGATGGGAATGGAGTATCTCAACACTTGGTTGAAGTATAGTTAATACCATATCTACAATATAAATTGATACAAAAATTACTATTACATCATCTCTAAAATAACAAAGTATTTAACGGTCGTGGGTTGGATTCCCACTCAGAATATTTAACTATTTTCATTTATTTGCCTTAGTAGTAGTAAGAAGAAGTAGTAAGAAGAAGAAAGTGTCAAAAATTGGACGATAGGTGGGGAACTGAGTATTTAAACACTTTGCTTCCTCTGCTTACCCTTCTATATGTGGCATACAGTATGCAATAAATTATTATTGCAGCTAATTACGAAGAGAGTCAGTCCCGAGGCTGGTATTCGGCGCTGTTATTGGCGATGTTGTCGTGCTATGCGCTCGCTCTTACCGGCATTGTGCTACTATATGTTTACTATACTCAGGTGAGAAAAGAAAGTACTTAGCATTCCATGGATTTTGATTGCGTCATGTGTTGTGCTGCAGGCGGAGGAGCTTAGAACAGTGCCTGGGACTTGTGATCCATATGTAGGTTTAAGGAGCCACTTTAAACATGCTTTATTGTTTACTTCCACTTTTTAATATGGTCCCCCCATTTTCGAAGTAGTTCGACTAGCAAGCCTTCTATGTATGTTTTAGAAATTAATTGATGATAGCTCAAGACAAGTATATTTTGTTAAAGTATACAGATATTTCGCTATTTTTTCAGTCCTACTTCTACCACATAAAAAATAATTTTTAACCTGTTCCTGTCCTGACCAACAGTAGGCTTGTTTATTTATTTCCATTTTAGTAAAAACTTTCATGAAGTAATATATGTATTTAGAATGTTTTTGTACCTTCACTTTTTAGCACTTAAATAAATTATAGAATTAAATTTTGATACTTGAGCAATGACTGTTATTAAAATTTATTCAGAGAATAGTTTTCTGTCTATAGGAATATCAACATTTTTATTTCTTAAAAACCCCAATTGCAGGCTAGTGGCTGTGACTTATCCAAGTTCTTCATATCCATCAACCTGATCCTCATGGTGGTGGTGAGTGCGGTCTCCATACTGCCTTCAGTTCAGGAACATCAGCCTCGCTCTGGCCTTTTACAGTCTGCTGTAGTATCACTGTATGTAACCTATCTAACATGGTCTGCATTGTCGAACTCCGCTGGCGAGTGTAATGCCAGTATTGGAGAAGGTGATAAGGTAAATAATTATTGTTATAAAATCAAAATTAAAACATTCCTTAATCAATTAGGTTTTTACAAAAGATTTTTTGGTTGCCAAATTACCTACAAATGTCAGTAGTGTCTTTCCTGAAGCAAGCTTTATATTTACTATAAGATCAATCTGATCCATAGTGAGTGGAGCAATGTTTGACTCTAAAAGGAATTGTTGTGGGTTCAACTCCCAATTTAATTGAATGTTTAAAATAATAATGATATTCAAATTTTTTTAATTAATTATAGTTATATATAAGTTTTTTTAACTATATTCCTGTTTATGTAGGTCTATATTTATGTGAAAGACATTGATATTTAAGTATATACTTTTACATAATTATAGTTTATTTATTTAATACAATTATAATATGTTACTTATGTATTTAATTATTATATATGGCTCTTATTAAAAAACGCTTAACCAGGACCCTGTGGAAGATATTTATTGGGTATGTACTGCAAAATGGAAAAAAAAATAGTTTTAGATTCCACCTGCTTGAAAATTGCCTAATAATTTTTGGCACTTTCGAAATTCTTTCATTATTTTTTTTTAATCATGTTCCTCTGAGCTGGTTTCATTCGAAACATATCAAATCTACCAATTAAATAAACATAAATATAAGAAATCAATACTAGTCTTAAAGTTTTCAAATTTCAACTACTTTTTATTTATTTATTTTCCGTATTTATTCACCACCACATGTACATAATGCAGCATTCATTCTAATAGCTTTATACAATATGATTTTTTTCTTGCTAAACTTAACTATTTGTTGTTATTAATTCTAATAATTTTGTTGGAACTAACACGCAACAATGACGCCATAGTGACGTAAGCGGTGTAGTGGAATGGATCCTCACCGATTGAATTAATCATTTTTATTTCCTCGCTCTCGTAACAAGAGAAAACGCGGCGTTGAGTTCCGCTCCTCAGCACACAATTTCTCGAAAATTGGGTAGACGAACTACCCAATTTTCGAGTTCGAAGTTCGAGTAACGGTGTTCCATACTAGATTCCCTCTGAAGCGATACAGTGTAAAATTAAAGAAAATTATAACGATTCTCTTTTCTACAGTCGTCGTTTGACAAGCAATCTACAATCGGTCTGGTCATCTGGATATGCAGCGTCCTATATTCATCTTTACGCACCGCCTCCTCCTCCTCTAAGATCACTATGTCTGAACATATCCTAGCTAAAGATGGCGCTACAGGTATGTATTTTTTGATAATGTTTTATATGTAATTATAAATAGAAAAAATCACAGTATTTTTATTGATTTTGTTTTTGTTTTAACGGTCTTAATATTTACACATTTTTTATAATACTTACAAAGAAAGTCTAATTTGTAAGATTTTTTTATTTCTGGATGTTTTCTAGTAAAGTTTTTTTAATATTGTAATTTTTCGTGTAAATTTATCCAATATACTAACTCAATACTCTCTGGGATCATATCGCGGTGGCGCACGGCGCAGGCCAAGGAGGGCTCATTGCTAACGAAGGTAAAGTCATCGTCCATACATTTGTTATACAGAAGTTTGTGAGTCTTGTTTACGGGTCTTTGTTATCACAATTTTCTATTATAGATAACTTAGCTTCACGCTGTATATCGCGCATAGCAAGGTAGGCAGTGGGAACATGGGAACCTAGTGTTATGATACTCCGTTTCCCCCACTTTTCGAATTTTGGACAGGCATAACATGTCGTTCAATCGTTTTATTTACATGCAATATTTAAAAAAATAATCAAAAGATATTAATTACTAATTTCTGACGGATTAAAAATGTTTTGTCGTTTTATATCCGTATGTATTATTTAAAAAAAACTATTATATTATGGTGACAAAGACTATTATCGTAAGACCTATAAGGCTCCGACTTCGGAACTTAACCTAACTACAACGTTCAAACGCTGGGTATTGAGATGCTTAAAAATAGACTTATGGTCGTCTCATCATATAGCGTTGTTCAAACATTAATGCTTTTAATATTTACATTATGTGGACGGTAAACCAAAGCATTATGTAAAAGTAATTCATTATATATAACGCACAATTTATTTTGATATTAATCTCTTAATTTAATAATTTTGAAGCACCTCTGGAAAATTAGGAACAATAGTATTAAAAACATCACACGTTAGGATAGTGTGTAGTGTGATATCCACATTTAGATAATTCATGTCGTTACTTTGTGGATGGAGTGTGTGAAAATCATTAGTTATTTTATAAGGGACCGTGCATTAATCACCTCGCTGTTTTTTTAGCATTTTTAACCCCCTTCCCTTGGTAATATGTGGGGAAGTTACGAAAGCCTCAATCATACTGCAGATGATTTTTGAATTTCCATCATCATTCGAACATTCTCACTGGATCTACAATTTTTGTCACTTGTCCGATACTATTTATTTATAATATAATATAAAACATTGCTTCACATTATTCATATTAGTAGGGAAAATGTAATATTGCGTACAGTACAGTCGACGAGTCGTGGGCGCCCTGAAGTTAGTTTCGTTGCCGTTGGCTATACAGACCTTACTTTAAGATGATTTCTTATTATTTTCTTCCCGAGTACACAGTGCGCTACAGTTCAGAAACCTAGCCTAGCCTAACTTCACAGCGTCCACGACTCGTCAACTGTATTGTATAGAATGCTAATATTTGCATGTTGGCACGCTCACTGAGAGCAGGGTATGATTCTATAGAGGGCGATGGGGGCGAATCAGGCGAGGAGACTAAGGTGTTCGACAATGAAGGTGACAGTGTGGCCTACTCCTGGACCTTCTTCCACGTCATGTTTGCACTGGCCACGCTTTATATCATGATGACACTCACCAATTGGTACAAGTATGTAGATTTTATTCATTTCTACAGTTATATTTTGAATATAAATATTGGATTTAAATTTGCGTTTTGTCGAATGTGGTTTTAATACATCGGTCAAATTAATTGTAATATGTTTTTATTAGTTATGAATAAACATTTAATAAGAAAAAGTCCTTTTAATTAACTAAAAGTGAATTATTGAATTGAAGTATGTTTTAATTTGTCTATCTAAACATATAAAGATATGTGATATATTGAGACTTGTCAATAGACTTTATAAAAATAAGCAACATTTTAATATAAGTTTACAAATTATATATTATCAATATTTTCCATAGCCCGAGTTCCCAGCTGTCAAAGGAAAATGTGGCCTCCATGTGGATCAAGATCACGTCTTCGTGGCTCTGCATCGGCCTCTATACGTGGACCCTGGTCGCACCCGCCATGTTTCCTGACCGCGACTTCAACTAAACATTGTTATTTAGTCCTGGCTTCAATTAAATATATAATATACCTCAAAATAGTAAAATAATAGTGCCACTTTTTAGATCTAGTCTGGAGCTTAATAGATTATTTTCTTGTTACAGAATAAAAACAACATATTTTTGCTTATAATTAGTTTTAATACTTATAATATCAAAGTAGAATTCAAAATATGTATAAATTCTATAAACGTCTTATACTACTCATATTAGTGCCAGGACATATTATAGTTATTGAGATTCTTTTGTAAATTTAAGCTTCTTTATTCATTAATGGATCTCATTTTCTTTTATAAGCTAGCATACTATCTCTAAAACTTCAAAACATTCTGTATCTTGCACTTTTTTTCATTATTTCGCAATTTCTTCACCTTTATTTAATCGAATTTAAAACGTTATCCTAGCTTTAATTGTTAAAAAATATATATATGTAGTATCCTTAAAGGCAATGTAAACAATTGTATTTTTAAGTAAACATTTTAGTTTGTACCAAGTGTTTTTTTTAATCTAACTCCTCAATAGGTTACAATCTTTTGAGTTCATTATCTTTTTCAACTGTGTACTTTAACAGTTTCGCATATCTTTTAAGTAACTTCCTCCAATAACATGTCACATCTTTATCTGTAAGATTATCCCAAATATGTTGAAATCCTCTTTCAGCAATTTCTTTTGCTAATTTATCATTATCTTTAAAATATAATATTAATTTTGTGATTTCTTCCTGACTGGCTTTTGGACTAATTGGTACATAATGTATCCAAGGTTTCAAAGAAGGATAAAAAAATTCCAACCATTCATCACCAACATGGAACACTAATGATTTACATAAAAATAAATGCTTTAAACGGAAACTCGCTGCAACACCCCTGTAGTTGAATAAATATTTATATTTGCAATGGTCTTCAAATGACACTTCCGCTGCTGGAGGAGCATGTAGAGTATCCTGAAAAATGGAAAAAATTAAACACAATGTTGAGAAGAACATTCCTAGGTACAAATATTTTGGGCATGCCAAAAAAATGAGTGATGATAGAAATGTAGAGGAATGTTTATGAGGCAAGAGTGTGTGTTCGTTCGAAAAAGAGGCAGGGGAGACCTTAGTCAACTTTCTCGAAAAACAATACCAATGATGTTGGAGGGAGATCATGTAAGAAGCATGAGGATGCCCTAGGTGTCATGTACGAAGAGGTTGATGACAGTGTAGGAGGTGAAAGAGATATCCAGAGATTGTGTTTGGCATTCTGTTCTCTATGGCTATCCTGCTAGAAATATATTGTGAAGCTAAAAATTATAAATACTATCTGTTATATATAATTTATAGAGTAATATTGTGTACCTACATTGACATTTATATTTTATACTTGTAGTGTGGGGTACTTTGAAAATAAATCAGTTTGCTTTATACTTCAAACTCTTGGTATCGTTTTACTATCTATATAAAAAACTTACTGAATCAGATTTCCAAGCTTGGTTCTTGGTATATTGAGCATCTACAAGTTCTGGATGTGATCTACTCAATAAAATTAAATTATCCCGTTCCTCACTAGTTCTTGATCCTCGAAAGAAAACTTTTTCTTGTTTCTTCCCCCACGGCCATCTGCATTTTTAAAATATTTTTTACAGAGGCTTACTGAATTTGCTTAAAGATGTGATAATACAAGACATTAATATATCTATTTAAGTAATGTTTGTGTATGTTTAAGTTCTTACTTTTTAGCAGCTGCAGAAATTGATATTCTATGTTTGTCCCACCTCCCTATTCCAGTTGGGTATAACTGTATAGCTGGTCCACCTTCCCAAAAACTCCATGTAGGATACATTATGTCGTAGTATTCTTTTGTCTACAGAATAAAACTTATATTAGGCACAAAGGATTGTCTATACATATAAATAGACTTGGAAAGTTTTTAACTTTAGAAGTAATTGAGAAAAAAAGTGACACTTAAATACAATAACTATTATGTAGCTACTATGAATCAATGCAATCATAATCTCTTATAACATAGTAAATACTTAGGATTAACCTTACTAAATGAAAAAACTGGTCCTTTTGTATGTCCCCAAGCCTGGTTGAGTTGTGGCCAATCTCTTGTATTAACAGCTAATTCTATATTAGGAAGTTTAGGGGCAAGAATTTTTAAATAATGTTCAATACCACTACACCTAGCTGGGAAATGGCAATCTTTAGCTCGGAATAACTTGCCATCAATTATCTGTAATTGTATAAATTTCTTTTCTACACAAATAATCAACATTGCATTATATACATTTGATGACAAAATGCATTTGCTACTTACTTGATATTTAGTACCTTTTGCGACTGCAATATTAAACATTTCTTTTGTTATTCCTTCACGAAATGGTTGAAGGTCTTTATATATTACCTCTTGGTGACAACTACAATTTGCCTGAATACACGGATTGTATTTAGATACAGCAAGTTCCACTATTTTAGTAAAATCTGCGTCCCAGTCATTTATTTCTAGAAAAACATAATTTGAATTATATACAGCGAATGCATGGTAAATAACCGTATAAAATTTGATAGTGCACCTTTGCTGTATTTGTTATGGTTTTCTAAACATGTTCCATCTTTAGCACAATATTCAGCATCGTTATTACATTGAATAAGGACAATTAAGTGAAATAATGAAAAATATTGTTTAATATTATTCATTTTCGAATAGTTTAGACGTTTTACTTTTACATTTAATATAACTTTAGATTTTGCGGCAAAGTACAAAAAAAAACAAATAGAGATTTAACTTGTCGTGTCAGAATTTGACTTTAGGGATGCCCGACGATCATCGATTTTCGATGAACATCGATGTTGCATTAAATAACACAATCGAAATTTAGTTGCGTGATTTCGAAATTGTTATTTTTACAGACATTAGTATAGGTCCTTTCATAAAAAGAATTGAGATATATAATGCATTTTTACGCCCTAATGTTTTAAATTTTCAATAGCGTTTTTGATTTTGTTTTGAATAAAATGTCGTAATATTATAATTGATTTTTTATTGATGACGATATATCATTTGAATAAATGTGTTCTGTGATCATATCAGACAAGATGGACAGCTGAATGCCTCAACAGAAAACACAACACACTTACTCTTTACAACAATAGCTGGAGTATTAATATTTATGAAGAAGAATCTTTAGTATTTAGTTAAAATAAATAAGATTTATCAGTTCAGACCAAAGAAAAAATAAATATCTTTAATATCAACCACCTATAATGTTTGTGCAAGGTCTCACAAACTGCACAAATGATATAATGATTACCATAAAAATATAACTGTGTAATGAAATGCGTAGGAATCAATATTATTATAATTTATTATTAAAATGTAATACATATTTGTGATAAATATAAATATTCACAATTTCATTTACTAGAAAAAGAACAATATATAAATGCTGGATTTTTTGTATTAAAAAAAACATTTGTTTACTAAGAATAGCACCTGAACCTTCTAACAAGGCTGTTACCAAAATACAAAAATGGTCCCAAAATTAAGGAACAAATAACAAATCTAAGTAATTAATTTTATTTACTGCTTGCTCTTATTTAATTATTCTTATATTTTATTTGTTAAGTTTACGTTCAAGCTGCTCAGCAATGGCTTCAAGAAAGTCTTCAGTGTTCAAGTACATTCCTTCTTTAGTGTTGGCCATTCCATGAATGCAGATAACTAGATCTTTGGTCATTTTACCACTGTCAATGCACTCAACACACGCCTAAAATGGACAAAGCAGAAAAATATAATTACCAAAATTAATATTATAAACATCAACAATATATTTCAAAAATTGGATGTACAGTGGGGAATAGAGTGTCTTATTAAGATTCCTCCGCCTACCGCGGTAGAGAAACAAAAGTAATAAATCATTAATCTTTTTTTAAAAAAAATTAAGATAAATCATTATCCTAAGCTAATTTTAACAATTTCACACTTAAACAACTACAATAATATTTGGTCATAACAATAATTACTATGTAATCTTGTCGCCAATTTCATTTCAATTCCTGACATAATGATAACTGCGCAATACAGGATGTTATAATCTTAATCACTTTAGGTAAAAAGCTAAATATAGCTTTATTAAAAATATTTTTAAAATTAATATAAATTAAGGTGTTTAAATATTCTTATACGTAATATAGAAGTCAATATTAAGGTAAAATATTGTAATATATGTATTTTTAATTACAGGATTTCATTTAGTAACATCTTTATTAAAATACTTTAGAGTCTATGAGGTAGTCACACAGTGACCCAGGATGTGGACTGAGTCGACGATTGTGAGTTTGATGCCTATTCGGGAGTATTATTTTCATTTCACCTCTTTAGTAATAAGACAAAATGCAGCATTGTATTTCGCCACTGGACTCGTCATGCCTGGAAAATGGGGAATATAGTGGACCTACACTAGGTTCCCTCTGCCAACCCTGCTGCCCATGGGATACACAGTGAAGACAAAAAAAATTATATACCTCTTCTAAACCAATAGCAAAACGTTCCAAATCGGGTGTTCCGTCCAGCTTAGCACGATGAACCAGGCCTCGAGTCCACGCATATATAGATGCGACAGGGTTAGTGGAAGTAGGCTTTCCCTGTTGGTGCATGCGGTAGTGACGCGTCACTGTGCCGTGAGCTGCCTCCGACTCGACTGTACGTCCATCTGGACACATGAGGACTGAGGTCATCATGCCTAATGAACCGTAGCCCTATAATAAAATCAATGTTGTAATTATAGATAATATTTTGATTCGGTAAAAACAATTTTCTCTTATTAGCAACTATAAGTGTAAGTTAAAATAAATTAAAAGGTAATAAGCATTTTTTTACTATAAAATCAATGTGTTAGTTTTAACAATTGTGATACTACTTTTTAGAAAACATAAACATTTGAACGTAGCGTGATTTGAACCATACGTTCTAATCAAGCTACGAGCGCTTAGATAGTTTCCAAGCGGCTTCAAATACCGCACCATTCAATTTGTATATGTTTTCTACAAAGTATTTTTCTTTCCTAAGTGTGGAATAACACAGGATTTATTTACTAAGATGGTAGGTTTTTTTAATTAAATTGATATTAACTAAAGCAATACGACATATTGAAAAAAAATTGTACCTGTGCTACAACATCAGATTGCACATCACCATCATAGTTCTTGCAGGCCCAAACAAAACCACCCGAGCCCTTAAGTGCTTGTGCTACCATGTCATCAATTAACCGGTGTTCATACCAAATCTTGGCTTCTTCAAACTGCTTCTTATACTTGCTATAATTTATGAATTTTAAATTAAAATATTTAATATAAATTATTAGAGATGCGCTGAATATTCGTTTGGTATTCGGTATTCGGCATGTTTTTCAATATTCGTATTCGGCCGAATTATTCGGCTATGGCGCCGAATATATTCTGTTCGAGTATTTCTATTTACTTGGCTGCACGATACAGTAGAAATGAAATATTAAACGTCTTATGTAAGATTTAAGTTATTATTATAAGTCAAATGAGTGAATATTTGTGCGTTTTTCATTGCTAATACCAAAAAAAATATATTAACCGCCCCTCGTAGATCAGATAGAAACATACATATTGTACTATTTATAATTAATTAATGGTAATTTTGGTGCTGAATACCAAGCTTCCGTCCCTTTCCAGTCTGTTGCATTTTTCTCCATATAAGTTCCCTGTTTTCAAAAATAGTCGTTCGTTATACACACTATTACCAGGAGTACTTTTTTATGAAAAGAGATACAGAAACAAGCGTACGGGTCACCTGATAGTAAACGACCAGTGAGTAGCGACCCACGACCTCGTCCGGACCCATGACACCAGAGGAGCTACAGGTGCGTTGCCGGCTTTTAAGGTGGAGATAAAGGAGCCTTTTTGAAGGGACCCCAAATTATATCGAAATGGAAGGACTACATGGAAGTTCTAAAACGCCACATGAGATTCCTTTTAAAAAATGTAATATATTGTAGAGGTCCTTCCCTGTTTGTCATAGTTCCAGCTCACAACTTTCTGGAGCAGAAAATATCATTCGAAATAGGGCGTCCAACAGTGTTGATAGGCAGATTCTAGTACATTTGGATAATTTTTGAAATTTCGTGGTTTCGGGTGGCGGTGATGTACGGCCCGCTCGTTATCTAGCCGGCGATGGCCGGCGATACATGTTAAAACCTGTTTACGCGACAAAATAACAAATTCAAATATTCTTTATTCAAATAGGCAATTATTATAAGCACTTTTGAATCGTCGAATGAACATATGAACAAAAAGCTACCACCGGTTCGGAAGGCAGTTCTGCTGAGAAGAGCCGGCAAGAAACAAAGACATACTAAACCGAATAATTCGGCCGAATATTCGGTTCGGTAAAGTTTAACCCGAATAGTATTCGGTTAATCGGTCAAACCACCATTCGGCGCATCTCTATAAATTGTAATATTTTATGATAAATATTATAATATTTTAGGAAAAATATTTGAAAATGTCAAGTATAATAACATTAACTCCATATTTATGTTATTTGAATAGTTATAACATTAACAATATATTTGTTATAGTTAATAATACATAATGGCGTAGTAGTATTACTAACTCCACAAGACAATTAGTCGAAAACTAAACGATTTTATATTTATTTCAAATAATAGTTATAACGAAATGTTTCGTTTTCTGTTCCTTTAACGCAGCAAGAAACTTACCCGTCATAAATTTCTTGGAAAATATCCTTAAAGCGGCCGTCGTATTTTTTCAAAATAGTATTTTTTGTTGACAAATAAAGTGGCCACTTCTTTTGTAATGCTACCTGCAAGAAAAAAACTTATAGAAAAAAGAATAAATTATGAATGTGGTTTAAACGTGATATTTTTTATTTTACCTGGAAACTCGAGTGTGCGAAGGCACGAATGGATTCGTCAATATTGTACATGCCCATAGCAACACCGGGTGACTTGTAATCGTACAAAAGTCGCTTCTCCACAGAACCGTCTTCTGCTGTGAATACCAACTCCATCTATTTAAACAAACATCTATTAAAACTTACTTTAAAACCTAAGACGCAAAAATTTTAAAAATATCCAAATTATTTTTATCCTAGATATCAGATATTTTTTTATTTGGAATAACTAACAAAAACTAAATTTTGCAATAAAGGAGTTTTAGGAATTAGCAAATATATGCAATTTATAAAAGCTTTTTTAAATAGAGGCCAGTCGTGGCGCAGAGGCACAAAGTGTGACTTTAAGCGCGACTGGTTATGGGTTCGATCTCCACTGTCGAAACAAAGCGTGTTATCGGCGGAAAGTGGAGAACGGAGTGACTTAACACTAGGTTCCCTCTGGCTACCCTGCTGTATGCGGGACACAGCGTGAAGCAGATTTTTAATTTTGATTCAAAATTCTTTTGTACTCATATCATACCTTGCCAGGTTTAGAAATAACAATGTCTTGGGCCTTATACTGGTCACCGTGAGCGTGACGACCGATAACAATACCGTTCGTCCATCCAGGAACTACACGAGGAATGCTTTTACATAGAATGGGTTCACGGAACACGGTACCGCCGAGAATGTTTCTTATAGTTCCATTTGGGCTAAGCCACATTTTCTTCAGCTTGAATTCTGAAATTATCAAAAATCTCAGCACCTTGATATATTATATTTTAGCAGTAAAAAAAATGTAATGAAAAATTTAAGTTTATTAATAAAGATCTTTGAGTTCTATTGTGAAGCAATTACTCAATTTTAAAAATTTGTAAATTATATAAATCACTATTTTTATTTGGTCATATACCTTCCACTCGCTGTTCATCAGGTGTAATAGTAGCGCACTTAATACCAACATTGTGTTTCAGAATAGCGTGTGCCGCATCGATTGTGACCTGGTCATCAGTGGCGTCGCGGTGCGGGAGACCCAAATCGAAATACAAACTTTCTAGCTATAAAAAAAATATAGAGAAAAATATGGCTAAAAATATACATAATATTTCTATGTACTTCGCAAAGAATCTTAAGAGATCGATGATAATGTACAACTAAAATCAATTGCTTACAATTGATTTCATCAATCAAAGGATACATGTATGACTGTAACGCGACAGGGTTCGATTTCCACTTGAAGAAATGAAATATTTAATATGTTCATTTTTTCGCTTCGGGTTCTGCGACTCAACATACAATGTCTCGAAAATTCGGTGAGAAATGGGGAACATAGTGTCTTAATACTAGATTTAATCTCCCTACCCTGTTATATGCAGGACACAGTGGTATGAAGAGGTGAAGGATGAAGATAGAAAAAATTAAAGTTATTATAATAGTCCTGACAATGTAATGTAACCCAAAATTATTTCAATGTCAACAAAATTTCAAAATCTATTAGCTAAAGTTACAAATAGTATACAACAATGCTCCAGTAAACAAATGATAAGAAAGTCATACAAAATGATAACTTGCATTAGTGATAAAGGTTAAACACTGGAGTAGATAAAGAATTATTTAAAGAAGAACAATTAAATAGAATGAACTAAAATGTCATAAAGGTTAAAAAATAACTTTTTAAATACAGATGTGTGTGAATCATATATGGACAAAACAACAATCATGAGTTACTAAAACCTGTTCTTTTTAATAAACTTACATGTCCTCATTTTATTTGCTGCTGTGAAACAACTTTCAATATTGTGGTATTTATTAAATTTTAATATTATTTAAAATTGAAAAAAAATATTTTTATAGAATGTAGAAAAATTATAACTCAAGAAATATGCAAAATACTAGAAATAATGAGGTTATAAAGGCTAGTCACAGCATAGAGCCACAAAGTGTGACGGCAAACGCGACTAATCGTGGGATCTATCCGCACTTGAGGAAATTAAATATTCAAGTTAATTTATATTTCCATTTCTTCACTCTGGTGTTGAGGCATAGCACATCCAACGTCCAACGTATTACCAGATAATACTAGTTCAGATTTAGAATCTCTAATTAAAAATGTTTTTTACTTAGAAATATAAAGTGTGAGCGTTGGGACAGTACAGATAGTACAACTATAAAGAACATCTCAAACTCTAAAAAAATAATAAGTTAATCTGAAAAACTTTATTTTTTGCAACATAGAAATTTACGTAGATAAAAATATTTTGCAAATGTTATATCCCAAATTATAAAAATATATCATGGCTTCAATACACATGTAAGCAAATATGATATGAAATGAATGACGTAGATACCAATTAAACTAATGATCTTTAACAAGTCTAATATAAGTTTGCAATCTATAGTCTATATACTTACATTTTTTAGTGTTTAAAGGATTGTACCAAAAATATTGTATTTAATATTTCAATAATGTAAAAATATTATTAATATTAAAAAACATTGCTGTTATTATTTGGAGTACATGAATTAGAATTTAAAAGTGGTGGTTATTAATATTTACCTTGACATAAGGAAATATAAGCTTTTCTTTAATTTTTTCCCAAATGATTCTTGTCATTTCATCTCCATCCATTTCCACAACAGGCTTTGAGGCAACAACTCTTTTTGAAGCATCTAAAATAAAAATTTAATCATATATTTTATTTCTATTAATGCAAAAGAGGTATTCTTATTAAAAAATGTAAAAAAAACATTAGTAATCTGTCAGAAAACTTATCAATTTAAATGTTTTTGTCAACATTTCTTATACTTCGTTTATAAGAAATGAGTGAAGGCCTTAGAATAACTTTTTTATACATAAATTTTAATAATAATGAAAAAATTAGTAGCATAATCACATAAAGGTTGATTACTTTTTATGTAATTATTTATTATTTTATGTAATAGATCATAAAAATATTATTTGTTAATTATTTTTATAAATAAAATACTTACAATTCCTCGTAGACGTAATAGTTTGATCAGAAACATATTTAAATAGGCGCTTAACATTGTTTCCAGCCATTTTAAAAAAAATAAATGAATAGTTATAAAACACGCGAAAGAACAAGTAGTCAAAGTCAGACTACTTTTTTTAAAGTACCAATTTAACGTCCACAGCTCCGCGTGTATACGTGTCACAGTTGTTCGTACGCGCATACTGTATCTGTATGCAGGTAGTATATACAAATAAATTTCGTCACAGAGTAGTAATTTAAACAGACATCTTTTATTTAATTTTTTAAAAACGAAAACGAAACGAAAACTAGAAAGGTGTTAACTATATTTTTTTGTCGATTTTATTTTTATTTCGATGATTATTATCACTATCTTAAACGTATTTATTTAAAAGACTTCATATACTTTAGTGAGAAATAAGCTTACAATTATCACTAATACTTAAATACATAATTGTTTGGCTTACAATTGTTTTATTTACACATAACGCATACATTATAATAACAATATAACTGGTCACTGTGTGCACATGGAAAATATATGAGAGTATCTATTAGGGAACATTTATCAATGTAATAGGACTGAAAATAATAATTTTTAAAATGTTTGTGTAAGTTAATCTCAGAAACGGCATAACTCATTTCAATGTAGTTATTATTTTTGTATTTTGACAATTTTTTCTTAATATTTAGTAATCTTTTTTCAACCAGTTAAATAAAATGGTTATATCAATTCAAAGTATTTTATTTAATAATATTGGTATAAAATAATTACTTTATTGAGTTGGCTGAATTCATAGTTATTTTTAATGGATATTATCTGTAAATTTATAATTTGTACTACTGAACTAATACGTAAACAAATTACAATTTGCAAGATTTAGAAATAATGTAAACTTCAAATCTAGAATAGCTTATTGATAGGGATAAGTCATAATTTTGCCAAATTCTTCAATTTTACTTTCCTACAGACGAAGTCGCATATAGCTGACATGGTATGCAATTAAAAAAAGTAACTACAACAAATAGTCATATCTACTTTGTGTATTACTCTATGCGCCGAGTGAGAGCGAACGAGGACGGCCGGCGCGCAACGACACCCGGCGGCGGCCGGCTCCATCCGTCCTTCTTGTTCGCTGCAATAATAATATTCGGCGCTTTCTGTACGGCTTGGTTGACTATTAGCTGTGTTCAAGCTCATAGTCGTCTTTTTTTTAAATATTATATCACATTTTAATCCACATTTAACACAATTTAACAAGAAATATAAAACAGAGGAAAAAGATTTATGTGATACATTTTCTGGAAGCACAGATGTTCATTGGAGTTCGTATTTTCAGAATATAATAAAGGTAAGATAAATTATTATTTATTATAAATATTGAACATTTTCTTTACTAAATATTATAAACCTGCTTGGCTAAATCGTAATAATATTAGATCTTGTTAATTTCTACAAATTTACGTATTTGTACCATGTGTTAATTTTTATTTATTCATAATTGAAACAATAGTTTTTGTAATCTATTATGTTTTGGTTATAAACAGTAATAATTATTATTTCTCAGAACTCTGGGCTATTAAATTAAATAAAACTAGAATTAATGCTTATCGTCCAAACAAGTTGAGAGATAACGAAAGGTTAGCAGATCTACTGCACTGTTATTCTTATTTATTGAATATTTTAGGCTATGGGCCGTGTATTTTTTTTAATAAAGTTTAATAATTATTCTAATTAAAATCTGAAATGTTTACTTATAGTTATAATCATATAAATACTAGTTTTATTGCAAATCAAACCACTGTAATTTAATAATACAGAGGTTAGTGTACTTACTTAAATATATAATTATCTTTCACGTTCTATATTAGTGCAATAATTAAAATTCAAAGCAATAAAAATTGTATTTAACTTTATCTCTGTTAGCCTTCTTAGTTTCTTATTTAACATTTCTTTTACACATTTTGATATTCTTGATGAACGAGTTTTAACAAAATGAGTTTATGTATTCATTTTGCTTTTTTCATTGCATACATTAATTAAACAATATGCCTTTTATACGAAAATTTAACTCTACTAATTCTGTGATAGTAATCGTATCATATATTTGCGGACATATACTTATTTAACAAAATCTATTATAAAACGTATCGCGTATTTATTGCGGTGTATACTAAGACCTGCGCACGAACAACAAGCCGTAGCCGCCCTGCAGTTAGCTGGACGCAGATTAGATTTTAAGTTTCTTTTTTTTTTTAGACTTTACCATAGAGTTACTCTTAGTAACAAATATCGGTGCTAAATATGTCCCAATTACTATCCCACGTCCCATTTGAATTAAATAGAAAAAACAGTTCTTTGTCTTGTTATTGATTGTTATTTTTTAATTTAATCATGAAAAACATGCACATACGCATTCGTTTGTCGTTTTTTTATTTGCCTTTTGAATAAATTGGTGAGAATTTCATTGCAGCGATGCAGCGTTCTCTCATTTAATACACTGGTGGTTGTGTGCATGTTGACATTCATCTGTGATTACCTGTGATCAAATAACCCCATAAAAAGAAATCTAACGATGTTAAATCAGATGATCTTATTCTGATCACCGTAACGAGAGAGTACATGACCTAAGTTAAAAATACTAAATTTAAATTGAACTACAAGAAAAAAACATATTTTTCTACATACTTGCACTACTTACTATTTATTTTCACTCATATAATGTAAATAAGGTTATCTACTAGCAGATAAAATTTAACGATAATAAAATATATAATAAATAAATAATAAATATAAGATCTTATATCTTCTACATTATAAAGGACATTTTATATATATTTTTAGACTGATTCAACTAAGTTAAAACAAAATGTGCGGCTGCGTGAGAATTCTCCGCATAGGAAAGCCGCTACCCAAATCATGGCAACGGAGACGCTTTACCACATCGTCGACACCTCCACCGCCCGTTCTTGGTGTACCGTACACGAAAATAAGTGTCGGAGTACCTAAAGAGATATGGCAAAATGAACGCAGGTATGATAAGAAATATAATCGGCCTATGTTATATTATAGGACGGTTGACGACTCGTGGCCACCCTTAAATTAGCTTTAGAGGGTTGCGCAGGTTTGATTTTAGGATTTTTCCATACTTTTGATTATTTTCTTCGTCTCGTCGACCGTACTGTACGTATGATGATGTTGACTCAATGTGGATACGTCCAACTGTCGTTATTGTCTTCTGAATAGCATTTATTGGGCAAAAAGGAAAATCATTAGAATATTTTGTCATTTTCATAATCTACTTACTTTTTATCTTTACACGTAACACGTTAAAGAAACGTGGCTTAACATTTTGTAGTAGGTACAATATAAGACTAACTCAAATTTCTGTCTAATTGCCGTAATTAAACAGATGTTGACACAGTGTTAGATATATTAATCTGAGATTCCACCGTTGAAACCTTAACGTATNTATTAACGAATAATACATGATTAGTAGAACAGATTACACCTGGGTTGCCTGGAAGAATCCTGCCGCAATCACCTTTAATTACATTTTTTCGTAACTCGTTTTTGGAGAAAATTGCACTCATTGCACTCAGAAAATTTTATATGAATCGCACATCATTTGAAAGATAATCGCATAAGGAATTAGAAAATTAAGGGTTGCCAGCTCTCAGTCTGCCGCTAGTCTAGTGTTGCCTGGTTTGAACATGTCACTAAACGTTAATAATTTGTTCTAAACTCATGTGTTTTTTAAATAAATTATATATCAAATTAAAGCTTATTTTTTTCTGAACACTATAAAACAGGGTTGTCTGGAAAATTCCTGCCGCAAAC